>JAFBJS010002806.1:224009-296243 GCA_016785265.1 Paraplagusia blochii | reverse complement strand
TCAAAAAGTCAGAAGCAGAGCCAAACGTGTAGACAGGCAGGAGTGATTGAAAACAGGAGTAAACAGATGAATGAAGCCTGAAAGACAAACTGGCCTTTGAAATATTATAATGAAATATGAAATAAAAATCTTTTCAGTATTTCAAAAGGTGTGGCTGTGTTAAAAGACACAAAATAAACAAAAGTAAATTATTTTTTGCAATTTATTGTAAATATAAATATAACATAGTATAATATAATATAATAATGTTCTGAAAACTGAACAAACATAAATTAACCATCAAATAACCATATATTTATAAATGTAAATATATACACATACATATGTATATGTATATATGTATATATGTATAAACTTTCAATTTAACCATCAAATTATCATATATATACACACATATATTTATACATATACATACATACACGTATACATATACTGTATATATTTTATGTATGTATATATATATATATGCCAATTTGATGGTTAATTTAAAAGTTTTAACAGTTTTCAGAATGTTAAGATATTTGGTGACATATACATATATATATATATATATATATATATATACACACACATGTGTATATATGTAAATATATATTTATTAAGTAGTTGCACCATTAGCATGTAGTAGATCTAATGTGTCTTCTTCTTTCCTTTTTTCCAGCCCTGTACAGTACATACATGCTGGTCACAAATCACTATAAACTAAAATAAAGAATATAACATTCCTATTCCTATTATTGTCCATTTCCGTACGCTACCGTCTCTTGAAAAGTACTACACACTTTTTGCTGTGCACAGTGAGTGTGAGCCAACAACAGCACTAGCTTGTCTTTCAGGCCAAACCACAGGACTCCACCTAAAGCCTGGATCAGCTAAGCAGGCCTCAAATCACAAACCAGTCTGCTGAAAACTTACACTACACGCTTGAGTGGAGAGAAACTAAAGAGAAGGAGACATTCCTTCAAACTGGAAAAAAAAATGTGGACATGCTAAACAAGTTTTAGAGATTTTTTTTCCAATTCCAGTAGGTGGAGCCCTAACAGTAATGGACAAAACAAGATCATTAAACCGTCAGAATAAACATTTAATGCAGAAAACTTCTCTGACTGTAGTTAATGGTTGTCAAATATAGTTTGAAACAGGTTTGGTTGTTTTATTTACACAAACAAATAGGTAAACTGCTGTTTGTGACCAAAAATTCAATATTTCTCAATAATTTTACATGAACTAACATCACAGTCTTGATGCGACAGCCGTTGTTTCCATTCTGTGCAGTTTATGGGCGACAATTATTGTGTTTAACTGAGAACGAAGATGTTTGGCCAGCTGCTAAATATCTTTACTTCAGAGTTCATGCCATGTTTGTTCAGTCACATGTCTGTGCTGATGTCATAGTCTGATTACAAACTGTTGTGTCTTTGCTGCAGATGTAAACACAAAAGCAACAAAACAGCCATCCACTAACCCGACAGTGAGATACAAGAAATTAACGTGACACATAATTATGGTATGGGTCCCTGGGGGTGGGGGGTGTGGGCTGGGCTGACGGTGAAATATGTTAAGCCTGAGGTTTTTAAGCTAACTTTGGACTTTCTTGCTGGGAGGCAGCACTTACACCCCCACCACTCAATTGTAATGTCAGTCTTTCTAATGAGCACAGGAGAATTCTACCCCTGTCAATGGGGACGACACCTACATAGTACCAGCTACTCACCGCCAGAGTGCTCTCCCCCACATTTGATGCAATGAGGCCATCGATGGTTCCATATTCGGCATCTCGTGACGTCAGTCTCTCCATTTGGTTGTGGTGGATGCGCCTGAAGACCAGGGTAGCCATAGCGGAGAGGAAGATGAGGACAATGATGGGCGCCACGATGACAACGATGAGTGTGGTCACGCTGTAGCTTGGCAGCTCATCAGCTGTGGGGGTGTAAACAGATTTGCACTGCATGAATATTCTCCCAATTACTCTGATGGCCATTTGGAGTGCACAACACAAAGACAATCAGATTAATCAAAGGCTGCTGAACAGGACGGATGTCTCCCAGCAGCAGATTTCTTCCATCTCTGAGCAGCAGTAGCTGTGAGGTCATCTGTGAGGTCATGGACGGGTGAGACTGACCAGATGGGGCTCAGCAAAGGATACAAATGACTGCGGCTAACTGTCCTGCAGCGACTTGATTTTTACAGAGGGTGAAATCTTCACGTCAACATTTTTCTAACATCACTGACAACAACATTTTCCTTGCAGATGACAACGTTAAAGACCTCTGGTCAAAAATGTCATCTAAATCAGGCCAACAGCGTGGAAAAAAAGGCCCACAGGAGGTCTTATCAGGTAAACTTAGGTCCATTTTCATTTCTTCTACACATCAACAAAATTTCCTTAAAGGGCCGCTTGTACTTGGACTATTGATGTAACTACTCCATAACACCTGCTACTGCAGTTTATCCTTATTTATTTACACAACTAATATTTATTACTGTGTAATAACTCCTTTTTTATATATTAGGTAAAGAAACTCTGCTGCATTTACGTTATAAAAAAGTAAGATCCCGTGGGCCATGCAAAATGTCTTGGCGGGCCGCATTTGGCCCCCGGGCCTTGAGTTTGACACATACTTTCTACAGGTTTTTCTTTTCTTTTCAGGATTGCTGGCAACTAAACCCAATACCAGCTTGTCTCGAATTAGAAATACCTTGCAGATTGTCAGACCTTATCAGAGTCACATAGGACAAGTATGTAGAATTAATATTCTTAAATTCATTCAAGTGCTTAAAAATGTCAATATTCTCAGTCTTGTTAAGATAGAAATCTTAATCTTAAATAAAAAGTGGAGTGAACTTCTTCCACCATAATGCCTGAGCATGAGAAATTATCAAAATAAAGCCCCATACCCTCAACCCACCCAACAACCACACACACACACACACTTGGGCTGAAGAACTGACCACCATTCACACTTTCCAAACATTCCAAGGGAAAGAGTTCTTAGCTCTCCCCACAGCACAGACAATGATCTCCTTTACTCAACTCACATAATGAAGCCTTTCTACCAAATACATATAAGAAGTAACACTTTCAAAGAGTTGAGTGAATTCCATTAACATTAACGCAGTAAATGAAAAAAAAAATACTGCCAGCCTATTGGACAGGTCATAGGAAGAGAATGGACGTCAATAAAATGTAACATGAATTGTGGGAAAGTTCCACTGGTTTTAGTAACACTGTCCAGGTTTACATGAATACAGATATGATTATTTTCGTGTAGAAAAGCTCCTCTGCACCGGTGCTATAATTAGCTGGTCAAAGATTTTAATCAACACATGTAGCCCTTGAACAATACGAGTGTGTTGGTCTGCAGTGCTCATTAATGAAGACTTCATTACTAAGAGAGCGACGTGAAGGTTGAAGACAATGGAGCTGAGAAGAGCTGCGTTAAGCAGCCTGCTTCTCCTTCACTCTCAGGTGGCTACAACCTCTGGGCTGGTCTGAGCCAGATCTGACAGCCTCCTGGAGGACAGCTGGGAAGTAGACCATGACTAAATAGTATTCAGGTTGTCCTGTCTCCTTCCGCTTCTGCTTCATGTGGTGCCAGTGGTGTGACCATGCAGAGGTAGAACTGAGGCCGATTGGGAAAAACACACACACACAAAAAAAAAGCTACAGAATGGTAATGCTTTTGCAAAGAGTTGACTCTCTCACATCTTACAATTTATAGAACTATTTTAATAAGCCAATTAATTATATGTATCTTTTGCTATTCATCTACAGCAGGATTCCCAAACTTGCGGCCCATGGACCATTTGTGGCCGGTAGAACAATATTTTGCGGCCCTCATCTTGATGTGAAAGTTGAATTATTAATAATATTTTATAGATTTGTTTTCCACATTTTTACGGTAAATCCTACAGTTTTCCAAACCCTGATACACAGTCTTCTTCTGGTTCAGTGTTGTATTACACAGAATCTATGGGAAACTGATTTTTTATTAATTTTTTTCTTTCGTATTAAACACTGAAAGCTGATGCAGCTCTTTGGTGAAATAACAGTATGGGTGGTGGCCCTCAACTTATTTAAGTTTGAGACCCCAGATCTACAGGTATCCTGCCCTAGGCTTGTATTTTTTATGAGGAGTGTCACTTTATAGGAATGTAACCATACACTCATGATTAGGAGAAAATCTTTCAAGACAAAATACAAACCCTCTGCTATTTGTAAGAGCTATCCAAAAAAGTTGAAACAGTCTTGAATGTTGCATAAACTAAAGGTTAAAAAGGGCAAAAAAAAAATATTTCTTTATAGAAACACTGGACATCATCCTAAATTAAGTTGTGATTTCTTGACTTTACCTTTGACAGGGAGCTGTACGGTGCTGTTCATGTTACACAGGGGGCCCTGGCAACACTCCACAATCTGGTCTCTGGAAGGCGGGGTCTTGCAGGTCATGGTGCTCTGCTCGTAGACCTTAAAGCAGCCCTTCTGATAAACCAGGGAGCCGCTACTAACGGTCAAGGATGAGAAACACTGGTGGCCCATGCATCGATTTCCTGTTTCGCATGAGGTGCCTTCACATACACACTCGTGCTCCTGTTTTATCAGGGCTTTCACATCCTCCTCTGAAGAAACAAACGGAATGTAAAAGGCAGGTAAATTAACACAGTTGTGCTGGATGAGAAAGACGGCAGAAAAATGTACAAAAGGAGGAGGATAGGCATGTTGAATTCACACAGAGAAAAATGTGTATAATGGGAACAAAGTCACCTTTCCCAGGAGCCTGCACTGTGACGTTCATGTTACACAGATGGCCCTGGCAGCACTTGACAACATGGGTCGCCGAAGGTGCCATTGCACAGGTGGTTCTACCCTCCTCGTCGTCCCTCAGGCAGCCCTTCTGTTGGACAGCTGCTCCATCGATCATCCTCAGAGAGGAGAAACAGTGCTGCCCTGTGCAGCGATGGTCACGCTCACACGTGCCGCCCTCGCACACACACTCCTGGTCTCTGAGGACTGGTCTGCCAGTACCGCGTTCTGTATCTGATAACAGCAGACAGATAGAGATATGGGAAAACCCATTAGAGCAATACCATTAGGATCCCATTAAATTAAATGGCATTCTCTGGAATGGGAAAATGTTTGTGTTGGCCAGCAATTGTGATGGCAGCTTACATCACTCTGTGGATTGTTTTTCTTTTTTCTTTATGTGAAATTCAACACCTGCTGATGTATTAGGATTTCTCTGTGGCAGCTCAAGGAAGCCAAACAGAATATCTTTTATTTATCCTTAAATGTTAGACACTTGATTACATTTTAGTAATTGTGATTATTAATCAAAGTAAAATATATGAAATAATCTAGTGTCTGTTTAATGAAGCTGCCTGTAGGAATCAATCTTAAGCATTATAATGAAATGTGTTTTTAAAGACTGAATCATCATCAATACTGGAAGATGTTTTTTTAATCATACTTAAGGCGGAAAAGCAAACCATGATTTATACTGAAGCATATTGACTTCACAAAAGTTACAAAACAAACACCTCACCTTTCACCAACGACTGCCTGGAGACGTGCATATTACACATATTCCCAGAGCAGCACTGCACCACCAGATCAGGAGATGGCGTCTGTCCACATTGTAGTGAACCTGTGTCAGCCACAATGCAGCCCTTTTGAAGTACTGATGTCCCATTCTGTACTGAGAGAGAGGTGAAGCACTGCTGGCCAAAACACCGGTCTCCACTGGTGCACGACGGACCCTCGCATGAACATTCAGAGTTTCTTGCACTGCTCTCATCTGTGAAGAGACATATGGGTGAGTCAGGTCTGAAAAAAAAATCCGCTGTTCTGCATTAATTTTGCAACTTTTGCAGTTGTTTAAAATAAGAGCGAGAGATAGCAGGGGAGAGGACAGGAGAGGAGAGCTGGAGACAGGGGACAAATGTGTGAAGGGTTAGTCTGGCTATACACTGATGCTGAAAAGTGCATTTTATTTTATTCTGAAATCTGTGTTTAGTTCCACATTAAACAGCAGTTTTAAGCGCAGATTTTCAATACTCATGGCCCAACAGTATTTATTCAATATCCATACTCACCTGTATTTTCAAAACAATAAAGAAAAAATGGTAAAAATGAAACGATAGCAACATTAGGAGGGTTTTGAAATACCTTGCAAACTGGAAGAAGTTACGACCGAGGCAATGAGAACCAAAACAAACATGTCACCGGCTGTCATTGTGGACCTGAAAGAAAAGAACATTCACAACATGACTAAACCTCATAACATCTTCAGGAATGTCTGATTAGTGCCAGCTGAACTGTGATAGTAATAATGTGTCAAAGAGGGTCTGTGATTTTCTTTCTCCAGAATCAAGTAAATAAATACCTCCCATGGTTTTAAGAATCTGACTCAAACCAATCAACCACGATAACAAAAGGATCAGCTGTCCATCAATCATTAAAAGCAGCTTTTTTTAAGAGAGAGTCTTTTCTTATTTGTCTGAAACAAAAAAAGAGTCAACACCAAGTTGAAAATGCTGAAATAAAGTGGGTCCCATGCCTTCCTGTTGTCCTGGCAACAAGGCATTGACTGGCAAGCAATGGGGAGACTGGTACGCTCCTATTGGCTGCACCACAGTCTGTGTGAGTCTGTGAGGATGTGTGTACTAATGTTTTTGTGTATGTGTGTGAGAGGGACAGGCTGCTTGGCACAGAGGGGAGAGAGAGGAAAAGACAGACGTGGAGAGGAGGAGGAGGAGGAGGCAGTGGAGGAAGAAGAAGGGGAGCGCAGCAGGGAGAACGCGTGTGGGTGCCCAAACACGACCATTTAGAGACGGTTTAATCTTTCAATATTTAATGTGTCTCCGGCAGCATCAACATACGTTGTGTGGCTGTGTTTATTTATATGTTTTTTTCTTTATACAAAGATAGATTTGAGATCACAAGACAAGCTCACAATATAAACTTCTGGGACTGGAAGGGAGGTGGGGGGGATCACATGACCCTTTCTGTAAAAACATGATGAGTGAGTTTTGTGGAAACATCACAGCCTGGAGAAGCATTCATGCCATCATCGGCACCGGGGACTGTTATCTTGGCAGCGTGTGTGTGCAAACGCCTCAATGCATCTCTGCCACTGATAAATGCTACGACACCTCAGACACCTCTACGCCCCCACAGGCCTTTGAGCCTATGTCCCAGACATAAATGATTAAGCTCTTGATGTTTGCAATAGCCCAGCAGCGGTGTCTGTGCAGGCCAATCACACACACAGACTGCATGCTGCTCCTTTAATCAGAGCACAAAACAGCGGCCGGCGCATAGAGATAATAGCGAGCTCTGTCTGTCTCTCCCCCCGAACCATGGGCAGGAGAAATAGAAGCAGGGAGTGAGCAAGAGGACACAGGGAGGCAAAGGTGGTGGCAAATCAAGGCCACTGGGTCAGACAATGTCCAAGAAAAAGCGGACTAAAGCGGTAAAAACAAGACAAAAAAAACCCCACATTTCTGTACATGTAAAAGCATCACCATTTCCAACCATGTGAAAAGACTGCCACACACAACACATATTTTCGTTAAATTTTTTTTTTAATTATCAGCCCATTCATCAGCCATAAACACAAAGTAAACAATAAATTACAGTGGTGATTTTTTTTCTACCTAATCATTGTTATATTAAAGTCAAATTGATAATTTGTTCAAAACTTACGAAAGAAATAATTGATCTTTAACCTATTTTGTAGTTCTGCCATTATCATAACTTCTTTTCCCCACCACTGT
The DNA here is from genome assembly GCA_016785265.1 of Paraplagusia blochii. NCBI lineage: Eukaryota > Metazoa > Chordata > Actinopteri > Pleuronectiformes > Cynoglossidae > Paraplagusia > Paraplagusia blochii. Next base: position 288,467 of record JAFBJS010002806.1, on the reverse strand, counting down.
CTTAAAGCTACACTAACCTAATTAGAATCAGCATCAGTAACCCTCCACACCCCAAGAGGGAGCCCAGGATCCACACGTGGTATGGAAACCTTGGTTTGAGAACTGCTCTATGGAAAGAGTAGACCTTAGGTCTCGGGTGTATGACACTTTTACGCCTGCAGTTTTCTAAATTGACTACTGATCTCATTGGCTAAAGTGCAAAAACAGTTTGTTGACAAGGTCCAAAAAAAGTCATCATGTGCACTGTTATTTCACTTCCGTTGATTTTTTGTTTTCCGAAAAAAAAAGTCAAGAAATTGGCAAAGTTAGAAAAAAATCATTTGCATTTGAAATAACCTTTTTTCCATTAAACGTTGCTTTTGTAGAATAGACTCTTGCATTTGCAGCAATTACACAGGGGTTCTTTAATCATACATTTACCTTTTGATGCAATGAGCAAACTAATACCATTAGAACACTTGAGTGATGTGTGACATTGGCCTCTGTACACTGTGTAGATATAAAAAGAAACAGATATAATGGTCATTTTATCACATTAGTGATGTACTGTAAGTAGTGTATTTCTGTATTAGTTTAAAGATAACTTCAAAAAATACCTTCAAAATAAAGTGACCCCAATCTTTTAACAGTTGTGCATGTGGGTGTCTTTTATGTAATATAATTTCTAAACAAGTGCCAGGCAATAGAAATGCAGTGGGTATTTATATTTTGAAAAAATATATAAGCTCCTTTGCATTTAGTAAACACATGAGACAGGGTTTACTGGTGTCGTGTCTCATGAAGCCAGCTGAGAACATTTAGTCCCAACACTTAAAATCCAAGAAGAAGAGAAAGGGGCAGGAGAAACATCAATAGAAGCTATTAAAATCCATGCCTGACCAACAGTATGTGTCCATATGCTGCCGTCCTGCATCCCATGCTGCCAAGGGTGTGTTATCTCATCACACACTATTGTCAGGCTCAAGACACAAGTCTGCATCATCTCCTCCTCTATACTGTGGAGTTGTGTTTACCAATAGTGTAAATCATTCAATATCCAGGTCTTGAATGATGGCCTTAATATAGTATAATTTAATATACAAAAATGAGCGAGTCATTTAGACTTCCGTTTCCTTTCCAGTCGTAGGGGGCAAACTGGTTTCCATTTCTTAGGCTATGTTAGTGGTACAAAGAATGAACCATGAACTAAAATACTTCACATTAAATTTAAGCACTGTTTAAGTAGACAGACAGGTTGACCAAGAAGTCTAGAAATCAACAGAAGCTGAAAGTACATTTGTGTTAGAGTATATGTGACAAACTCATGGCCCGGGGGCCAAATGCGGCCCAGCAAGTCATTCTGTATGGCCCGCAGGATCTTACTAAGGATTTTATAACAGATGCAGCTGAAGTTTTTAACCTAATGTACAAAATGATGCTCTCACTACAGATATAGTGAGATTTGAGCACGACTCCTTCACCAAGCAGCCTCCACCTGTTCTGTCCAACAATCCTGCTTTGTAGTGATAAACACAAATAGTAAGTTTGTCTTTTTAAAGTTCGGCACTAAGTCATCTTGACTATCTGTACGAGGGCCAGAGCTCTCACCCACCCACACAGACAGAGGGAGATGATAAAGAATTATGTTTGTACTTAACACTAATTAGCTCTAACTGTTATACAGAGGATGATTATATTTAATATGTATTTTTGTGTTTATTTGAAACAGGAAATTTTCTCCCCCATCACGACATGCGACAGTGAGAGCAGAGAAACTGTTGATCTAAGACTAGCGACACACAATGACATGTTGTATTTACTCACAGCCAGTGTTTAAACAAACAAAGCTTTACTACATCTGAATCTAAGGCTAAATCCTCATTTATTGCATCTCTTGAAGACATGATTATAAAGTAGACACAAGTCTTGTCCACCATTCAACCAGAAAATCTTACAAGTAAAATTATACTTAATTAATATATTCATACACATTTAGCAGTCTTAAAAAAGCCAAGAAATTAACCCACCGTTAAGTAGTTGTAATCTTTTATACAGAATCTTTCAATTTCAAATTATCTTGATGTGAACCCCTTGAACCAGGGGTCTCAAACTCGTGGCTCGTGGGCCATTTGCCGCTCGTGGAACGATATTTGTGGCCCCCCATCTTGATGTTTTAAATTTTGAATTTATAATTTTTTATAGGTTTGTTCTCCACATTTTATGGTAAATTTGATGGTATTTGAGTGAGAGATGATAGTTACAGGATGATGATGATGATGATGGTAAACCACTCAAGTTCTTTCAATGTATAAAAATCTGCAACGTACAGAGGATTCCTTTGGCTGAAGGTGCTTTCTCATGTATTAGTCAATGTCACATTGGAGCTAATATTTGTAAAATGTGCCATTTTGAGAAAGTAACATATGACTGAACGCCCATACAATTACACAAACGTTACTGCGGAGATTCATAATTTGTGTACTGCTTCATATTCAGGTCAGTGACGAAGGAGAAAATGACAGAACACCTCTCCGTCTGATGAGCATGTTGTATCGCCAGGTTGAGCAGGGAGGAGTCTGGAAGCTCTGCAGGAGCTGCTGAGTCATCAGGCTGGCAAAGAGGGAGACAAGAGGTGTCTGAGCTGGCAGGCTGGCACAGTTACCATGGCACAAATAGCCCGGGCACCAAGGAAACTGCAGCAAACTGCAGGAAAGAGAGGAACGGAACAGGCAGAGACTGGGGCAATGCAGAGCCTGCTGTTTGTTTCCCTGTCCCCAACCCAGACCCAGACAGCCAGAGTGCAAGTATACCATCGGGAACAGACAGATGGCCAGATCCTGGGTGGACGGGGGTGTAATGCAGACCTGAGGGCTCGAGTCTTTCTAGTTGCAGCAGTGTGTTTTCATATTCACAGTGCAGCTCAGCACATCCCCAGTCTTTCTGGAGGCAAAGACAAAACTAAGACATAGAGGTGCGCCACAAGACTACACAAACAACAGTACTGAGAAGAATGCTCAGCAATTGATACAAACTGCCATGGGATTACATTCATTTCCAGGTATATAGGGAAACTTACTTTTGGCTTTGTTTTGTAATTATTACATTTGCTTCATTCATATATAAGACAATCAACAGGGATGTTTGAAGAGTTTTAGAGCTTAAGCAACAACATTTAGTTATTTCGTCTAAAACTACCTCTGCAGGAGTAATTTATTACTGCATGTAGGTCTAAACAAAAAAAAATTAAAAAAACATTCAAACAATCTGAAAAGGCTACAGACAAAAGAAAATACCACTGATATGTGTTTTATTTCTGATTTAATTTCTAATGTGTTGATAATATCAAGTGGCTGTTCCAGATTCTTGCTTGGGGCTCCGGCCACTAGGGGATCTGGTAAAAAAAATTTTTTTTGCTGCAGGCACATAGGCTAGGGGCCCCAGGAGACCTAACACCCCTGTTGTATTTAATACCAGGAAAAGGGGAAACATTTACCTTTTATTTTTCAATAAATATTCAGTCTAGCCCAATAGTTCATGTCAGTTTTTAACAGTGGCCCATTTGACAACCCAGGGGTGTCAAAGTCTAGGTTATTCTAGAATCTAGGAAAACCCAAAAAACAGCAAAGGCTCGGAATTATAGATATTTTCAGTATCAAAGTCAGGAGAATTGACAGGAGTACTGAAACAATCCACAAATGGTGCGGACATTAGTGAGAAATCCGAGCAGACTTTTTCACATTTTGTGTCACAAAGTGGAGCTGTCTGTGAAAGAAGGAGCAGAGCACTGCTGACGCAAAAGCAAATCTCAGTAACATTTGGAAACGCACCTCGAGAGCCAGAGAGACCTCATTAACCATGAGATGAAAGAAGGACTTCTTTGACTCTCTCAAATAGTTTGTTGAGTCTGCAGTGTCCCATCAGGTAGAGACAGGCTCCATCTTTCAGGAGCCTACAGTATCTGAGCAGCTGCCCTCTTTCACAAAGAGAGGTATGCAGTCAAATGCAAGTGCCCCCCCACCAGGGCTGAGGTTTAATTTCAACTCACACATCAATTATCCAGGCCAAGAGCACAGGTTCCTTGGACCAACTCAGAGTGCAGAGAAAACCAGCTACACTTCACCTGGTCCAATCACCCAATAAGATACATGTGTACGATTCTTAAAGATCAATTTTACAGCTCATAAATCATAGTAGTGTTTAATAGTAGATAATCTTACTCAACCGTCTACTTTTCCTTTGGGCTTTTCCTTTTTTCAGGGGTTGCCACGACAAGTCAACAATTTCCATTTTTTAGAGTCTTTTGGGAAAGTCAAGAAGTCTCAAAATAACCCACATTTTTTCTCCACGTTATTGATTGCCTGAACCGATAGATCAGATCAAAGATCAGACACAAGTTTTCACAATGTACACACTACTGATTACATGGCAAATCAACTCATTGTTATTGAAGACTATGTTAAAAGTTAGTTTTATTTTGAAACTATATTAAATATTTGGGGGTGTGGCAAATAAGGGGATTTTGTTGTGTTTCCTTGATATAACACTTCAAAAAATACATGAAATTGTTAGATACAAAAATGTTAGATAAATGTGGCTTATTCTAGTTTGTCACGAAAGTAACAATCAATAATCTTTACATGGTAGCAATCAAAATCTAACCAAACATTTTGAAGCTACACACTTGCTTTAAGATTTTATAGGCCATAATCTTCAGATATTTCTTTTTTAATTTCCTTGTTTGTCAAAATTTGACCAATGCACTTGGACTGAACCAACCTGTGAGTCTTTAAAAGCAGAGCAATAGTGAATGTTCTCTGTTGTGACTACAATAGTCTTCCAGGATACATTACAAAGCCAGGTGTGAATGGTTGTACTGCATTGTCCTGTAGAGATGCATTCAGAGTGGACATTACCATCAGATGCAAACAGAGACTTTAGATTGACAAAGGCAGTGGGTCTTTGGAACTCCAAGTTTTACTTTTTAATTGCAAAGGACATGCATAATTAAATGGAAATGATCCAGAAAATATTTTACTCATAATTCCTTGTGTGACTTTGTAGTTGCTTTGCTGTTGGGTCCCATGAGACACAGTAGAGCATAGAGTTTTATAGCATTGTGAAGTCTTCTGCGGAATGGTCACTATAGCAATTAGACATTCACTTTCACACGACCGTCAAAACAGCCAAATCAAACATGGTTGCCGACAGAGGTATGCACAAACATTCTCCTGCCAAACCGCCTCCACACAAAGAAAGTCATGGAGCGGCGTTCTTCTCCAAAGAAACACCTTGATTTGTCTCCCTGCACCAGCTTGCCCACATCTGTGTCATTGTGGAAAAGGGAATTAGGCAAACATTTGGATTTGCTGATGCGCCCACTGTAGACATTCTTTCAACAGTTAGTGTTGTAGAGCAGTGTTCCCAAACGGTTTTTGAACCTCGAACCGGTTAAATGTCTCGTACTATTTCCACGGACCAGTTGAAGCAGATAAATAACCCTTAATAAAAATTTAATTTCCAGTGTTCTGAAATATTTTCATACCTATAAAATCTTCCTACCTATAAAATCCTCCTACCCGAAATTACTGTGCATGGGCACAACAAGGATTTCTCAAGTGCACACAGCCTATAATTTTCTGCTACTAGACCGGTATAAAAAGTTTGAATTTTGTATCAATGACTCTGCATCATTTTGAGTTTATTGTTGTTGTCTTGACTGAGAAAATATTTCCTAATCAAATATAGTTGCATTATTGATGATGGAATCCTAGCCATTCTATTGGTCAGTTCTTTTGTTGATATGGTTATGGATCAGGTGGAAGTAATAGATGGGACCAAAAGGAAACATTTCTCTGTGGCCCGGCACCAAGTCACCCACGAACTAGTACCAGTCCCCAGCCCAATGGTTGGGGACCACTGTTGTAGAGGACTTTCATCACAGACACAGAGGAACATGAGACTGTTCCTCACGGTGGTGGGAATCACTCAGCAAACAACTTGAAACAAGACAATGAATGTGTGATTTGTGTCAGTGTCCGGTGTGGACCGCTACACCTTCCGTCCTACAGTTTCTTTATGGTGGGATGTTTTCTGTTGCTCACAAAGAGAAACGCCTTTACAGACTGATGGGTTCCTACTGCGTGTAATTTTAAATAATTACTCAAAGTCAGCACAAAGTCAAGCCTGTGAAGTGGAACACAGTTGTCTGAATTTAAAGTAAGAGCTCAAATGAGAATGGAATGGATTTGCAATTTATTAACTGTTCAAGAATAAAGAACTTTTTGTACATTTTTTTTATTTAAGTTTTTATTATTTTACAAAAGACATTGATTTTTAAAATTTCATTTATTAACCAACCCAATTATGACCTTCACTTTGCTTCAACCTTTTTATTTCCTAAATAAAATTGTTAATATATTTGATTTATTTTTTAGTTGAAGAATGATAATAAGCCCCTAGACAATAGATTGCTGAAACTCATAGAGTGCTTTGTACCAAAAAATTAAACACAGATAGATAAAACTTTATTAATCCCTCTGTATTTTTTATCAAAAGTTATCAAAAATATTAAAAGTATAGAATTTGGGTGTTTATTGAGAACGGGTTAGGTTATTGGTTTTAATCCTGGTTTTATAAAAATACCATATCTACGACAACATGGCCTCACCCACACGTAGAATGCAACAGAAACCAAAACACTGAATAAATACCAGAGGAGCTCTGAATATTTTTACGTTATGTATTGGACACAAGTACATGTGTTATTAATTTGGTTTCTGTATTCATTATGGTCTCTGTTAAGACTTCTTTCAACCAAGCAGGCGTGTCTGATCTGCACATTTGTGACCATTTTGTAAAGATGTGGCAGTGGAAGTATTGTGTTTACACAAAGGTGTGTCATCGCCCGGAATTGCCTGGACTTGCCTTTCATGTTGATTTGTCAGATCATCTGCACGGAGAAGACGGTGAGTGTACACAGCAAGAAAAGTCAACAAAAGGTCACCAACTTTATTGCCACACTGATATATTTAAAAATATTAGCGAAATATATCCAATAAAAGAACAATAACATCAAGATCCGAATCTGAAGCCACTTAGATTTCCCTGCAACAATGGTTTTCCGAGGCTGACTCATGTCTGTATTTTCATAAGACAGACAGGTTTACAACAGCCTTAAAACATTTTAGCTTTTATTGCATAACTTTTATCTAGTCATTCATCAAGTCCACAGAAATTCTCCATTTATCTGGTCGTGACCCAGGCCTCAAGGCAAATTTTAGGACCCATTACATGTCAAATTATTTGCTCACTCCTGATTTTATTTCATGCTCAAAGATTTTCAGGGCGGCGTGGTGGGTGGAGTCAATCCCATGGGGCCATTGGATGAGAATGGGATGAACCCGAGTCCTTCAAAGGGATCATAAAAACAATTCCCAATAACAATAATAGAAGCACAGACTTAATGAAATCTCTGTCAATGAGCAGCTCTGGGTTCCACCGTGACAACAAAAGTACTTTAACTCACGCTGCTGTAGTTTGGAGACTTCAACTCAAAGTCAATACATAGACAGAGAGTGCACACAAATAAGTGCATACACCTGAAGTGATCAGTGAGGGGTATTAGGGTGAAACAAAGCCACGACCCCCCACCCCCTCCAACAGCTGATGATAAGACGAGAGCAGTGGAGTAGATCAAGGACTCATAAAATGTGTATTGCAGACTGTCTCCAGTGCAGTCTGGGGTAAAAGCAGGGAGAGAGAAGAGGAGCCACAGGCACTGCTGCAGATCTGTGAGTGAGTGTGTGCATTTGAGCAGACGGCAGAGTCTCCTCTCCGCTCTCACTGTCTCCAACAGTGCACATCTACATTTGAAAAACCCGAACACTAGAAATCAATACGTCTGAGCAAGAAACGACCAGGACAAGAGCAGAGCAACATCCAAAATGGCAGGACAGGAATGAAATCATTCAGGCGAGCAGGTCTCTTAAGTTTTCCCCCCTTCAACATCTCATGTCGTGACTCAATGCCTGCGAGTCCCAGACAGCCGGTCTTATCGGGTTTATGGGCAACATAAGTCTGATGATTATTACATGGCTTAAAGATTGCTCTTCCCTTTGACTAAAAATAACCATGAGGACAAGATTGTCCCTTTCTGGCTCGATCACCCAGTTGAAGCAAATTCAACCCACATGCTGTGTTCCTCTGGAGCCTGCTGCCTCATCTGATGCCAGGTCTGTTGCCTCTAAAACTTTCAAGTAAGTCAGCAGTCGCACAGACACACTGGCAAGCACGCAGACATATGGTCAAAAGCTGAAGACTGAGAGTCGGGGAGAGAGTGGGAGAGAGACTGAAAAACTTGGCTTGGTCCTGGACTTAAAACCAAATCCTGCTCTCCTTCCACCCCCATTCCTTGAGAGCCACCTACGTGGAGGAGCAACCAGTCTCAGACTCGTGCTCAGACTTGAAGCAGTCTATCTTGGTCTCATAACTGCACTTCTCTTGTTAATGACAGACTGCGTAACCTGATTCCACATACACATATACACCAACACACCCCCTCCGCTCCCCCTAAGGACTCTCTTAGGATTTTCTGGCTTAAGCTCTTCCCCTTTCTTCTACACACAGACCGTATCAACCTAATCTGCCAGATGCAGCACAGTAAAGACGGAAAACATACCACTGTAAAACACCAACTCCTTGTAATCCAACATCCCAGAAACTTTAATCAATCGTAAAAACTGCAGGGAAGTGCTGATGCTGCATGTTCACAAGAAAGTTGAGAATGCAAGTTGCGAACCTCTTAGTGCAGTTTTCCCTAATCTTTTTTGTGCCTTCGATTGGTTAAATGTCTCGTACTATTTTCACGGACCGGTCTTTAAGTTGTGGCAGATAAATAAAATTTAATTTCCAGTGTTCTGAAATATTTTCCTACCTATAAAATCTTCCTACCCTTTACTGTGAGTGGGCACAACGAGGAGTTATCAGGTGCACACAGCCTTTAACTTCCTGCTACCAGACCGGTAAAAAAATAGATAAAATAATTAGGTAAAAAATTAGAATCTTGTATCAATGACTCTGCATCATTTTGAGTTTATTGTTGTTGTCTTCATTGAGAATTTATTTTTTAATCAAATATAGTTTCATTATTGATGATGGAATCCTAGCCATTCTATTGTTCAGTTCTTTATTGATATGGGTATGGATCAAGTGGAAATAATAGCCAGATGGGGCCAAAAGGGAACATTATTTCTCTGCGGCCCGACACCAATTCACCCACGGACAGAAACTGGTTCCCGGCCCAGTGGTTGAGGACCACTGCCTTAGTGTATAAAAGTAATTTAAAGAGTGACATGTAAACAGAAATAATAAATGACTGACTTTGTTTTCAGAATACCTGCATGTAATGAAGTGGCAGGGAACAGTGACCAGTCTTTTCCACAAGTCATGAACATTCATAAACATCAGTCATAAACATAATAGATAATTAACTGATACAGTCCCCCTAAATAATAACATTTCTTTAGGTGTCTGAACCACAGGGCAAGCTCAGTGTATCAATAAACAATGTCTGAGGCGTTTATAGGGCTCATGAATTTTAAATACTAAACTCACGCTCTCTTTATGCTTTGGTTTTACAGTGTAGCAGTAAACTTGTGCATTTAACCCATCACCAAAGTGAGTGGTGCCTTGCTCGGTGCACCTCAGTGGTCACGAGGCAGTTGGAGGATTCAAACCTAAAAATCTCCAGTTTTTTAGCCACTAGGCCAACATTGCAAATTTATTTTTTAAGATGGATTCATTTTATCAGTCCTGTTAAGGGAGAACATGTGAATAAAGATTCTTCAAAGATATCTTTTTGACCCTAGTCACCAAAAAACTTCTACTGATGGGATCTGTTTCCCAAGGGACGAGCTTCTAAAACAATTAGAGCAAACTGAGGCTCAACAATAACACTGCTGTAGACCAAGAGATAGAAGGGAGGAGGGTATTTACAAAAACACTGTGAGTCACCACTATCAGGCTCAGGCCTGTCACCTCAGCCAAAAGGAACAAGATTCCACAGATCCCCTGGAGTTGAACCGTATCTGAGCCCAGACCGACTGAGGTCCTTTTAGCCAACCACTATCAGCCAGACTTGATGCTGCAGGCAGCTGCGGACACCAGGCGCCCACGAAGAGGCTGGACCTCGGAGCCAGGCGGACTATAGGGTTACAGCGTATAGATAATCAAACAACCACATAAACACCTGGCCATTTACTGCAACTTAATACTGCCACTTAGCATAGACGGCAACCAGAGCTGGAATTTCTCCAGCTGTGTTACACGCGATTTTGTCACATCTTAAAGCCAGGAAACACTTATCACACTCACTCACAGTAGTAGCCTCAGTTGCCACAAGATGACTAGACTAGGCATAATTCATCTAGATTTAATGAACTTTTTTAGGGGTTGCCACAGCGAGTCAACAATTTCCATCTCCTCCTGTCCTCTGTATCTTCTACTCTAACTCCTAAATATGCAACATTACTGTCTGTAAATTCTTCATTGATTTAATGAATGACATATAATGACATTTGGTCTATTTTTTGCAGTAAAGGGATTAAACGATAACACATTGGCAACAACCTACTTTTTGTACCTGCATAAAATATAACCTTATATAAGTGACACCCACAATTCTGCAGGCTTGCAAAATCATTAGACTACTTTGCCCAGACCCCTGCGCATGTAAATAAAGACAAATAATTTACAGGAAAATGTAGATTACTACACCTGTGTAAATTCTCAGCCATCCATGTCATTCAATTCCAAATGAGTTGGGCAACTGGACATAGTAGGTTTTTTGAAGAAGTTTTACCTCTCACCTCGAGGCTTCTTCAGTTCTCTTGGATGAGAGGTGAATCGTCTTCAAGAAACCTACTATGTCCAGTTACCCTTGAAGTAACTAATTTTGGAGTGTACATTACTACCATACATACTGGCCAACATCTTACTTTAACACTGTCACCTTAGGCAAAACACTAAATTGCATGTTTGAGGGTAGCTCAATCAGACTGCCAGTGGAGCATGTTCAGCATGTGGTGAGAATTTTTGTCATTTGTACAATAATGCAAACAACAACAATAACAAAAGCGCAGTTAGGAGAGACAAAGTAATTTAGCAACCACAGGAGGCTACAGTCCCACACATTGGCCATCATCTTTCTTACTACTACTACTACTACTACTACTACTACTACTGAGGATATTTCACAAAGTTTTGAACAGTGACTATGTCCTAAGCACAGAACAACAGATTTAAAAAAAATAATAAAATAATTTAATAATAATAACATTCTTAAGATGGTGAAAACAATTATATCAATATAAGAACATATGAGGGAGATTGATTTTTTCAGTATTTCTACTTGTAAAACAAAGATAAGCTCAATTACCAATTAATTTCAAGCAGGGGTTTCAAACACGCGGTCCATGGAACAATATTTTTAATGTGAAAGATCGAATTTATAATATATTATCGATTTGTTCTCCATATTTTATGGTAAATGCTATAGTTCTCAAAACCCTCATCCACAGTCTCCCCTGGTTCTGCGTTGTATTACACAGAATCTATGGGAAATTGATTTTTTCTTAATCTTTATATTTTGTATTGAACAATGAAAGCTGATGCGGCCCTTCAGTGAAATGTTAGTGTGGGTGGTGGCCCTCAACTTAGTTGAGTTTGAGACCCCTGATTTATTCAGAACCAGTGCGGGACCAGGAACCACATCCACTGCACCAAGGCAGACCCCCCAAAACCTCTGACAGAACCAGAAGACTAATTGGAACGTGAGCATGAAATTTTGGTAGGCACAAATTTAGATGAATGAGTTGATTCCAGAAGAAGCTCACAGTTCAGTGTGAGACGTCCTCATTTGCACATTTTTTAATCGCTTCAATTATCTCTGAATGATTTTGTTGGAGACCTCACGCCTCAGTAATGAAGTTTGCACCTTCTCCCCTTCCTGTTTGCTTGGATGTTTCAGGGTAGGCCCAGAGACAAAAAAGAAACCAGGTTCACAACAACTTCAACCTCATGTTTAGAGACCACTCTGGTGTTCCCTTTTCAAGTGGTTCAGTGCTACTTTAGAAATTTACAGCAAAGACAACAGTAAGTCACACTTGAGTGTCCTCTAATGTCTTCAGCTCCTCACCCCCTGCAGGACAATTGTGATGTTAAGAGTGCTCAGCAGGAGATGATGAGACACAGGCAGGAACGACCCTCCAAGAGACTCTTTGAATGACAATGGAAGGTCCTTACAGTGTCACAAGTATCTGCAATGTTGTGTGTGCGTGTGAATGTGAGCCTTGATTTGATTGTGGAATTAAAATACAGCGAGATAAGACACTTTTTTTTAACCATCATAATACAGCCAGCTGCTAGAAATGCTGATCACGTTGCCTATGACCGTGTACATAAAAAGTGAACCACTATATTAATATACAAACACACACAAAAATATATATATATATGTATATACAAAGCAGTTGGATTGCAAGAGTTTCTTCGTTGCGTAGCTTTTCCCTCTCCCGATTCCCAAAACTTCTCCACGTCCGCACGTCTACTATCACAACAATCTTGGAAAAAATGTCCTTAAATCCATGATAAACACACAATAACAGAACTTACCTTTTGTCCCGTGTGTCAAAGTGCTTTATGAAGGCTGCTGTGTTGAACGCAGGTCGAACTATTCTACCATCTCCCGAGAATTCACCGACAAAACCCGATTTGTTTTCCAAAGTGTGAGGAGGAGCAGAGCCTACATGACGCCAACATTGTCGTCGTCGGCGGCTCCGAGGGATACGAAAAAAGTATAAATGTATTTTCTTAAAAAGTGATAAAGGCGCTCGTTTTCAAGCCAGACAAAAACGAGGAGACATGTTGTTCGCTTTCCTTCCTCAGATACTGGCGGCGTCTGGACTTCACAACTCTCACCGATGTGAAGGCAAACAGCCAGAAGTGGAGGAGGAAGTTACCTCGGATCGATTACCCCCAGGTGTAAAGCGCTAACAACAACACACTCGCTTCCTAAAAGCACTTCAAAATAAAACTCACGATCGTCTTGTCGGATTAGGATACTTCTGATTATAATTTTGGCGTTTAATGTGAGTGATAAAAATTTTTATTATTTTAATAGTATTTTAGCAACACGTTACACGAAACAAATATTATTTACAAAATGAAATAGGACATTGTTAAAAGGGATTAAAGAGAAGTTACAGTATTCAGTAAACTACTTTATATTTAGATACGATAATATTAAAGATGTTTTATTATCAAAATAAGAATTGATTTATCGTTCTTTTTTGTTCAACTTGTTTTGATTACTAGTTAGGCGATGATGCCGTGCTTTAAAGTTGAAAACACAGCATCCTACATTTCCGGTTTCAACCGGCTTGTCTGTCGTATTAGTACACTGTCGTGTCGTTTCTGCGCATGCTCTGAAGTCAGTATTCAGAGAAGCCGAAGTGTTTAAGCTTCTTAATAATTACGCTAACGTTAACCAACAATCCAGTACAATGACCAAAACACTCATACTTTTTCCTAAAATCAGTTGGAAAAAGCCAAAATAATCCCCAATCTGATTATTTTTGGACAGTGAGGTTTATAGTTATGGAGTTCCTCCATCAAATCTTTCTCATGTAAAGTAGAAGTGCTAAATACCCTGCCACTTGGTGGCACAATAAGCAAATTGGTACATCGACATAAACGTAGCTATGTCGTCTCTCTGTTTATCTCATTTAGACAAAATTCTATTTGTTACTTTGAAGTGGAATAGTTAGAATCACACGACCAAAGTGATGGCAAATGGAAGTTGTTCGTTATGAACACAGGGTGGTGCTGTTGTGCCTCGGTTTGTTATTAACTGTCTTCAACGTCTCACAACGTCTCGCAGAATCAGGATCTAAGCCAAATAACATATATTCTAATAAATAATCAAATGCAAATAGTAAATATAATTGAATAAAAATATAATGTAAAAATATACATGTTTATTGATTTATGTATGCTATGTAAGCTGAAATAAAATATTTAAGAGTAAATTCCAATATTACATATATTTTTACACACACACAAACACATAGTATATGTATATAGGTGAAAATTAGTACCGTTACAGGCAGTAATAAAAATATATTGCTCTAGGGTGCCCCCTAGTGGATCAAGTATTTCAAAGCCGCATTTTTCTTAGTTGTGAAGTGTGGCTTGACGTTAACGCATTTCTGTAACTGGCTTTCAAGAAGGCTGAATACATAAGTGTAAATGAGATTTTAAATTAAGGTTAAAAATTATTTCTGATGTCCTGTCATGTTTTGTATTAACTAAAACATATATAAAAGTGACACAGAGTAAACATCACATGGACTTTAGCCTTCTGTATATAAATTCAGTGAATTACTTATCATTGCGACACATCATGTGGTGAAATATGACCTCTGGCTTTCACCCATCACCGTAGTGAACACAGGACAAGTCAAGCACCCAGGGACAGTGTGTGGGAATGATACAATACTCAGTGAACCTTGCTTGTCACTTTCCCAGCTGGTGGACTCAAACTTGTGACTTTTAGACCCAAGTTTTCTCCCCAAGCCACCACAAAAGACAATCTGAATCAAGACCTATTGTTATGTGTTCTTTTTCAAAACCTGCTTTATAACACAGTGGAGATGTTTGCTCACAGCAGGAAGGAGAGAATAAAATATCTAAATAAATTTAGAAATTTTGACATTTTGAGAAGCAGAGTATCATAACCTACAAACCCTGGTCTCTAGTGTTTACTGTCTGGTCTCTGTAAACATGTCTTTTTTTTAATGTCATTGACATTGTCCCAAAACAAAACAAACATAGAGGTGAACGTCAGTTTGATCGATCATCTGTGGGATGTTTAGTTGGACCCGAGACTGAAAGTCCAGTGAACATAAAAGCATAAATGATCCGTCATTTATGCTTTTCTGTATAAATGAAACAAAAACTGTGAAATATAGTTTAGAAAATGAATAATAATAATAATAATAATAATAATAAACAAAAAATAATAATAATGATAAACAAAAAAATACTAAATATGTTAAGTTTAAAACTTATGTTTTACATTTGCAATTCGGTAGAAGATGAATTTTTAGACCTGCCTTGGAAATATTAATTTAATAATAATTAGAACTATATTAATCCCTAGGGAGTATCCTTCGGGAAATTGGGGCACATCAGCCGTAGCTTGGCGGCAGGGGGATTCGAACCAGCCTTGCAAACCCAAGTCCGCTTCCTTAACCATTAGGCCACCAACTTCCGCATACTTAACAATTAGGGCTGGGTATTGATTCAAATTTTCTAAATCAATTTGATTCGATTCACAAGGGTTCGATTCGATTCAATTCGCTTCGGTTTTCGATTCAGTTTTTGTCATATCAATTATAGTTCGATACCAACGTTATTCTCAGAAGAATCAAAGCTAAAATTGAAACTTAATCCATTTGCTGATAAAAAATGTATTTTTTTGCATTTATTTCCATCACAAATTTACTCAAGGCAGTCATATTAATCATGCATTGTTATGTAACATGACTTGACCAAAAATTACAAGGTGGACTCCAGTTTTAGATTTTAGTGCCATGTTGTTTTTACATTTGTTTTACGTGTGAGTGTGTTAACTTGCACGTAACCACGTAAATACGTAATCACCTATGGTGCATGAGTTCACGTAAAGTTGTTGGGAAAAGAAGGAAAAAAAAAGATCGATTTTTGGATTTATGGATCGATATTGTCCTATTAACAAAAAAATCGATTAAAATCGATTAATCGATTTTTTTAACCCAGCCCTATTAACAATGTCTCGTTTTGATTTATGATATCTAAGTAGATTTATGAGTAAATGAGTTGTGCCATCTTGTTGTTGTAACTCTGTAGATTTCCCACTCAGGTAAAAGTTATCAGTTACCAAAGCTGGTGTTTCTCGATCAGCCCTTATCTTCATCCTCTGTTTATTTTAACCAAAACCTCATGTGCTCTGAGTTTTTACATTTTGTATGGAAATGTTATGGACTTATTAAAATAAGTGAGCATTAAACAGATTCTACACAACATGGTTAAGGTCCAAGTGACCTTTTCATTTCAGAAATGCAAGGCTAAAGAAGGACGTCTGTTATTTTTTTCCCAGAAACTATCATGACCCAACATCAACTTTAAAATATGTCACACTGCTTTATCTAAATGTCAAAGCAGGTGCCTGGAAAAGACACGCTGAGATCAAGAACACTGCACGGTGAGATACACAAACATTTACCAAAAACAACAAATGAGTTGTTGAGTCTTTTTGTAATGAATAGCCAGGGTTTGATTTTCTTATGCGCAGTAAAAGGAACAGGGTCCACACTGGCTTTTTAAACTGTGCCTTTCTTCTTTCTTGGAGACACTCACAGACCAGAACCCTGTTGCTGGATTAACACCATGTCAGGCTGGAAGTGGAATGACAGCAGCAGACACTGCAATGGCACAAAGAAGGTAAAGAACTTAATTGAACTTCAATATTCTATATAGAATATATATATATATATATATATATATATATATATGCATACATATACAGACATATATTGTTTTGCTGAGGCATCAGTGCTGAAATGTATTGTATTTGACAGAATCAGTACAACATTGCACTGTATTGCTAGTTTAAAGTGACCACTCATATGGCTTTATGATACATCATGAATGTGTTATGTACAGGTAATCATAAAGATTACGTGACTGACTCATGTTTTTGTTTATATTCCTACCAACAGATCAGAGGGCCTCCTGCACATGGAAATTTCCAAATCAAGTAAGGAAATTCTTGCTTCTGAGAACTTTGAAGGGCATTTCCTTACATTGAAGGAACATTAACTGTTTCTATCTTAATGTTATTTACTTTGACATCTGCTTAAATTGCATCTGCTTAAATTACAAAATAATATTACATCAGGGTGAATAGTTTAAAAATAATAAATAAGTTGCAACATAAAAATGTTGTGTATGTGTGTGCTCTATCATCAGTTATCCATTAGCTGCTGGTTGCTTAACATCAGGACGTTACAAAACCGACGGTTGCTTAAGGCTGAGCTATAAAAAATGTCACATCCCAGCAGATGTTTATATTGCTGATATTTATTTTTCTTCTGGGTGGTAAACTGACACATGGTGCAGTCATCTTTTACCTGATGGTTCACTTATTGTTTGTTCTGGGCCCTGGTTGTTTATGTGATCGTAAGAACAGAAACTCCTCTTACTGGAGCCAATCAGTGACAGGGTCTGAGGTCAACACTATATCAGCTGAGGAGGGAGCTGAGGCATTTTCAGTAACCACAAAAACGCATCAAGTACTTTGGAGATTCTGTCAAGTTTGAAGATAATTTCAGTTGGATTTCTACTTCAATCATGGCACCGATTTTACTGAACTGTATGGGAAATGATCAACCTGAGTACATCAAGTAAGTATTTAAGAGTGTTAAAATATTTACTAAAACCTGATCAAATAAAATACAAAACAACTCAATTCCTAACCTGGATGAATGAGATGTTTTAGAATCTTCTGGCTAAACCTCACATACATTAGAATGGGATGTTTGGTCCTTTCCAAGACCTATATCTACAATGAAAATGTTTTTCTTAGACAATATGTCCAGGTGAAGAACCCCTACCTGGACTCTATGGAGGAGGACATTCTGTACCACTTCAGCCTGAGCACCAAGACTCACAACCTTCCAGAAATGTTTGGAGACATTAAGGTTTGTATGAGAAATAAGAATCTTCTGTTGAAGATTGACTCCTTGTCTAATATCTCTTTATTTCCCTGTTAGTTTGTATGTGTTGGTGGTAGCACAAATCGTATGAAGGCCTTCGCCCAGTTCATCCACCAGGAGCTGAAACTGTCTGGAAACCCAGAGGACCTCAGAGACATCTGTGAGGGAACTGACCGTTACTGCATGTACAAAGTGGGACCAGTTCTGTCTATTAGTGTAAGAGTTCCCAGTTGACACTTTCTGAACAGACAATGCACATCAATGTTGGCTGATTTCGTAAAAACTAATCTTTGTCTACTGTTCACGATACAGCACGGTATGGGCGTCCCGTCCATCTCCATCATGCTGCATGAGCTGATCAAACTGCTGCACCATGCTCAATGTCGTGACGTGATCCTCTTTCGTCTCGGAACGTCAGGTGGAGTCGGTGAGTAGGTCAACAGTGTGGAATTCTTGTCCTTTTTCTTTTCACAAGTCATCACTCCAGTATATTGGCGTCTTTAGTCTTTAAAAGGTTGAAGACCTCTGGTTACATAACAACTGTGTGATCAGTGTCTTCTTGTTTTTGATGCAGGTCTAGCTCCTGGAACTGTGGTGATCACGGATAAGGCAGTGGACTATTCCTTCCGCCCTCAGTTTGAGCAGGTGGTCCTGGGTAAAGTTATCACCAGGAGCACAGAATTGGATGAAGGAGTGGCCAGTGAGCTTCTGCAGTGCTCCTCTGAACTCCAGAACATTCCAGCAGTGATTGGCAACACCATGTGCACCCATGACTTCTATGAAGGTGGAGTATACCAACCAGGAAGCAGAAGAACTTTGTTTTCTTATCTGTGGTTTAAAACCTAGAGCTTGTTCCAGGCACTGTAACTGAAAAGCTGCTCTTGTGTCTCTTTCTAGGTCAGGGCAGACTGGACGGTGCGCTGTGCTCCTTTTCTCAAGAAGAAAAGTTGGAATATCTGAGGAACGCCCATGATGCTGGTGTCAGGAACATTGAGATGGAATCGACAGTTTTTGCCGCAATGTGTCGCGTCTGTGGACTCAAAGGTTTGTGTTTTGCTATTAAATATGAACCCTTTGACTGTCTTTGTTATTTTTTTACTGTATTTTCTCTCTTTTTTTGTCCCTGCAGCTGCTGTCATCTGTGTTGCACTGCTGAACCGCTTCGATGGGGACCAGATCACGGCTCCCCATGATGTGCTGGTGGAGTACCAGCAGAGACCTCAAGTCCTTGTGTCCCATTTCATTAAGAAACGCCTGGGACACATCTGAGCTGTGGGTTTGTCATTACATTCCCAGCATTCATGACGTGTACATAACTAGGACGCCAACTTAGATACCTGTATATACTGTACTTATGATGTTAAATATGTGTATTTGACCCTTATTTAATACATTCTTATGATTTTTTTAGTTTCAGGAATGAACTAGATAAGATTGATTTTGTGTTGCTGTATATTTTATACACAAAATGTATATTTTAATATTTATCAACCTGGTGCTAATGTATAGAAAATGTGTTGCTAGCATGTGTTTGACATATTGAGTAAAGAGAGAATTACTTTGGTGAATAACAGCATTAAATCTTGATTGTTTACTGTATGCTCATTTTTGTGTTTTTTTTAATATGTCTGTTATGTGAAAAATATCAAGATTTTATTTGTGGTTTCTCCCAGTGTAAAGCTATATTTCAAAAGGTAATGATACGTACATGGAGATCACTTGACCAATGCTACAAAGGTTTGAAAAAAATGTTTTAACACAAAAAACAAAGAATGACAAAAAAAAACCCCAGAAAGTTGATATCGTTGGATTATGTGTATCTTACTGGAAACTGTATTATACTGTATTTGTTTAAAGAATGAAACCTGCAATAAACATAAATAGAAAAAGGATGGATACTGATGAAAATGATTGACAAAGCGTTCAGAATAAACTATGTTCACTCTCCTTTCTATTTTCTATACCTGCGGCCACTTTGGTCTTACTCACTGGTTCTTCATACATGTCTGAAAGTGTACCTTCCCTGAAGCTGTGTCTATTGCCAAACCTTTGGTCAGAAGTTAAATGAGGACTCTGTGTCCCGTCGAGGTGGTCTTGGTGGTTTGATAGTGGAGAGAACCTGTTGGCTATAGAGGCTGTGCTGCAGGCCAGCCTGACGTAGTGCCTGCTCCACTCTCAATCTGGGATCTGCCTCAATCTGGAAAACAAATCATAAAACCAAATTATGATATTTTAAGCACTTTCTGCTCAAACGACATTTAGTCAGTGAAGATGAGATCATAAATAAAATAAACAATGAAAGAAACAAATTGTCAAGCGTAATTATAATGACTTAAACACTTTAAAATATAAATAAAATGTTGTATATTTAAGCTAGGGGGTTCCAGTTTCACCACACTGGATAAGACATTTGGATAAACCTTTATTAGGTCTAAAAAATGTAAAATACTTTCATAATTTCAGTCAATACCTTTCACGAATTCGAGTTACACAATATTGTCCCTCTTCCTCCACACTTATGAGAAATCAGGACACAACGTGATTTAGTGATCAACAGATTAGGTTTGTTGTTGTGAATCGAAGGACAAACACTTGTCACTTGCATAATCCTGCACAATCCCTACCCCAGCGGAGGTCACTGTTCCATTTACCCCCCAGGGAAACAAAACATAGTTGGCTGGAAAATATAACTGAATGGAGTCGTTTTGTGTTGGCTTTGCTCTGAGATAAGGACTCTAGGGTATATCTTTATTTATTTGTTTAGCCTTTGTAATCAGAGAAGCAAGAGCTGCAGTTCAAAGGGCAGAGGTTTCACCTGCATGTTTGTGTATGTGTTAATGCTGTAGAGAGGTCTTTGGAGCTCGAGCTCCTCCTCACTCCAACGTCGACTCCTCCAAGCCTCCGTATCTGCCATCAGTCTCTCTGGATCCGCCTGAACCAAGACGGCAACCTTGGATGAACGGAAAAGAAAATCCTTCAACAGTGTTGGTGGTATTAAATGTTATCACCACGAGAGGGCAGCAATGCCTCGTCTCAGACTAAGACAGGCCAAATCCAATGACGGTGGAAATAAGCAGAGGTGGAAGGGGTTAAGAGGAGATAATGATGCACCTGGTTTCGGAGAGCTTCCAGACGATTCTGTTTCTCTTCCTCTTGTCTCTGACGCTCGAGCTCCTTCTCGTCTCTCTCCTCCTTTCGTTGCTGCAGCATATCCTGCCTAAACAGCACCCTGGAGGCAACGCAGAAGGTGAGGGCCAGACAGACAGACAAACAACTCCCCTCTCCCTCTGTGACTGCCACGGCCAACAATTGCTTTTGCTCCCTGACTCTGTGTGGCCTCCAGCTGTGGAGGTTTTTATGGAGAAGTCTGCTATCAGCTGCCCTCATGGCTTTCTAGACCTCCCATTGTTCTGTATTCACATTTCAGACAAGCGTCACCAAAATCAACACTGCTGTGTTGTGTTGTCACTCACAATCTGTGTTCCCTTTTCCCCCAGTAACTCCAGAAAAAGGGAAAATAACACAAATTATAATGGCCCATCACCCTAACTACTCAGATTTAGGATGTGGTTGCAACAGGTCAATAAAAAGCCATGTCATAGTTGATCCATTGCTGCCTAAATGAATTTTTAAGGTTGTGAAATGTTATGTTATCAAACATATACGTATATTTAAATTAATTGAACTATTTCATTGGGTTCTTCCAGATCTTTCTGCTCTAATTTAGATAACAAGATACAAATGGTGGAGGCAACGTCACTGTACAATGGATTTGTAGAAAGAACATCATTATTTTGGGAGATTATGGCAAATTAAAGGCACGGATGGGGTTCGAACCCATGATCTTCGGTTTACGAGACCGACGCCTTACCACTTGGCCACCGTGCCTGCCTCAATTCTGAAGTTGATGTCACAAAGAGGTTCAAGCCTCTAGCTCTTTGTTTATCTGAACATTCTTAATCAACCATGACGTCCTAAAGCCATTTCACCTAACGTCCAAGAGGCTTCTTCAGTTCTAAAAACTGGAGAAAACTACTACTGTACGGTTGCCATCAAAGGCAGACTGAGAACCTACCCAGTCTTAAAATATACAATAATATAGAAAAATGTTTAATTTCAGCACATGGTGAAAACCCAAGAGGAAACCCTCCTTAATATGTTAATGGGTTGATCAGATAAAAAAAGAGCTAGAAGGTTAAGCCTTTTGTTACATCAACTTCTAAAATCCGGCCAACCATCCACCGGCGCAGTGGCCAAGTGGTAAGGCGTCGGTCTCGTAAACCGAAGATCATGGGTTCGAACCCCATCCGTGCCTTTAACTTGCTATTATAGAGTTCTTTCCACCATCTGTATCACATTTTTTAAAAAACGGAGAAAAAAAAGATCTAGGAGGTTGGGCCTCTTTGTTACATCAACTTCTAAAATTCTGCACTGTCCACAGGCGTGGTGGCCAAGTGGTAAGGCGTCGGTCTCGTAAACCGAAGATCAAGGGTTCGAACCCCATTCGTGCCTTTAAAATTTGGCCACAGTCTCCGATGGGCTCTATCTTTACAGTGGAAACCTATCGAATTTGATGGAAACTGTGCTTTTTCTACAGATATAAACCCAAATATAGTGACTTCAAGGCAACTTGACTCAGAAGGCTTTTTTCACCAATCTATCTCTAGCTTTTATATTTATTTTGCAAAGTAAATCGTTTTTTTTTTTTCAGGCCAACAACAAAAAACCCCCCAAATCAGGTTTTATTAGACAACATTCTAGTTAGCTATAGAAATGAGATGCTGATACTATACTCACCTCTCTTTATTTTTCCTGGCCTGCTCTTCCATCAGGCTCCTCAGATAAGCAAGTCTCTTTTCATCTCTGCGCTGCAGCTCCTCCCTCCTCTTCTGCTGCTTTAAATTAAACTGCCTGACCTGCAGGCAAAGGCAACAATTTACACAGAAGTGCGACAAAAAAGTTTCCAACAACGCTCGACACGATCCCAATAATCGACTTCCGCAAAACTCTCCGGAGCGTCATGTCTTATTGATTGTGTCAGAGGAGAAAACAGAGTAGTGTAAATAGATAGTAAGTGACAATATTTCAGCATCAGGCAGAGAATTGTGTTGAAGTATATGGAAAGCATTACAGCCTAAATGCTCTCATTAATCAGTGTCTCAGGTCGGCTATGATCGTTTACAAGACCCGGAGGTGAAAGTTAATTAAACAGTTGCACACAAACACACACACAAACACGCACACTGGAATCTAATGTTCTATTTTATTAGGAATATAATTGTCTTATGTCTGTTTAATAACGATAACCTAACACTTACTTTTATCTGGGCTCTTTCTATCATAACAATAACAGGCATTGGCCACATGTCATTTTCAAAAACAGTCTCCACTAATAAGGTACTTATGGTGACATTCTGCTTAACATAACATTCATCAGAATGTCAGCCATAATGGGGGGAAACAGTGTTTTGGAATTTAATGTTTTTTAATCCTTTTTTATTATTTGACTTTGTAGCACATGTGCAGAACAAAAGTGTAAAATATGTGAAAACAATAACTTTGCAAAAATAAATAAAAACCTGTGAAACCAATTCATAAAAGCCAAAATAAACTATGCTATGTTAATGCTAATCTAAGTAATTTTAAATTTGTTTGGATAAACTGAGTTAATTCCCTAAAATTCACAGGTGTCAAACTCTGGCCGGCAAGATCATAACAAATATGTAATAGAGTTGGCCCACCAGTATGGAGCCCTTAATGGAAGGACTTGTAATATTAGTGATGCATAGCTCGTTATAGCACAGACATTTAGTTTTTTTATTGAAGGTCTGTAGAAAAATATAAAAACATTAAAAGGATCAGGAAATGCTAAAAAAAAAGGAAATACCACAGATGTGTGTTTTATTTCTGATTAGATTTCTCATGTGTTGATAAAATTAACCGGCTGTTCTAGATTCAATGTTCACGAAAATCAACATTTATTAAGGGGGCGACACTTGAAGAAGCGCAATCCAGGCAGTTGCTTGCGGCTCCGTGCACTAGGGGGAGCAATAAATATTCAGTCTGGCCCGTGACTTTTTGCCAGTAAAAATGAGTTTGACACCCCTGCCATAAGCTAAGAAAAGGAAACATAACTAAGGTAACAAGGATATTTAAGGTGAAACATAACATTAACCAAACTACACTAATAAAATAGGGTTGCACTGTCAGGAAACCAAAGATAATAATATAATAATTAGAAAATTTAGATTTAAAAACATTACCTTCTCTTTCTGCTGTGACCTGACTGCAGCTTCCTTCTCCTGCTCCCTCTTTAACCTCGCCTTTTCCTCAGCTTGTTGGCGAAAAGCAATTGCTGCCTCAAGCTTGGCCACCTCCTGCTGCTGATCGTGCCACTGCTGCAGCTACAGTGACATGCAGAAACACACACACACACTCAACATAAATACACATCATCAGAAAAATACAAAAAAAGAAAACAAGACAACTGTCCATCAACCATTAAAGAGAGGCAGCTGAGCCCCTGCACCCGTGGTGTCAGTGAGGCATGGACTTCTGAAGAGCTGCCTTTCACACCTCACCTGGGATCAGCTCAGAAACTGGTAAAATACTGAATGATAATGAGAGCCAGCAGGTCTGGGACTGATAACAAGCCCTGTATGTTGTTGTGCAGACAGTGTTGTCCAAACACTGAGGCTCAGTGCTGCCAAACTGTCACCAAATGACAAGGTGGTGTTTATTCTATGAACATTACATGCTAATTAACTAACAAAGTACGGTACTAATTAAAGTTCAAAATGGATGAGTCAGAAAGAATGTTTGTATTTACAAACACTCACAAAGAAAAACAAAACAAATGTAACCTAATGTTTTGGTTATTAAATATGAATAAATATAGACATAATAACCATTGTGATAAAACCTTATGTGAGTACACCGAGTGATTTCAAAGCCATCCATCCATCTATCCCTCAATCTATCTATCCTTCAATCCATCCATCCATGCATCTATCTATCTATCCATCTATCTATCTATCTATCCATCCATCTATCTATCTATCTATCCATCCATCCATCCATCCATCCATCTAAATGTGTTAATTAAGTGTTAATTATCCAGTAGTTTCCGTTAACTCTCTACATTTTCTATTGTGCCCTCTTTGGAAGAGGCTTGGACAGACTTATTGACTAATTAGAATCACAGCCTGAGCAAAAGAGCTTCTACGCTGGGTCATTATCCAAACACCAGTATGCAGTTAAAATCAAATGAAGGCAGAGCAGGGGGACAGTACAGTCTGATCTACACGAACTGCCTATTAGGTGTGCCATCACTTACTAATAGGTGAGTACTTGCAAGTCTCTTTCGGTTCTAGCCCATAATAGGCTTCACATTTCTGCCAACTTTCCCTAGTGAACACACTAGCTGAACACAGATGTTCAGTGACTGACAGGTTTGTTGTGCAGCAGCCCGCTGCTGAGCAGAGGATTGTGAAGTGTCGCTGTGATACTAAATAGAGAATCACAGATATAAATCAGAAATTCCTCATAGACCCAAACTGCAAAATTCACAATCATCAAGTCATTTACACATTGATGCGTGCCAGTGAAAAAGCAGCAGGTGTGGGTTTGACGATGGCTTTAAATCAAGCTCGCTCTCAGCTTGGTTTGATGGTTATTGAAAGTGAAGATGTATAATCTTATACCATGGTCGCTAAATGAACAACATTTACTGACAACTGACAATTATTATTTTTCAATCTTTACTTAGACCCTGAAGCCGTCACTAGTTCCTCACAGAGTCAAATGTGGTGAACTGTTGTTGTTTAAGGTTAAAGGTTTAAAAACATTTGGATATTTTTTTAACTGTGGCAGAAGAACACGATCTGACCTCCAATGTTGCACATCATCTCTTTGTTTAAGCAGAAATGGAAAGACACAGAGGGAAAGCCGTGGTTATTAAGTGAGGTCTACTGCAATTTGTCAGTGGAATCTCATTTTGCGTGAAATCCGCATTAAAAAAGCACAGATGTCAGAATAACAAAAGAAGAATTGCCGTCTTATCTGCACACTGCAGCTTCACTAGATCCTTTGTTAATAGGAAGAAAATGTTCATAATATAACATCACCTGTCCATGAATGTGCAGCTGGATTTAAGGTAATTTACTTCACACTTGTGATGTATATGGATATATGAATGCTCTATATAATTAACTTTATCAGTTTAAATATATACAGGAAAGTATCTTTTGTCCCCCTTTTTATGCAGATTTCCTCTTGGTTGTGCAAAAACAAGGAAAATCATGATCCAGAATATTACCCAGGATAACCTCAGATGTGTTGCATCCTTAAAATTTACAATAGTGTGTTTGGCTCTGGGCGAGAATGAGTTAGAACACTGTCACTGTTTCTTTATCTGTTTTCTTTTGGTTAGAGTTAAGAGAAATGTCTGCAGTAAAAAAGCACTTTGTGTTAGATTAGTTGGGTAAGTAAGAATTCTCCATTCAATTCCATCATGTTCATAGGCCGACAAGTAATTAATGAAGAAAGAAAGAAAATGCTTTAAGTTAGTGCTGCTTAAATAGTGGGGTAGCTACATTCCCTCACACCTCCCTTTCTGTGCTTTCAGTGAAATATGACTATGTGAAAAAAGTGTAATTCCCTCTGCAATTTCCTCACGTTCTACTATGAGCCACGTATTGGAGTCTGGAAAAGACTGCTAAAATGGTACCACAAAATAGTGGTAGTCCCTGCAATAAAAGCAAAGGCAATATTTCCCAGTTTCTTGTGAGTGATGTTTCCTCAGAGATAAATTCTGAAACAATTGTGTTGCCTACTCTTAACCAGCAGGACAGCAGACAGATGAAGACATCTCCTTGCTATTACCCGAGACTATGGTGCTTGCATGATACAGCAGAAAGGGCATGGATAGCCTCTCAGAACCAGATAATCTGGAGGAGTTCTGTTTATATGGTGGAGTAGTCTGAAGAACAGGAAATGAAAAACCAGCTCTTGAGATAAAGGCCACCCCTCATCTTATGAAAACCTCTTTTTTCATGGGTTATGTGATTTTTCCTCTTGGACAGCTCATCCCTGAGCATTTTAAGGAACAATATGCCACTCCTGCGGGTTTTATTTACCCGTGGAAAACACAAACTCCCCTCAAAGATGCCAGAGGGTGGACTACAAGTGGGAGGCAAAATGAAAAGCAAGGACAGAATAAAAGGCTAACACTGCAGAACAAAGGCAGCTAATTACAGCAGTCAGCACAGTGCAGAACAAACAGCTGATGATTTGGGAAAGGGACGCCTGTCTTCCTGAGACAAATTAAAAAAACTAAATAAGTTATGTCTTGTGCGACATATGCTAAGACTATGTCTATGTTGCTGATAATTTAATTTTGGCTTCGCCAGACAGTAAACAGCATCTACATTGTTCTGCACACCAGCAGTAGTTTGACACAGAATCACTCTGATCAATGTTAGAGTTTGTGTTCAGATGTGACTTCATTCAGGTGTCTGGATAGAACCTGTGGTTCTTCTCAGCAGATGCTACAGTGCCTACTGTATAACTGTTATCACAGCCCAACAGAAGCATACACTATGGCTGTGAAATCAATTACACTGGATTTCTTCACTTCATACCAGCCAAAAGCAGAGTGTCTGTACCTGCTGAACTCGAACGCAATCAAATCAAAACCTTGTGAATCCACCACCCTAACAGAAGGTGGAATACCAACCTCCATGGAAGTAAAGTCGTTTTCAGACACCGGATTACTGATGTGAGTCTGGTGACTGAAGCACACACATACAACAACTGTCAAACCAATACATGTGATCACGTGTGCCCTTGTTTATTCCCTTGTATAAGTTTCATCATAACTCTTTTGTAGCAGTTAATGCAAACATTTTTAAGCAAGAAATTTTTGTTAAAATTTACTTTACTAAATATTTAAAGTAATGAATGAATTTTTTTTCATTCGGTAACACAGTAATTAACTTTTTCGCAAACGCAAAATACGGCCAAAAGGGGTCAGTAACGCACACCCCATCGCTCCTCGTTAGTATAGTGGTGAGTATCCCCGCCTGTCACGCGGGAGACCGGGGTTCAATTCCCCGACGGGGAGAGTGCCTTTTTTTTTTTGCCCCGTAGAAATGATCACGAATGCTTAGACACAAAGTACAGCCTATGTTGCTAACTTTTGGATTATCTCTTAAATACAATTCTGAGTTAAACCTCATGCTACAGTATGGTATGGTAGTAGTGAGTTTTGCCGGTTCTGCGAGCAATTCAACAAGTATATTTTTTTTCACTAATGAACATTGAGTGTTGAGAAGAATACAATTGTCTGTTATCAGGTACAAGGAAGCCTAGATAACTTTGCTAATTAATCGTTAGGTTTTAAAGGCACGGATGGGGTTCGAACCCATGATCTTCGGTTTACGAGGCCTTACCACTTGGCCACCGCGCCCATATGAAGGGAACCTTGTGTTTCTTTCTGTGGTTTTTTAGTATGGTGTATCCCTGCTTGGAACGCGAGATAACGTTGAGAAGACTACAATTGTCTTTTTAAATTATTTTCAACCATACAATGTAAGTTGAATTTTTTACCAGTAGAACTAAACAGGTTAATTTAATTTGGTAACATGTAAACTAATATATAATGCCTCACTGTTGTCACTACATCAATGAATACAAAGATGCAAAAACATATTGCAATAGCACTGACAAATCATCATCTTTTAAAGCTCTAAACGTGAACTTTGTGAACTCCAAAAACATAGGTCACCCTCAGTGACCTAAACTATAGATGACTTCTACAACCTGCAATTTCACAGCCAAGAATATGAATAAATAAAGACGAGTGTTCATTTGAACAGTGGTGAATAAGAAATCAATGAGTCAGTGAACGTGCTCGAGGTCACAAGGAGCAATTGTTACAAAAGTAAATGCAACAGGAGGAAAATCCATCACTGCGCTGTGATGTGCTGAGGTGATAAAGGCTGTGGAAAGAAAAATCAGGTGCAGAGAGGAAATCCATCTTGGTCCCACAAATACTCAAATATCTGCTCTTGCAACAGAGCCATGGGATCAGAAGCAGCTGCTCCTTCCTTTAGGGGTTTGACAAGAGGCCATCTACATAATGTATGTGATTTCACCTTTCAAACACAAGCCTCTGTCCTTTAGTATTAGTCAAAGAGCAAGACTCAAACGCAGACTCTTCTAAATGTAAGGCAAGGTACAACTTTGAGAACAAGGAGATCTATATTTACTTAGATCTAAAAACAAGCTGTGTTTTTCATAAATATAGTAGGTATATTGGAGGGATTTCCAAAGCATGGCTTAAAGCGCTCTTGGGGAGCTCCAGTAACCCATTGGGAGTCACGCAAGATAAAAAAGTGGAATGTTCTTGGAAATGCCTTTGCAGGACTGTCAACCTGGCCAAAAGGTTACACGATAATTACTTTATCTAAAAATTTGATATTTATGAGCTGTACTGTACGTCCAGCTGAAAACGTAGAATCAACAAATTTAACTGTAAAGAGGAGTTGGTTTTGTAGTGTCCTTGTAGTCCTTGTCGTCTAGGATGGACAGGATCAGGAATGAGGTGATTGGGGGGCAACACAGACAGAGAGGTTTGGAGATAAAGTTAAGAGAAGCCAGATTGAGATGGTTTGGACATGTTCAGACGAGAGACAGTGGATACATTGGTACAATAATGATCCTATGAGATGGAGCTACCAGGTAGGAGACAAAAAGGACATTGATGGATGCAGTGAGGGAGGACATGGAGGTAGTTGGAGTTAGAGTGGAAGATACAGAGAACAGGGTGAAATGGAAATTGTTGACTCGCTGTGGCAACCCCTGAAAAAAGTGACAAGCCGAAAGGAAAAGAAAGAAGAAGTAGTCTTGCAGTCAAAAACCAGGATTTAAGACACTATTCTAAATGTTCAGCTGCTGCTCCGATGCAGCCCTCTTTTATTGTTTGCCAGCAGTATTAAAGACTGCCCTTGTTTGTCTTTGCTAATGTCACCTGGTGCACCTTAGCGACAGCGACATTACGTTAGTCAAATCATTCTTATTAGCGTGTCTGTATTCTCAGATCATCTCAAACGGCTGTTTAACTGAGCCCTGCTGTCGAGATCAGCCTCATCAGCAGATCTACTGTACAAAAGTCACAGTCTAATGTCTCACATGTATTTTGGGAAGGCAGCCGAATTATAACTGATATAAAGCACAAGATTTAAAGTTTCTTTCAATCCTAACTGTTTTTCGATTGTTTTAGACTTTCAAACCAGAGACTGACCTTCTGTCTCAGACGCATACATATCTCCTGCTGGTTCTGACGATCTCTTTGGTGCTCCAGCTCCTCCTGGTGGGCGTCTCTTGCCTCTTGCAATGTGACCAAAGCGCTGGCTTGTAGCTCTTCCTGGTCACGTTGCCACTGCTGGGTCACTGTGCTCTGCTGTGCCTGGGTAAAACGCTGCAAGTCCAGCACACGCTCATGCTCCATCTGCAGAAACAACATGAAACAAATGCAGTTTGAGCAAGGAATTAACAAGGGACAGAGTACATTAGTTATTCTTAGAAATACTAAAATGTATTATTAATGAGGAGAAAACAGATTTTAAATATTAAAAACAAGATAAAAGTCTACCTTAAAATTCAATATGAATATACTGTTAGAAACACTGTACATTACAGCAGACGATTGCAGCAGTGCCACAGGGAGAAGCCTAGGTCAGCTTAAGGTCAGCTGGTTTATAAAATGGTCTATAGCAGTGTTCTCCAACCTTTTTGCACCACAGACCGGTTAAATGAGTGGCACTTTTTTTACTGAACAGTCGTTAAGTTGTGGTAGATGAATACCCCAAGATAAAATGAAATGACTGGTGTTTCTTACCTATAAAATCTTCCTACCCGATTTAACTGTGCATGGGCACAACAAGGATTTCACAAGCGCACACAGTCCATAATTTTCTGCTACCACACCGGTAGTCAAAGTTAGTACCTTGTATCAATGGCACATCTGTGTAATTTTTAGTTTATGGTTGTTGTTTTCACTGAGAAAGTTTTCCCTTATTAAATATAGTTGCATTATTGATGATGGAATTCTGGCCATTCTATTGTTAAGTTCATATGTTCATATGTGTATGGACCAAGTATGAGTAATGGACAGCTGGGGCCAAGAAAAAGCATTATTTCTCTGTGACCCAGCACCTTTTCACCCATGGACCGTTACTGGTCCCTGGCCCAGCGGTTGGGCACCACTGGTCTGTAGCAGTGAAAAGTCAAAACAGTGCTGTTTGCTGTGATTGCAGCCAGTAGCTATTCATCACTGTGTCATCACTCAGAGGCTCTATCACTGGGCTGCTTTATTGGAACAGAAGGAAACACATTTGTCTTTGGGCTAATAGTGGCTAAGTGACAGAGGAGCACTAGACGCTGACTGAAATCGTGGAAAATGAGTGATCTGACAAACGTAGGATCAGTCAAGCAAATCCTCATTATTAATGCATGACTACGGAAATGACAGAATATCCATCTTTTGTTTTCCATTCCCCCTGACTGCAACTTTTGCCTTAGATGTGCAACAAGGTATGACCACACCATGAACACAGCGGGTGTCTTTACATTTTCATGTTTGCATCTGAGATGTATTGAAGCCCTCGGGCGAGCTTGCAGTTTAGCGTTCAACCCACGGGATGTATGTAGAGGCAGCTACTGCACTGCGCCTGCAGTGCATTGGTAATGTCGCGCGACAATGCTGCATCCAGACAACCTCTGCAGAGAGGTGTGTAGATAAAAGGAGACTGAAATATATAAGATAAGAAATGTCAAATAGGAGAGAAGCTTCAAATGTCACTCTAAATATATCCAGAAGTCATGATGCTTTCTAATGATGAAACATTAGAATAGCAAATTTTACGCCCTTTCTTGAACAGCCCAGAGTGGAAATGAGACAATAATTTATTTTAAAAAGTTACTAATTGTTACTTGGGTGAAATTCCAAGTTGTGTATTTTTTTTTTACTTTTTTATAGCAACAAAAATATTAAAAAGTCAACATAGGGGGGAAGAAAATTTACTGTTGTTTTCGAATATAATTCATTTTTATCACTGATTAAATTGACCATGTGTGATGACTCATCTTACCTCGGGAACCACAGATGGTTCAGATCACAACTGCTCAGAAATATGGCCAGGGAACATACTATACTCTGAATATGAATCACAAGTACAGACACAGATTTTGGGATTTGGGAATTTGGGATGATTCTCATCAATTGTCTCAATGTTAAGTTATCTGTCAATATTTAGGTTCTATAACTGTACGGCTTATCAATATCCATAGCTGAGAACTGGTTTCAATGAACAAAACATTAACATTAACTACAGAAAATAAGCTGTTGTCTGTGTATAGAACAGAGAGAACAACAACTTATATAAATAAATGTGTTTTATTTTACACTATATATTGTACATGGAGGACAAAAATTTAAAACAAAGACCCATCATAGGTCTATGGGGGTTCTCAGTCAACCGGGTAATTTTGATTGACGTACAGACAGTGACAGTAAGAAGAAAACGACTGGAATCTGTGGAACTGGATCATCATCATTTCTTGAAAATAAAACAGTCAATAAACCAAATCAGTTGGCTTCTGTTTAACATCTTTGCATTCCCCATTCTGTTTTCCTCTTAATGGGATCATAATTAGTGCATCAGTCTTGATATTATAAGTCACTAGAGAAAAACCTGAACCTAGTAAATTACACCCATAGTAAGACTCAAATACGTTGAATTTTTTTTCACAGGCACCAAAACCCTCTGTGGATTATTGCTAATAGTTTGAGCTTTTCAGTATTTATCCGGGAAAAAGATATTGGTTAGGTTTAAACAGGGTATTGCAGTACAGTCTAGAATTTATGTTCCTTGACACACTAGTTGCAGTAGAAAAGGCTTTCTATTCACAGTATACAATATTTTATCTAAATTCTGTAGATACCATATAAAAAAGTAGCACAAATAAAGCACCTGGGGGAGTAAACCCGCTCATTTTTCACTGTTCCCTTTTTTCGTTTACCAGTGAAATCCAAAACAGATCAAATCCTCCTCGTCCTCACTTACTGAACAGTGTATTTATTGATTAGACCCCATGAAACTCAAAGAGCTAATGGTGCCCCATCATCCTGGTAAATCACATTGCCCCCATACGCAGGGCCATTTGTGATTTCCCCTAGTGTGTAAGAGTAAAATGGGGGAAAATCCATTAGATACTGAGAGAAGGTATGTCTTGATTGACAGGTAGGTAACCTCTATGTTTCTGGCATTGTTCAGTCACGCCACCCATTTGGGTTGTTGGTGCAGTTTGGTTCTACAATGTATTGTAAAATATTAAGTGTCTTGTAAGACTTTTTAATGGAAAAATTTGAATATATAGACAGGTTACATCAGTAACATATTCGTGTATGACTCAGTGAATCTCAGTGATTCCTACTGAACATCCCAGTTACAAACTGTCCTCACACACAGGCAGCACCCACTGATATGAAGACCAAGTCTCTGGGTGTGGATGAGGTAGGAACTAGGGGCCGGCGGTCGTCATGGCAATGTGAGGCAGCGAGGTGAGCGGGTTGTCCACAGCGGGTGACATGGCATATCCTGCAGCGTGCTAAGCAGATCATTGTCCAGGCATGTCTGTGTGTCTCTGTGCTTGGTTGAGGGCAATGAGCTGTATTGATCTGACAGACTGGGAGTCCTACTGAAGGGCTGCTTTAGAGCTGGGAGTTCAGAGGGGCGCCAGTGGAAGTGGTTGTATTGATATTCAGGATGTGAAAGTGCCCCACGGGATAAATCTGGCTGTTTAGTAAAGCCCCTAACTCTCAGTTTCTAAGTTGTCAGCAGACAAAATTGTGGTGGCGGAGAGTGTATTTGAAAAAGTAAAGTAGAAATACTGTAGTTGAAAAATGTAGAAATTAATATTGTTGAACCTATTATTGTGAGTCTTAAACTAAAAAATGAAAATAAAACAAAATAATAATAATAATAAAAATTAAAAAAAAACCTTTTTTGTAGACAAAAATTAAACATTATTTTTTTTGTTTGAAAAGGGGAATGGCAGTTAAGAGCATTCAGTGTCTGTTCCCTCCTGAGGTTTATTTTATTGTTCACCCAGCCTTTGGCAATGGTGTTGTTAAAAGCACGAGTCAAAGCAGGAGAAAAAATAAAACTACATTAACAGTGTAGTAAAGGATGCTGCTGCTCTGTGTGTTTTTTTCTGACTGGGCAATAAAGATTATAAGATGCCATGAGAACCAGATGAGGAGAAAGTCACAAAATAACACGCTGGCAGTTGAGATATAATTCTTCAATCCTAAATATGTATTTTAGTTGTATTTTTATTGTATGTTATTTGACCCAAAGACTTATTTGACCCAAACTGCTAATCTAACAACAATGAAATAGTGTACTGACCAGATCGTGTCTAGTCCTTTGGGGAAAGAGCCTTTGCACCATGTCCAAACAGAGAGACCTGTTGTTGGGAATGTCGTGAGTGTACTGAGACATTGTGAACTGGTAGCGCAGGTTGTCATCTGGAGACCAGCCACAGAACCTAGAATTACAAGAAAATGCGAAATGACCCAGAGATGTTTACAAAAATGAATACATTTTGTACAATTCTCAAAATTCTATTGTTGCCAAAACTCAGATTCTGGGCAGACTAGTCAAGTTGCTTGTAACAGCAAGATGTTATTTATTCAAAGTATGAATAAAAAGCAAAGCTGAGCTTGCGGGCTAACCTGTCAGTCCTTTGCAGCTGCTCTTGAAGACTATTCAGTCTGCCCTGATACATTTCTGACAAGTAGTGGAAGGCCTGAATCAGTGAGTCTTTCAGCTCTGCGTAAGGACAGTCTGAATCCAAAACCTCCCCAGGAATAATCTGCATGTTTGCTACATAGTCTGAAGTAAGATATTTCTGCAGGAAAAAAAAATCGACAGAGTCATCATCTGCTTAATGTCCTCATTTGGACACAGTGCAGTAATTACCATATTAAAGTAAATCTGAGATCGAAATTGCTAAACGTGTAAAAAAAAGTGTATAAACCCAGCAGTGTGTACTTTACCTCCAAGTTGAGGCCCATTATCTCCTCCTCCAGCTCTTCACACTCTGCATGGAGTTTTGCAATAATGTCAGCCTGCTGGTCTTTCACAAATTGTATCTGGTGATTCAGAGATAACACCATAAGGGGGTGAAATACAAAGTATAAAAACTAGTTTACATACTTGTGCTTATAATAAAAAAAAGTGAGAGCAGCTAATAATGTACAGGTATGAAGACAAATCAAAACATTTTGAAAAAAGATTTTACAATTAGAAAAGATTTCTTATTTTAATATCTAAAAATGCTACAACTCGTAGCAGCTTTGATACGATTTGTGTTTATCAAATCAATCTGCTGAACTTTATGAGTTTCCAAACTGTTTTGAAAGACAGGAATTCTCTGATGGTAATGTTACTTACAGAGGATTTCAGACTAACCCTTGTAAACAAACAGACTAAAGGGGACTTTTGTTTTCTACATATTGTCATAATGTTACAGTTCCACAGGGCACACTTTTCGGGCTCCTCATCTTTCAGTCTATTAGAAAGTAACTAGGAATTGGATAGAATTGACTTTGGTTGTATTTTCTAAACAAGTTGAACTCACAGCCATTATACAACACACAGAAGTCTTTTTTAGTCTTTTTGTATTTATCTGAAGTGCCAGAGTAATCCTGTGTATAGATTGTAGGTTACAGCAGGTGGTGTTGTGAGAGCATGGCAGAGTTGGAAAAAAATGCAGACAAAACGAGTGCATTTCAAGCATGTTCTTCCTTTAAAGACCTCTGAATACTCCCTAATCTCGCCATTTATCTGTGAAGCCTACAAAAACCTCCTGGGAGTTGTACTGAATTGATGATTTGAGGACTGAGGGTATCAAACAAAACAAGAGATGTACGAGTAGTGAATACAACACTGAGCGCACACTGAGATCAGTGTTTGTAGAAGCAGTCAGGGTGGTGTAATTTCAGCTTGGGGCTGGTGCAATCCATGCAAAGTGAGAGCAAAGTGAGGTTTGGATTTATTCTCAAAGCTGCAGAAGAATAAAACATCTCCAAATTATTTTCTTTCTGGGAATGCCACCAGTTGCCAATCGCATAATTATTTTCACACATGACATGTATCTCTGTTTCCAAGGTAGTGGGTAAAGAAAGTAAAGAGAAAACAGCACATGGCTTCGATGGCAAACATACCTGTTGTACAACTGGCTCCCATTGAGACTGATGTTCGGTGGATTTCTGTACTTCTCCCTGTCTGTAGCTCAGGTCATCCTTGAGTTGATAAACAGGCTCAACAGTGGCCACTTTGAACGCCTCCCGTTCTCTTTCAAGGAAAAGATCTGATGAAACGCACACATTGGTATGGCAATTATTTACGAGGAGGTGATTGTGATAAAGTTGTGTCCAAGAAAACAGATGATGATGTTACCATACTCCTGAAGAGAGAAGATGCAAGTGTCTGTGATACTGATGGGTTTTATGTGCTCAAGAAAATAGTTGATGTCATTTTCAGCCGTCTCTCTGTTCAATGGGACAAAAGAGTCACATGACAGACATTTGTATTAACTCATTTAACATTTACTCACAATGTTTGAACTATAATACAGTGGTGATTACTTTTTAAAACTTTATTCATCAAATACCACAATACTGTATAGAATAATGAATACAGAATTGCAAACAAAAGCCATTTTTTTAAATGCTTGTAACCTTATTACAACGAATACAACGGATAAATAACACATTCACTACTTTTATTGGATTCATAGATTGTATAAAGAAAAAGTGAAAAATAATTAAGCCCAATATTGGCTTTGCAAAAAGAGACATTTTAAATCGGACATCTTAGTTTTAAAGCAAACTTAAATAAACCGTACTGTGTATAAACTGGGAGGAATGGGACGCTCCTCCCTGCCATATAATATTCCAAATTAAAGGCTTCAAGAAAATAACGTGAGCATGAAACATTGTTGACTTCAGGTTCATTTATCTAAGATAAATTAGATGAACCATGACATAAAAAGATTAACAACCATTTCCTACAAATATCTTTTTAGCTCTGCTTTGACAAAATCTCAAGGACAAATGTTAATTCAAGTTCTGCCTATAGCTGTTCAATATTGTCCAAAGTTTTTCTTTTAGTCTTAATTTTGCTAAACCCTTAGCAAAATTTTAGGTTATTTTGCAAATAACATCAAATTTGGCAGCTACAGTAATCTA
Organism: Paraplagusia blochii; assembly: GCA_016785265.1. NCBI lineage: Eukaryota > Metazoa > Chordata > Actinopteri > Pleuronectiformes > Cynoglossidae > Paraplagusia > Paraplagusia blochii. The sequence goes on along the minus strand of JAFBJS010002806.1, from coordinate 251,354 downwards.
TATGCTGACTCTATATTTGAGCGAGGACAATTATTGAAGATTCTAGCAGTGTGTAAGTTGTAGTTTTGAATAGCTCTGTGAATATATATTTATAGAAAATGCTTTTAATTTTAGTTAGATACACGAACGTTATATGTGCCTCCATGACTACATGAAGTCAAGTTATAGTAGGTATGTGTGTGGGCGAATGACATGCAGTTAGACATGACTAGATTTATTCTCCAACGTAGACGCCAGTTCATATTGTAACTGTGGGCAACGCTCTGACGTCCAGCAAGAAGGTTCAGGTTATGAACAAATAAATTAATAGTAACCATAGAGACATATTTGCCTTTATTATCTACTTTAAGGCAATTTAACTAGACTTGTGTGGGGAGAACTAATCAAAAATGCAGAAAGTCACCAATGGGCTCATTACTGAGGTTTCCACTTGTGTACATCATTAACCTTTGGTGGCTTGGACACAGTCATTATGGAAGCAAACAAGCCTCGCCCAAGAGCATGAGCTGCCTTTCTCACTCCACCAGGCATAAAACCAGCAGAGTTTCAGGCCCACACTAAAGCTCCTGCATGAGAAGACGGTGTTCCTCCATCCAGTCTGTTCCCACACGGCGACTACCGCTTCTAATCTATGTTACACCCCTTCAAAGTCAACACTCTGAACTGAATTGAATAGAACGGGGCTTAAATTCAAACATTTCCCTGCTGCACTTTTTGCCATTTTTTTAACACCATTATCCATTGGTCCCCAACCACTGGGCCGGGAACCGGTACCGGTCCGTGAGTGAGTTGGTACCGGGCCTCAGAGAAATTATGTTTCCTTTTGGCCCCATCTGGCTATTACTTACTTTTGATCCATACCCATATCAACAAAAGAACTAAACAATAGAATGGGCTAGGATTCCATCATCAATAAAGCAACTTTATTTGATTAAACCCAAAATGATGCAAATAGATTTAAACTGTTTGCATTGATGAGTCATTGAAACAAGATAGTAACCTTGTATACCGGTCTGGTAGCAGATAGTTATAGGCTATGTGCACTTGAGAAATCCTCGTTGTATGCATGCAAAGTTAAGTCCAGTAGGAAGATTATATAGGTATGAAAATATTTTAGAACACTGGAAATTTCTTTTTATCAAGCGGTATTTGTCATTAAGTTATACAACTTAAAAAAGTGAAAATGTGAAAAAAGTACATTTAATCGGTCCGTGGCACAAAAAATGTTGAGGAACAGTGATATTATCAACTTCCCCGACTCTTACACCTGTTAGTCAGTGAATACGTTTTCTCTGCAATATTTAAATTAAACATTTTTTGTTGACTCTGAACTAAAAAGATTTTAAATTCTGCAGATACAGAAGAGTAATAGCAGATACAGAAGAGAGAAACCAATAATGACAGAGAGTAATGGGAGCTCTTACTCAGCTTTTTGCAGCCTGGGGCACTCTTTGCTCCACACCTGCCTGTGCTGCTGCAAAATTGAACTCTCCTTGGTCGCCTTGGCTGCACAGCGGATTCTCTCCACCTATAAGACAAGGGTTAATGCACAGGAGGAACAAACTGCTTCTCACTACTGAAACATGCAGGAAAAACACAAAAGCAACAGGAGCGTTTTTATCCTGACACCAACAATTCAGTGAAGATACACTGGTTTGAAATACTGATTCTGAACCATTTATCATAAAATTAGAATGCTGCTCATATTTGCACCTGATGTTCTTCTGCCTCTATTACCTTCATATGGTTGTATAAGGTTCATAAACTCATTTAATTGACTGCATCAGCATTGCTAATAAAACATGACCATAAATATCAGCAGAGCTGGAAATCTAATTTGGTAAAACATACATAAAGTGCAGAATGTTAGACTATAGAATATACAGGTTAGATTCTCTTAGATTCTGAGATTCTCTTTAGGAGAGACAAGGAGAAGAGGAATATAGAATAAACTGTGAAATATTATCAACTATCATGGTTTCTTAATCACAAAGAACAAGCCCCACACTTCATAACCATGCACCAGTTCAATAAGAAGCTGTTATGCACAGGCCATTGACTTCAATAATAGAACAATAGCGATTCTCACTTGACAAATGCAACAATACAGTCTAGTCCATAATAACAGGGAAAAAGGAAGTTGTTAAGGTCATGATTTGTGTTAAGCCTTTGTTTGTGTGTGTGCTCCTACATACACATTTACCCTCTGGGCTATATCCATTTCCCAGTTATTAAAAAGAGGGAGAACAATATCCGATTGCCCTTTTCACACTGTTTACTGAGATTGGTTAATTCGCTCTGGGTATTAAATTACTCAAAACATAAACATACCATGTCAAGAACAATATATATATATAAACAAAAATGGAAAGTGACATAACGCATTCAGCAAACGTAAACCGTTTTGCAGCCAACTATTTAGTTGCAGGTCTTATCCTATAAATTACTTGTTCTAATTTTGCTGAATATTGATACAATTAGGAGTAAAAATAGACAAGGAAGCGTAAGTGAGATGCTGAATATGCACAGACAATGACACGTATCATCATCAAACATGATTAACCCAGATCATTTCATATTCCTTTATTCAAAAATAACCTTTTCCAAGTGTTTCCTGGAGACATATGTGTCTTCACACCTTGTTTTGCTGAGATGGAATTTTCAAATAGAAGTGATGGAATAAAGAATTTTATTTACAAATAATTTGTGTATTCAATACAGCTGCGATTCACAGTGTGGTGTATGCCCTGCTGCGCGAGCTGCCAGTAGGGGGTGCCCAAGATAAAAATGAGATATCGATTTAAAGTCGTTTTAAGTGTGTTTTTTCTCACAATAGACCTGTAAACATTTCTTCAAGAGAATGTATAATTAAAAGCTTAATCAATATCCATATGTTTGCTTTGGTCATTACAGAATAATGATATGTTCTGCCTTCAACAACCTAATTTTAAGGTGTTGGAAAGTTGGTGTGTTTTAACAATAAAGAATGAAGGAGCTTTATTTGTCATATAACATTGCAGGCAATGACAGTGAAATAAAGATGCAGTAGTTCACAATTGTGCAAAGTGTCCATCATGGATGAGGTACAGAAGGTGGTTTTGGAACTGCTGGATTAGATTAATCATAGTTAGAGTGATACAGTGATTAAAATGTTATATATTCCACGTGTGTTGTGCCCTTACATTGAAATGAAATGTAATTGTAAGTCTGATTAATTTAAAAAATTAAAGAATGCAATCTGCATGTTACATTTTACAGCCCTATTTAATACATTCATTAATGCTATAAAATCTGTACTAAATTCCAATTACTTCATTTTGATAAAGTGCAAGTTACTATCACTGTACCAAAGACATCCCATATCTGCCTCTCCAGGATGAACTGGGATATCTTGATTTTTAAGCATCTATGAAAACCTCCACTGGCTTTATGGAGAGCTAAAATGATCCCATACTTCAGGCAAATCATTTATTTTTCCAGTATCACATCTCCAGTGGGAGATGCTCAGAAAGCTTGCCTTTCAGCAGGGTGACTGAATGTAAACAGCCTGTCTTATCTAGGTTATGCAGAGAGCATGGATGTAAGCAGCCATGGGCAACCACAATGATACTAAAAGGCTTCTGCGACAGTGTACCAATTAAAACACCACAGGTCTTACAGCCTCAACTCCATTGCCTCTGGTATTAACTTCTCTACTTTCCTCAGACTCCAATGACTACAAACTTCAAACAGTTTATTAGAAAACCAAGAGCAGCCGGATGAATATTCATGAACTCTACTAACTGCTGTGTTTCATGTTGCTGAACAAACTATAAAGGTTGTACAATGGTTGTTTTGTATGAGTAAAGCTGTTCATGCTGTGTTATGTATGGAAATAATTAAACACAAACAGAAAGGGAAGCTGCTGTTTGCTATTATGCAACCAACAGTATAATCAGATTTTATGGCAATTCCCATTATTTCTGCAGTTTCTTGAACTTGCAAGCATCCTCGTACACAACCTTAACTTTTAGTGTAAACAACCTAAAATTTAGTTTTAGGCAATGAAATATCACAACAATTTTAGCCAGCTTACTTTTAATCATATTTGATAGTATAGATCGCTGGTCCCCAACCACCGGGCTGGGGACCCGTACCGGTCCATTTGTGAATTGGTGCCGGGCCGCAGAGAAATAATGTTTCCTTTTGGCCCCATCTGGCCATTACTTTGCCACTCTTGGCCACGTGGTCCACACCCATATCAACAATGGAACTTAACAATAGAGTTGCTAGGATTCCATCATCAATAATGCAACTATATTTGATTAGGAAATATTTTCTCAGTGAGCATTAAAACTCAAAAGATTCAAAATTTTTATACTGGTCTGGTAGCTGAAAATTATACGCTGTGTGAACTGAGTTCATTTGAGTAGTTAGATTTCATAGGTAGGAAAATATTTCAGAACACCGGAAATGTAATTTTATTAGGGGGTATTTATCTCCCACAACATAACGACCGGCCCGTGAAAATAGAACGAGACATTTAACCAGTCTGTGGCGAAAAAAAGATTGCTGAACATTGGTATAAAGTGTAATATTTTGATTTCAATAAATGTTCAAAACTCTGTTACGAATTATTAATTGGGATTTTCAAGAATTCCATTAAGGATTATAAATATGCTGAAAGTATGTTTAAAGGTTGTATATAATAAAATCCCAATATATACATATGTATATATATATATATCTATCTATCTATATATATATAATTTGACAATATCAGTGTTATAACACCAAGGTCAATAAAAAAGGTACCTTTTGTCCAATTAGATCAGATTCCAACCACTTGGCGTCAACAACAGCTTGAAGCCTGTTATAGTCAGCTGGTTTGTACCTTGAGCTGCTCAGACCATTTTTTATTCTCAGCGCCAGTTTTTCTGCATGGGAGAAAGCAAATGTTGTGACTGAATTAACATCATCCGAATTGTTGACAGTGCCATCATTGTTAGCTGTTTATTGCTGACTTCGGCAGAAAATAAAATGGAGAAAAAAAAACAAAGAACAACAGCAGCTGACTACTAATGGAGTGGGTAAATAATTTGAAGAGGGGCATTGTGGTGCTGGGGGCAGGATGGGTAGGAAAGCAAAATGCAGCCAAACTGAGTCAGGCATTTTTGGGAGTAGTTCAGCTGTGGCTCAGAGAAGCAGGTGAATAAACATAAGTACTGCCGCTTCAGACTGAAGCATCTGTGTCTTTGACAGCACCTGGTAAATTCACCAAATCAAATCTGTTCACCAGAGCTGAGGGCAACAATTAGGACTACAGAGATTATACAAAGACTAATTATTCAACTGCTCAATGAATGGAAAACTATTCATGAGAATTCATCTTTTTTTTTTTCATTTTCTTATGCAGTAATTTTTTTTAGGATTTCCACTGCAATGTACCACCAGGTGCTTGCTTATATCTAGTGCCTATATTTTGCATAAGTTATTTCCATCACACTAATCATTTTATAGTACCAGTGTTCCAGGTTTATACCTGCTAGCTTAATTGTATACATATTTAACCATGCAACTGTTGGCAATGACTGAAAAGTCCATTTACTTAACTTAAGGTTTAAGCCTTAGCTGTAGTTTGCTGAAATGTCCTGTAAACAGTCGTGGAAAGCTGTTGTGTAAACAAGTTTAGGAAAACTGCTTTATATGATTGTTCTTCCCAAAATTCTAATGACTGCAAATAACTTACCCACATCATCTACCCTGTATTTGGAGATGAAAGACTGCAGGTCACGTGCACTCTTCATTGTGAAATCCACAACACAATTAAGCTGTGCCTACAAAATAAAAGAGGCATGTGTCAGATGTATATGTGTAAACCCTTCTTAAATTCAAAGATTCAAACAGTCATGAGTTATCTGACTATATCTTACGGTTCTTTATTAGCCCTTTGCCAAATCTAGTAAGCTTTAATAATGTACATAGTCATGGGGGAATTTGACTTCCTTAATTCAAATTCAATGGTGATAACCACTGCTGGATTTAAAGGGAATCCAACCATGCATCGACTTTGGTAAAAAACATTCTTGAGACACAAGAGAACTACGTATGGTCAGCACTAGAGACACTTGCTCCAAAGAAGACATATTTTATCAGAACCCCTTCAGTAATTCATTTTCATTCATTCATTTATCTTCTTCTGCCTGTCTGTTGCCAGGTTGCAGGGGCAGCTGGCGCCACCCAAATCACATTGCACCATATTGTGAGCCATCCTGTGGGTTGGTGAGCCCACAAGAAGTTATGTGGGACAGGTTGGGACTGTGCTTTGCTCAGAGCACATCAGCGTCAACCTGGCAGCTGGTGGATTCAAACCTGAAGCCCTGTTGTGAACCCAATCCTCCTCTTAACCACTTCTACCACTACTGCCGCCTTAAGTAAGTAATTCAGCATTAGAATAAAACCACCATTCAGTACAAGATAACCGCTACGTAGGCTTCTTCAGTTCTTCTTCAAAACTGAAGAATGTCTTGGATGTCCCATTGTCATGTTGCTCTAACCTCAGTGTAGAGTAATCTAAAAAAACTGGTACCATTTTCCTTGTTCGCATGAACTGTAATCAAGTACGTTTAGGTGGGTTTAAGTGTGAATAATATGGGTATTGAATCTCATAGTATAACATAGATGTTATATGTCAATGTAGAGAAGATATCCAGTTTATATAGTTAAATGTATAGGTAAATGTACCTGGTTAGCAATTAAAGAAAATACATTTATATGACAAAATATGAAGGACGGATACAATGATACATAATGCAAATTATAAAATGTATAGAATAAGTATTATTAGAGTATAACGTTTAGGTCTTACGTCTCTATCTCTCAAATTGTGCAATTTAATTTAGCATACGCCTTCGTTTTATTCTGGTGAACTTTGATGTGTGTTTTTCCTAGCAATACGACTCTATACTTTATCATTTTAGTCTGGTCCCCAGTGTCGAGCTAAACTTGGCTTTCCCTTAACAAAAAAAAATATATAAAACCCTTTTGTTTTTGTGTACATAAAAAAAAATCTTTCAGGTTACCTACCGTTCGTCTCCGTGTAACTTCTATTTATTGGCTATTTACGACCGACGTCCATTTGCCGTCTTCCTTTAGCTGTTGATGACGTCACGTCTTTAGTGACTATGAAGTTGGAAAGTTCTAGAATCTTGACATAGGTATTTTCTTATTCCTCTGAGTGTTTCGCGGCACTTGTCTCCGTATGGTGTGTATAGGTTGGACAAATTTGTAACCAGGGTAACTGTTACCTATTCTCTCATTGGTTAATTTAACAATGCGAGCCTCTGTGACCACGCCCATGTCTTTTGTCCGGGCCAATCAGGAGTATTCACTTCTTTTCCACATTCCCGTTGACGTCATGCTCACTTGCATAGTCTGGGACTTTGCTGGTGGAGGCAGGGAGCAGCGGAGCGCTCTCTCTCCTTCTCCTACTCCTCCTTCTTCTCCTTCCCTTCCTCAGCCATGGAAGCGAGTTTTACCCCTCCACATGCCCGGGACTTAGCGATGGGACTTTACCGATGAAGTTACACGTTCACGCGACCACCCGAGCCGCAGCTCAGACCGCTCTTCAACAGACCTCCTAAGGTATTTAACTGTTTCTTTTTCTTCTCCACTAAACTGCAGAGTAACTGAGAAGGAGGAGGGAAAACGGAGGGGTGAAACGAACCGAGCAGTTTCAGCACACAGACAGGAGAGTTTATTCGCTGCTTCTTCAACTCACAAGTTGAAAAAGTGATTTATTTTTTATTAAAAAAAAGCTCTTTCTTTAGAGTAATGTAAAAATCAAATTTTACGCTAATCCCGCTCTCGTGTCCTCACACCTCTCAGGCACATTTACGCACAGCCCCCCTATGACCTAGGTGTTGGTGAAACGTGTAGAAATGAACTGCGTTTTTCATAATTATCACTTAAAACAATGAATAATTTACACTTCTACAAATCAAATATGATTTAAGTCTATTTTTGCTAAGTTAAGGAAGAAAACGCAGGTGACCTGAGAGTGTGGGAATCTCTGGAATGCGGTGGATGTCGCGGTGATCCCCTCACTCTCTGCCCGCAAGATAAACTTACCTTTACGCCCACGTTTACTAGCTACACCCTCACCACGCCATATTTAATTACACTAATCTGAAATGAGTGACATTGCTCTACAATTGGGAGAAACATCTAACCGCTTTGGGGCGAAGATACAATCAGGTATACCGCCCCGGGGTCTCTGGGAGATATGGCAGAACCGACTCACCAATAGCTTTGAACGCAACATTTGGTCGTTGTTGAGAGAGGAGGCAGAGACATATATTATACAATATTTTACATATTAGATATATTACACACTAATAAATGGTTGTAATAAAATTAAAGGTAGCTGACACATAATATCATACAGAGTGAATTGATTTGAAGTCGCTTAAATTGATATAAAAATGTGTTTGATGATATTTTTCAGGTGGTTTATTTGAGTTTTATTTGCATCACTTACATTTGCTGTTTTATGGAGCCCCAGTGGCCTAATGGATAAGGCACTGGCCTCCTAAGCCAGGGATTGTGGGTTCGAGTCCCATCTGGGGTGTATGCTTTTTCCACACTTGAGGGATTAATAACAGTCTATCTGATCTGCCCTCCTTGGGTATGATAGTTTAATCTGAGCATGACATACCTGTTACCACCATCTGCCAGGTTACTTCTGTGGTCCATTGAGGAAGGCACTGTCCCCACTCACTGCTCCCCAGGTGCTCAAAGATGCCCACTGTTCACTTTTTTGATGGGTTAAATACATTTGGGTGTGGATGGCAATGTCACAATGCCAAGGAGTTTGCTTCCCTGTTCTTTCCATAAGATGTCAGCAAACACATTAAGTCCACCCTAAAAAATAATACCTTTATGAAGCTTTCTGTTCATATGCTGCATTACTATGGCGACCTGGTCTTCTAAAAAGGAATATAAAGAATTTATTATATAAACGGGAGTGGTGGCTTAGCGGTTAAGAGAGCGGACTTGGGTCTGCAATGCTTCGTGTTCTGGTCCACCAGCTGCCAGGTTGCCACTGAGGTGCTCCAAGCATAGCACCGTTCCAATCCACATTAGGGAAAGTATGGTGCAGTGTGATTTGAGGAGCAGTTGTGGAGAGTATTGCCCTTGCAAACCAGTAATAAATAAGGGATGAAGACGAATAAATGAACTAATTATATAAGGATCACCAGGTAAGATGTCTCTTAATTGTTATTATTGTTGCATTGTTTCATGCCTGATAGTAGATTTCCATTTCTGTGATTTATTTTCATTGATTCAATTTTTTTGGTCAACACCTTTGCCCTCAGCTGATGTAAATGAGAGGAAATCTGAGAAATTATTTATCTTTAATTTTTCATTTCAACTCCTTCTCACGTATTTACTTAACCAATATAGGGACAAACATCCATTTGGATGCTAGTGTCTCAGGAAAGACAACGTTTAATTCCCCTTTTATTTAGAATTCCTGCATGTCATGCTGCACAGTACTATAATTTAGAAAGTGCTCTTTCAATTTGTTATGAATAATATTCACTAAAGGGTCAAGCCTCCATCTTGACGAATGAAAGGTTCAGTTTCCATGAGGATGTCTGCCATCATTGATGGTGGGACTGTATTTCAAGCTCAATTATCAGTATGTGCATACGGTAAACAAGACCTGTAAGTGAACTCGCCATCTCTCAGTCAGACACAAAAAACACTCACTCTCTCACTCACACACACCCAAGAGGAAACTCTGGGTTACGTTTCTCATGACTCACATTACTGTACAACACACACAGCCGCACGGCTGCCTGCCACTGAGGCCGGTTTATGTTGGAACTGGTACAATGTTAAAATGTTGGCATTTAAGACTCAGACCTCTGGTTTTATGTCTTTCTTCAAGTATTTCCTTATTGCACTTAAAGGACCCTTGGGGCGATATATAGCAGGTCAGCCCAACCAGTTGTTGCTTTAATTTGCCCTGCTCATTGGGGTTTTTCACCTTTGCTGCACAAGGCATTGATGCGCGTCTGTATATAGATTGTGCAGGTGATACAGTGGCTGTTTGCGTGAAGAACAAGCTCTACGGTCGTAGACAAAAACACATCTGAAACATCCTTGAAAAAAAAATCCCATTTCTTTGCTCGGTTGGTTGTTTGACCCAGTCTTCACAGTGAGTTCATTTAAATGGGAACTGACAACAGTTGAATGGTGTAGCGCCTTTGATGGGATTTTCTTACTTGAAGTATTTTTGCTCCCCAATTCTGGCCCTAACATCAAGACCTAAGCTCCCTGCCTCATGCTACTTGTCAGATTCCCTGCACTGCTCCAACAAAATAGTCCAAGTTGTCTTTTAAAAAATGAAACAAACTTTCTGCGTATGTCCTGTATCTTAGCTTTGCTTTTGTCGCTGTTTATGTACCTGAAACGCTGAGGGATCGTCTACTGTCAGAATATTGGGAAGCCATTGTCATACAACCACACAAACACTTCTTCCTTTCGGCTTGTCCCTTTGTCAGGAATTGCCACAGCGCATCAACTATTTCCATCTCACCCTGTTCTCTGTATCTTCTAACTGACTCCCACTACCTCCATGTCCTCCCTCACTGCATCCATCAATCTTCTCTTCATCTCCTACCCGATAGCTCCATCACTAGGCTTATTCTTCTACCAATGTATCCACTGTCTCTCCTCTGAACAAGTCCAAACCATCTTAATCTGTCTCCTCTAGTATTTTCTCCAAACCTTCCTGTCTGTGTTGTCCCTCTAATCACCTCTTTCCTGATCCTGTCCATCCTCGTCTCCTAAAGAGAACCTCATTTTTAACTCCTCTGCCTGCGTTTGTACCTATTGCTAGTGTCTCTAAAGCATACATCATGGCTGGTCCCTCGATTTTCCTCTTCCCTTTTCCCTTCACGTTCTTCTATCACAAACCACACTCACAATAATCAACGTAAGTTATTATTTGTGGCATACTGTGAGAAAATGATGATCTTATATTAAAAACAGAACACCCAGCATTTGCTAGGGCAGAAAATCCAGGGTATTTTATTAATTTATCTACAGTTACCATGGTATTAATCATAATGTGTGTTTACAGGGTTTGTTCCATTTGACTATTAACTATTTATTTAGTGAAGTTGAAACAAAAAGTATACGCACCCTCAAAGAGGGGAATCCCATTACCGCAAGTTACCTACCATTAGTGGGGAGTTATTTTTAAAACATAGTCACCATATATTTGTTTGTTTTACAGATATTTGGTTACTATGTAACCAAACATCTAATGTGGTATGGTTTTTGGTAGTGTAGTGTAGAAATAAACAAGAAAAAGTTGTATTTATCCTTCACAGCAATCGTTAAATCATCAATCATTTCATTGAATTCACCCTACACTGGGTTTTTCAATCCCTCATGTACATGATGTGGTCTAAACCAATCCCATCCTCCTCTCTTTCCCTCCCTGGACTACAAACCACATGCAACAGTGCAGGGAGTTTCCATTATGGACGTGGTATCTGTCTTTGTTACAGATTCCTGAAGACTTTTGGGCAAAACCCAAGATCAGATAACAACAGATATTTCATGAAACATCATCTAACAAGGAAGATGTTGAGTGATTTTTAAAGCTGAATATTAGTTAGATTCCTGCTGCATATGTCTGGATCTGAATGCAGCTGTATGCCTGCAGGCAAGCCACTTGACTCTGCGTTCTAACCACATGCTATTCAAAAAAATTGTGCAGTGCCCATCATGTGTCGTGCACTGTGGGTTTGTCTTGTTGCAATTTCGTGTCTGCTGCCTGGTTTCTTTTTAATAAACGAGCGAGGGAATGGAAAGATGTGTTATGTACTTACCCAGAGTCTAACCTTCTCCCATGCCCTCTACTCTCTTCTCAGGAAATCCTCGGGGAACGGGCGACATAATATCAACTTGGTAGCATTCCCAGTGACTTCAAATTTTTAATAGCTTGTCTCATCATCCTCAGCACTTGAGACATAAATTACTTTAGAACCTGGTTCTAAAACATATTGTTTCTGCTAATTTATGAAAGATTACTTGTACTGTCATATACTATGTACGCGTGAGTAGAAGAGGGAGGGAAGAAAAAGAGAGTACATTGTTCTGTTTGAATAAACAAACAACTGACAACGTTAAATATATGGCCTACTAAACCGGCCACAGTTGTTGGACACAGCTGTTTGGAGCAACCTTTTGTGTAGATGCCGAGGAATGATTGAAGTCTTCCATGCCTCGTATCTGAATTTGTTTAGATTACCACTTAGCAGTAAAACAGCAGATGCCTTTTTACGTTTTGTAATTTCCTGGTTGTTGAGGAGAAAATCTTTTATCTGTGCTTCCTTCCCACTCAGGATGGATCCCTTGATCACTGTTTCAGAACATGTTGTTTGTACTACCTTATAGTTCCTCGCTCCAAATACAATCTTTGCGGCGCTGCTGAGTCTTAACCGGATATGTTGATTTTTTCTGAAAAAGATTTTATATCTCAGCTGACGGAGTGAACAATAAATTTTGTTCAGCATGCATGATTTGAGACCCCTCAACTTAAATAAGTTGAGGGCCACCATCCACACCATCATTTCGCTGCATCAGCTTTCAGTATTCAATGCAAAAGAAAAATTAAATAAAAAATCAGTTCCCCATGGATTCTGTGTAATACAACACTGAACCAGAAGGAGACTGTGGATCAGGGTTTTTAGAACTATAGGATTTACCGTAAAATTTTATAAATTCAACTTTCACATCAAGGTGGTCGCCACAAAATATCGTTCCACGACCCACGGCCCACGGGTTTGAGACCCCTGACTAAATCTCATAACATTTTCTCCATTTGATCAGTGTCTGGTTGCAAAATTTGTCTCAACGCATTATTATTCTTTGTTGAATATCTTAGAGCACCTCATATTATCACCCCAGGCAGTGGCTCCTTCCTCTGCTTGTGGTAATATTAGTGGTACAATCCATACAAATGGAGCACATGGCAACATTGATGAGGATGAAAACGGTTGCTCTACAGCTAAATATGTTGCTACAACCCACAGGGATTGTGCAGAAAACTGCGATCTGTTGAAGCTTTTGATTGGTTAATTCACCATCAGTCTATTATTGAAGTTTGAAGGGTGATCATCAACAGTCCACAATCTTTGAAAATGCTACAGTGGCCATGAAAGATTTACCTTTTGGACTTGAGGACACCAAATTCAATCTACTAAATGACTTGGTGGACAACTGACAAACTTGCTTGTGTCCCTCTAGTTCTGACTCTCTAAATTCTCAAATTGCTTGTTTGTGAGATCAGGTGTCGTCACACGTTGGTATGTGGTTGCCTTGGCGCCTGTATTTAGTCAGAAGGTGAAGACTTCTCAGCAATGTCAGGTTACATTCTAGTGCAAGCTGGTGTGATCCCTGTTACCAGACCATAACTCAAACCATAAAAGATATGTGTGATTTGTCTGCTTCGTCTGTTTCCATAAAAGTCTGCCAAGCAGCAGAAGATTCACTTCTTAAATGTCACGGCACTTAAAAGGCTGAAGCCTAGCGAAATAACCCCTGAAATGGGATGAAGATGACATTGGAAATGTACAATCACAGTTCAAAAATGTGACATTTGAAATGGCATTCAATGGATCCTAAGTTCCAGGTTTATTTTTTTGGACATTATGGAGTATGTGTGGGCTGCACCATCTAAGCTTTTATTGTACATTTTCTTTTTTTAGTACGAGAGTTAATACATCGACAGCGTCAAAAGATGACAAGCCTGTAGCTTTAGGCCAATGGTGCTCCCTTTGTTACATCTTAAAAGTTAGATTTGACTGAAAATATTCATCTCTCTTGTGTTTTTTGTCTCAATTATCCTTGATTGAGTGTCTTTAACAATGTTTTAGGGTTATATCTTAAGTGGAGGTTGTTCAGAGCAACACAACAACACTTTTAGTGCCCTCTAGAGGTGAGCAGTCATGAATAAAACATAATACTGTTCATTTATTTATAGTTATTGTTGTTTCAGGCAAACATTAATTACAGCATTTTGTTTAAAGTGCATCATATGATACATGGTACATTTGGTAAGTGAAGAACTTGACAGCACTGGTGCCTGTCGTCTCTAGTGCCCAGCAGGGGAGGAACTGTTTTTAACAGGGTCGAGCTCGGCCTTGTGAAACATGCAGTGAATATTTTCTGACTCCATATGAGGAGCATTTTAAAACATTAAAGTTTGAATTGAGTTTGTCATTTTATGTGGGTTGTCGATAACTTTTTTTTCTATTTCAATCTTTTTTTTCAATTTTTTTTAACTTTCATTACTTCTGCAACTGTTGGCCTAAGTATTTTTGCTACTTTTTTCTTTTATTTCATACAAACCTTTATCTTACTTTATCTTACAACATTCTGGTTCCTTTCTATTTGCTACTTATATTTTTAGTCACACTTAGGAAATATCGTTTTTTTTTCCAGAACTCACCAAAGTTAACCTCAATCATTAGAAATTTAAGAACCAGGTATTTTATTTCAGGTGTTTTATGGCAGGCAATTCTGACCACTGTTAACCTTTGCAACGAGCTGTAGTTTTAGTAATATGGAAGTTTGTCTGAATGTCCTAGGACTTACCGTTTTCTCTTAGATAGAAATTCTAGTCACTATTTTCCAAGAGACACCTTACACCTTTCTCGAGTTTGCAGCAACTGATGTTTAGCTTAATTTGAGTGGTTGTGTGAATTTTTCATCCTTTGTGTCAGCGGATATATAACGCTCTGGTACGGCAAAATGCAATCCATATTAACTTGAATAAAACTGTTGTTCTAAAAGGCCAGCAGGTGAAGCTTGGCTGACCTGACATTTAGCATACGTACTTTTCACTTTATGTAACTAAATTAATTCCCTCTTTGTTTCTGCGTCATGGTTCAGTGGATCTTAATGCCTCGGTAGTGAATACACAGTACACAAATGCATTTGGTTTATTTCCTCTGAGGGTCATGCAGCAAGTATGCACAGTCAAAGCTAATTTTAATTTTTAAATTTTTTTTTCATGTGTTTTGAAAATGGTTCTTTTTATATTTTTTAGACATTGACTATTATTAGAGTTTCTTAAAACTTGCATATTTGTAACTTTATTTTTATCTAAGTCACAGAGGTGCTTCATGCATTGTGGTAGGAGCCTGTTGGTGTTACAGTTCCACAGCAAAGAAATGGTGGAAAATTGCAAGAACAAACCTCACCCGAACAGGGACTTGAACCCTGGACCCTCAGATTAAAAGTCTGATGCTCTACCGACTGAGCTATCCGGGCTCTGCTTGTAGCTAATGATCTGTGTGTTTATTGGGTGACATGGGGAGGGATTGCAACATATAAATATAACAATTATATTACATTTTTCATCGGAAAATGCTTAATGTATAACCACAAGCCTCATTGCACTGTTTTATGGTCATTAAGTATATGAATAAAAGTCTTATGAGTCTTTCTCAATATCTTAATCAATGTCCCAAGTGTGTGAGTTTGAGGCTATGAGCCTGAGTGGAATCTTATAAATTTATACATTTATTTTACGTCTTATTCTGGGTCAGTGTGCCTGACACGTGAGAACGGCTTTTCGATGTTGCAGTTGGCGAATCGTTAAACCATAAAAAAAATAATAAAATAATCATGTAACTAATCTAAAATTAATCCAGGATCTAAATGTTTCACTGATTGAGTCATTCATTCATCACACAATTTTTAAGCAAATTTCACACGACTATAACTTGTTAATTATGATTGCTAAAACAATCAGTTGTTCAGCCTGAGAGATTTTAAAGTAAAATTGTATTGACTAAGCTGTAGCTTTGATTGTATTCTGATTATTAGAAGTCAGCGTCATGGCAAATCAGCCTTCGAGAAGTTCATATCTGGAAATCTGCATGTGCCTCTCCAATCATGTAATTTAGTCATGTGATTTCACTAATGTGTTCTTACTTGTGCGCGTTCAATTCACTGAAAAAAAGATTGAACATAAGAAAACAGCCATAATGTACATAGCTTTAATCTTGTTAAGGAATGAGAAACACTAAGGAATGTTTTTAACCACTGTTAACAGGCTTCCCTTGGCAAGTGCATATCTTGTAGTTCCTCTGGGAATCTAACCTAGGACTCTGTGCTCTCTCTGTTTAGTTGGCAGACATACTTACCGCTACACTGTGGAACCAACTTTATCAAATTATGAACTCGATTCGATTTGTATCAAAAAAAAGTACGATCTCATAATATTCCCAGAAAAAAAAGAAAAATTCCATAAAATTACACTCGTCATGTTTTTCCAAAGAAAATGTATATGCGCTATAATTGATCTGGAATTGCCCATTCTACATTTTATCATATAACATTATTTTAGGATGTAAGAGGGACTTTTTAAAAATTTGTTCTCCTGATTAATCTCTACATAAGTCATCCCAACCTTCTTTTTGGTTTTGCTTTCATTTACTGTCAAGTTTGACTGGTTTTAGTTGCACTTTTGTTGTACGCATGAACAAAGCATCTGCAT
This sequence comes from Paraplagusia blochii, assembly GCA_016785265.1. Taxonomy (NCBI): domain Eukaryota; kingdom Metazoa; phylum Chordata; class Actinopteri; order Pleuronectiformes; family Cynoglossidae; genus Paraplagusia; species Paraplagusia blochii. Next base: position 234,787 of record JAFBJS010002806.1, on the reverse strand, counting down.
TTCTTACTTTCAATAAATAGTAGTTCAAATCAGGGTCTTGTGTGTTGCCAGTGTATCACTTTCAAGTATTTATTATTAATTTTATTATTTCATCCTGGCTCTTATTACAAACACCAGTTAATTGGTGTTAAATTTATTTACTGTGCCATTTTCCCCTCATTATTTATTGATTTTTTTTGTTTTATTTTAAGTCAAACTGTATAAAAGCAAAAAATTAACCTGCTAATAGTCAAAACCACTTACTGGTAAATCCATTTCCATTTTTACCATTTGCAAATGTCATGTTCTCAATGACCGACTTCATCACAATAAACCCGCTGTCATTTTAATGCAATAATGCTTCACAGATGTGAGTTTTTAAACTGTTGTAATTAGTCCAAATGAAACAGCCGCAGTTATAATTCTTTGACAGTGGGTTGAAATAATACAACATTTAGCTTGGTGTTAATGTATTTGTTCCAGTCTTGCTGACATTTTTCAGGAAATTGAACGTGGTGACTTCATAAAAAGCTGCTAGATAAAGCCGTGAGAGAAGGATCAACGCAGCAAATGAGGCAAAGAGTGGTGATAATTGTGGCAGCGCTTTTTAAATGGTATTTGAAATGAGGTTAGATAATCAATGTCCCAAGGCTTAATCAAACCAACTGATTATACAAAATAAGCTTCGTAGGTGAATCAGCTCTCATCAGTGTTCTTTCTGGTGACTGAGGTGATTACCTGTACCTTTTGGGGTAGGCTGCTATGAGCCTAGCTGTCTGCAGGTATGGTGTTCCTGGACCTCAGCATCGGCATCACCGGGCACTTCATGCAAATACTTGTACTTACATGTACCAACCAAGTACCTGTAGACTCATATTTACACAAAGAAGAGAATTGGACAGTCAAATCAATCGTCTTTTTAGAAAACACAAGTGCTCGCGACTTTCACCATTAGATCAGTCTCATAAATTGGTAAATTTTTACAATAAACACTAACCAGCTGTTAGTGGTGGTGCAGCGCCTAAATATTCTTGGGCTCGGGTCCGGAAGGCTGAAAGTTTCAATCCACCAGCTGCTGGGTAACCACTGGATCGAGATGCACCACAAAATCTTTGGCCAATACCGATTCCCAGTTTAAAAGGAGGTCTGACCTGTCAAAACAGTTTTTTTCTGATTCCGATTTCATATTTGCCTGGGTTGAAAAACATCAAAAATAATGAATAGAGTTTCAACAGTGCAAATCTATCTCCACACAACACAGTGGAGATGGACTTGATGTGGGTCAAATTCATCATCCAGCTGTCAGGCAGTCAGGCAGTTTGCGTTACTGGCTTGAAAGAGTCTTAAACTACTCTGGCAGCGCTACATCAGAAAAGTACTTGGTCATTTGTACCGTGGACTCACCATGCGTGTCAGTGTGATGGCGGAAATCTAGAATGTGTCAGTGACCCGTGGGTAAATTGGTGCCGGGCTGCAGAAAAATAATGTTTCCTTTTGGCCCCATCTGGCTATTACTTCCACTTGATCCATACCCATATCAACAAAAGAACTGAACAATATGGCTAGAATTCCATCATCAATAATGCAGCTACATTTGATAACTAACCTTGTATACAGGTCTGGTAGGAGAAAATTATAGGCTTGGTGCAAAAAATTAGTTACTTCGAGAGCAACTGGTTATCGTAGGTTTCTTGAAGACGTTTCACCTCTCATCCAAGAGGCTTTTTTCTTGATTGAGTTACCTGGATGAGGTAGGAGAATTTACACAGACATAGAGGCTGGGTGCATGCTCAGTTAACTCGGGTAGGAAGATTTTATAGGTAGGATTTTATAGGCGGTCCGTGGCGCAAAAAAGGTTGGTGAACACTGGTTTAAGGTATTCTAGTGTGGGAGTGATTCTGAGAGTGAATGATGATGTTGGTCTAGGAAAGTTGGTCTTGTTGTTTGTATTGCAGCACATTGCAAACAAGAATTATTTGTCCTGTCCCTCTGTCCCTCTTCCTTATGCCCTTTGAGCAAACATGTCTGATGGGATGAAATGCATCTTAGAGAGTAGGTGGCAGGTTTTGTGTTTAGATCCATCAAATGACTCCATTTCCTGTCTGTGAGCAAAGGCAAGCCCGGCCCAGTGGATACACATGTTAAGATAGGCCTCAGGTTATTGCTGTATTAGTCAATATAGGAGTGTAGGTGTGATGTGGGGATGGGTGCAGCAAGGGATTTCCTTCCGTACCTGTGCGGCTGCGAAGTTGGGGTTGATGCTGCTGGACTGTTGTCTCCATTCTCTTTTCATGATCGCATACATGTCAACCAGTCAAACAGCGGAACAACCAGTGGACAGGTATGTGTCTGTCTAAGGTAGAGTACATAATTCTCTGCTTATTTAGGCTAATGATTGACAGAGCGATCGGTGTGTGTTGAGAGAGACCGAGAGTGAAAGAGTGTGTTAAAGCGAGAGACTGTTTTTGCTCTAGAATGGAGACATTCCTTTGCTGTTGGGTGTGTCAATATGAGCAAAGCATTTTCAGCTGTTGAGAGCAGCAGAAAGTCAAACATCCAGGGAACCAAGAATAACTTTTTTGTGTTTTTCTGATGGTCATTCCAGCATGTGGGAGATTTACTGAGGAAGTTCTGTCTTCTTTCAGAAACTCACCCACGTGTTTCAGCTACAAACAGTGTGTCGCTTCACACACCGTCTAAGGTTCAAGGTTAATCAGTGACATGCTGTACTAAGACGTCCCATGGTTTACAGGACACTTTTGAACCACGTGTTCACAGTGTCCACGGAATGGGATTGGCCTATAAAATAACACATGTTTAGGACGTTTAAGACTTGTTTGAACCAGTTGTAAATGCACATCTAGAAAAAATGTTGCTGTTGTAAATTGTTAAATTATACAAGAACCTTTAAAAATGTATGTTATTTCTTATTGGCCATTAGTGTTTGTTCACACATCCTCACACTTAATTGAACTATACTTGACTATACATTTTCTTTAACTACCATAATTTCCGGACTATAAGTCGCACTGGACTATAATCCGCACCAAGTACATTTTTCAAAGGAAAAAAACATTTTGTACATACATAAGCCGCACCTGATTATAAGCCGCGTCTAGCATACATTTGTATTTTCCATGATGAGAGTCAGTTTATGCTAATTTTAGAGATCTTTCTTTTCTTTTCGTCTTGTCCCTTATTTTAGGGGTTGCCACAACAAGTCAACAATTTCCACCTCAGTATAGAAATTATTGTGTTTTCTCGTATCTTTGATTTGGCAAAGTTTTACGCCGTATTAGTGTCGGAAGCTTGGGACCGGCACTAAAAAACATTGGCTTGTGCTCCCTAGTGGCTAGCTTAAAAGGCGTCCAGATAATGTTCGTTATCTAGTCTGAAACCTTAACCTCGGTAAAAGAAAATTTGAAGTCTCCCATTTGATTTAAATAATCTTGGCAGCAGTGAGCTGAAGTAGAGGTATTTTCCAACGTATGCTAAAATTGCCCTGGGAAAGGTCCAAATGCCCTAAAACATTTCCTACAGGGGCAGAAACCTCCACCATATTTACTTTACTTTTTATATACTTGGAAGGTTGGAATGTTATGAAAAGATAAAAGTAAGACTTAGCAGATCTGTCTTTGTAAAAACACTATAATATACATTTTGGTAGTTTGTTTTGGCAGTGTGTGGGATGGCAGGAGGCTAAAAAATAATACGTTTTAAGGTTTTTATTTATCAGAATATAAACCTTAGCAAAAATGGATTGCCTTATAAGCACTAGGCTTTTCAAACAAACACAACGTCAGTGTCTACAGGATGTCAGTTAAGCCGAAGGTTGAAAGTAATGTGATGTTTAAGAATTGTTGCTCCCATGCTTGCTGGTATCGCAGAAAATCAACAAGGAAAGGTTAAAAAAACCTAACAAACTGATTTTTTTTCTTTATGACAAATATACCATTGTTTGTAAATTTCCTGTGCAAGTATTTGAGAAAAGATAAATTAATCACAAGGAAATGAGTGGGACCGCAGCAGCACGGCATGAAAGGACCTATGTGTGTTGTAAAGAGTAGTAGAGAACACCATGAGAACGTTAAAGGGGGAAGTGTGTGCGTTGTTTTGCTCCTGCTCTTTTTTTAAATAGCACACTTGTATGCTTGTGTGCGTTGTTGTAAGGAGGATGCAGGAGAGGACACCATGAGAACGTTAAAGGGGGAAGCCCTATGATCAGGTCCACCTTATGAAATATAGTAATGGCACACAAAACTGAGACTGTGCCTTTCAGTACGGGGCGTCTTATGGTCATGAAAATACGGTGTGTACGGAGGATATTTTAAATAGAAGCCTTTTAGAAAAACAATGTCCTTCCGGTGCCTTTACGATAAATGGCTTGAATGTAGAATACAGTCAGTGTGGAATACAGTAGGGCCTGTGAGAAATGGGCTCACTAATTGACTGCGTGTTAACACTGACAGAAAAAAAAACATCATGTCATTCAGGAGCATGACCGTTCCAATTTCCTGTCTTAACTCAATTTTTCCCAGTAACATGGTTTGGTCTGTGTAGGTAAACACAGCCTCTGTGACAGTTGGTGTCAAATGCGCTGCAGCTGGTTTGAGAAGATAACATGAGCATGTCCATAGAAAATATGCAAAAAGTTGTGTGTTTACAATCTGAATTCACTTTCTCTGGCGTCTGTTCCTTCCACTCACCAACACAGGGTTTGTATTAGGAGGACCAAGGTGTGGGTGGAGTCTGAGGTCAGTAAAACGGTATGTCAGGGTGGAGTTAAAATCACATTCAGCTTTTCTTGGCAGACTTGGATTACTCTGATACCCACATTTTCCTGTGGTCATTAAGTCGCGTCCCACTCTCAAAGAATTCAAACCAAGCAAATTAATTTTCTTAAAAAATAAAACCTTTGAAAAATCACCTCTTTTAACATACTCATTTTATGCGTGCCTTTCAAAATAAAATAAAATAAAACACATGCTGAATGGCTCTTTCACATTATTTTGATTTTTGACCAGCTGTTTGAGACCCATTCGGAACGGGTCCATGAGCCACTTTTGGGTCGGGACCCACCAGTTGAGAACCACTGGTGTAGTGCAAAGTAAATTATTTTATATCACATGATGTAGCGAGTTAAACAGGTCACTGTAAAAACGGCAGTTTGAAACTTGTTGTCTACAGTATGTATTTTTACTTGAAAAATAGAAATCTAAAACTCAGGTATCCATAATCAGACCCTGGCTTGTTGCTGTTTGGTCCAGACCAGAATGAGATCATCTTAACTCTGCTGGAACTGTTCAGAATGCTCCTCAGGCATTAGAATAATAACAGCCTTAAATGCTGCAGAGCTTTGGCCTCACCTCCTGTGTTTCTCACCTAGTTCTCAGCCCTCCTCTGAGGTTGTTTAGTGGCCGAGATCTCAGTTAAGGCTCTTCCTTAGTCAGACGATAGTTAGAAACATGTTGAAGAACCAGTCAGCCATGTGCTCACAGGACTGTGGTAGGTTGGCAGCAGCGTTGTAGTCTCCACTCCTGTCTTGAACTCTGCAGAGAGCAAATCAGAGTGAAATCATTCTTGGCCTGAAATTTAAGGGGAAAATTCCAAGGTAGGCTCTGATACACGTCGTAGTTTTTCTTGGCTCAGTGATATCTTTGATAGACTTTACTTTCCGAAGTACTATATAAGTAGTTTTTTGTTGTAGCTCGGGCTTCTTCAGTTTGCTTGGTTTGCAGTATACGATACAAGGAAGTCAATTCTCAAAGACCTGTTCTTTCTTACGGATTATACATATGATTGCCAAGAGTATCGATCTCTCTGTTAAACACATTTTAGCTTCATTATGTAAATTTCAGCTTCACAGAATGTAGATTACAGACAGAGAAGTTCAGCTGAAAGCCATGCATATTTGCCTTTGTAGATTCATGGAATAATTATATAAACCGAATGTAGCTGACATCACCAACAGTTTATTTTTGTGGGAAAGCCCTGAGAGAAAACTTTATCCACCCCAACCAGGTTGGCAACTTCAGACAGTTCTAGGAATTTTTGTGCTCAATTGCCCTGTCTGTGTTCTCTTGTGTTTGTCGGTCAGAAAAAGGGGAGTAGGAGGAGCTTGGTCAAATTCAAACAGCTTGGTCCCGCTGTGTTTTTCTGAGAATACAGAGCCATGTCCTTGATTCAGAGGCTGCGGTGGAGGCGGGAGGGAAGAGACAACTCTGCCAGTCACAACACTGTGAATGAACAGGAACTGACAAGGGGACACACCACACATCCAGTGTGGACTCACAAACAAGGTTGTAGTAGACACTTATCTGAAATTTTACACTGGCGCTGGCACAAGGCGGAGACAATTTAAAATGCTCATGTTGCGTTGATGACAGACGCCCAGAATATCTCAGTACACATGTCTGTGAAGGACCTCCCACATGTTCCTGGGACGACCCTCCCCACCAACCTTTATGATATGGCTGTAAAAGTTAAGCAGACACACACACACACACTGGCTGACCTAAATGAATCACTGCGGTCACTCTTGCTGTGAGGTAGGTCCATTTACATAACACTATACAACAATGTAGACTCATTAACGTTAGACCGCCCCGTGTCTAAACGGTAGATAATTGTTGATCAGTGACTCCAGTCATTTTTGAAAGGTTTACAGGACAGTTGTGAGAACAGCCATGATGGATGGATTAAAGACACTAGGAATAGGTAGAAGACAGGAGACAGAGCTGGAGGTGGAGGAGTTAAAGATGCTAAAATTGTCTTTAGGGGTGACTAGGATGGACAAGATCGGGAATGAGGTGATTAGAGGGACAGACACACACAGACAAGAAGGTTTGGAGAAAAAGCTGGAGAAGACAGATTGAGATGGTTGGACATGTTCAGAGGAAGGACAGTGGATACATTGGTAGAAGAATGATCCTAGAGATGGAGCTACCAGGTAGGAGACAAAGAGGAGATTGATGGTTGAGGATACAGAGGATAGCATGAGATAGAAATTGTTGACTCGCTGTGGCAACCCCTGAAAAAAAGGACAAGCCAAAGGAAAAGTGTCTCCAGTCATTTACACACAAAGACAAATGGAATTAGCCATTGATGACTTCACATTTTCATGGAATTCAGTGTGATCCCAATATAAATATTCATATGTTTTTTTGGGATCGTGGACAGGGGGCAGTGGTGGCCTAGTGGTTAATGAACTGGACCGCGGGGAAGACAATCCTTCCGACAATCCGTCTCTCAATCCTTATTCCTTCAACATATTCTTGTAATGTCCTGCTTTGAATTTTTATTTGCCTGCCCTAAGGACTGAAATCAATTTTGGTTTTGTTAAAAGAAAAAAAATCTAATTGAGTTAGAGATTAAATTTGTTACAAAGCTAGAATAATTTGACATTGATTCGGTTTAAAGTTTATTAAAAATCCATTTTTAATTTCTTGAATTTATAATTCCTTGAAGGGTAATAAGCACAATACAGGGTAATAAAGGAGTGTAATACAGGATGTAACACTCAGGACATGTAGAAGGAAGGACTAGGGATAAAAATCTACCTCTGAGAGGTGTCTTGTCATGTTTTAGTTATCAAAAATCTCACACATTTTGAAATGACAGCAACTGTCTAAGAACATTTTGTTCTTCCTTGTTCTCTTGGCACTTTCCAAAATGAGCTGGAACCTAGCCTTCTATCCTCTCTCAACATGTTGGCATTGTTGTGCCTGGAAAAGAGGTTTTCACAAGAGAGTAGAATGTATTTCCATATGCTTCAGTCAAATAGAATGGCTTATTTAAAAAAATATATATGAATAACTCATTTAAAGGCATGGTTGCACGTCAATATGAGCAACATTTAAATAGAAAACTACTACAGTGCATTTGCCCAAATTCTGAACCTTGAGCTGTTTGCTCATGATTGGTTAATCCAGGACAAATGTTAGCACATCCTGAATTGTTGCGATATCTTGGCACAGGCCAACAGAACAAACTGACTGAGCAGTTTGGAATTACAACCATTTACTTCACCACAGTTGATCACGTGGTTTGGAATCTTGGAGGACAATTTATGGAATAAAAGTCACTCAGGGAATAAAGAAGTGGGATTTAAGCTGCATTTAACACCATAAGAGACTCTGTGACTCCCCAACAGCTGTCTTTTACATCACATAGTAAAATAATAAACACTGCATGAGTACGTGGGCTTTACTTTGTTCTATCGAAGCCTCTGTCCGTATGGAACTCGTTACATTAATGTCAAACTCATTGACCTCAGCTTATACACAGTTGACATTTTTGTACCCGTGGTCAGAAGCCAGAGTTTGCAACCCTTCAAGGTGCCTACTTGAAGGTAACATGCCCCCTGTAGACATCCATCCCACGGTGCCTTGCACCGGCCTTTATCCTTCAGGCTGAGTTTATGCTTCCTGCCTCAGCAGATTTCTGAACGCCATTGTCTGATATCTAATTTTTCACCACTGTCCTTACTGGACTACAGGCAGCAAACACTCGAACTTGTTACAATTCTGTGGATTGTACCCACAACTGATTTGGTCATCTGGACCATTTGTGTACCAACATTGAACACGGTTCAAATCCCCCTACCGCCAAGTTACCATTGGCAATATCTTTGAATAAAGATACAAAACCAATCAGTGAAATCTTAGTGTGTCTAAAAGTTGAAAGGAACTCTGGGATAAAGAAACTAATATTGTCAACTGTGATTCCTTGGTCTTCATCCCTTTATCCGTTGCAGGAGCAGGAGTCTCCATGACTGCCACTCAAATCACATTGCACCACTCTGAGTGGTGGGTCCATAGGCAACTTGGCAGCTGATAATTTGGATTGCTACTGTGCATTTTTCTTTAATTTAAGCTCTACATCAGGCATGGGCAAACTAAGGCCCGGGGGGCAAATGGGGCCCGTTGAGCCTTTTCAATGCGGCCCGCCAACTTTGTCCGAATAAAAAAAAATTATTTATATTATCATTGGATTTTTGTTTCCCTGGAATAATGTGTTTCCCAGAATGCACTGTGAAAATTCAGTGATTTCACTGCCAGAATTGGCTGTAGTCACACAAACAGATTTCTTCTGTTTTGTGTAAAGTTTGGAGACAGTTGTCAGAATAACAAGGTCAGAGCTGCTGATTCAATATTTCCAGAAACAGTATGTCTTTAGCTCAAGATTCCAAATGACAAAGTCAACTGTTGTCTTTTCTAAAAATCCTTCCCAGTTCATTGATGACACTGATGTTTTTACCAAGGTCTCCACACACTCTTACACCCACATAATGTTGAACACCTGCTTAGAGCTTCAGCAGCTTCAACTTCGATGGCTATAAAGTAAAACTGATATGGTCATTGTTTTTTAAGAGTCTTTGATGTGTCTGTACTACATGCACAAAGGATTATTTTACACATATGTTTTCTTCCAGCCATATGGCATTTATTTGCTCTGTCCCACAGACATGAAACACTGACAGTGTTTTCCTCTTGGCCATATGGCATGAGTGGGTGTGTGTGCCTAAATACTGCTGCTTGTGGTGGTGGTGATGTTTGATTGTTTATGGTCACACTCCATCATTTGCCCGTGTGTATTGTGGGGGAGTTCACTGATTATGTGTGTGTCCATGTAGGAGGAATGCCAGCTCCTGACCAAGGCCCAGTGATGGAGGAGGGGATTCTGTTGAACATCCGTGACACCTCAACTGGACGCAGAATGGAGAAAGACACGACTGCCAACAACATTCTGGCTTCAGTCAAAGAGCAGGTACAGTTTGAGTTGTTAATGCTTTCCTCACTGCTATACCTTTGGAAAATCCTGCATTATGGTTCATATCATTTTGTCATTTTAGATATTTTTATATGTGTGTGTGTGTTTGTGTGTGTGGCTTTGAACCGGTTCAGGGAACAAAAACATATATTTTCTTTCCATAACACTCTTCATATTTTAATATATACATATCGTCTATGGTAGCCAGGGATTTTTTTCCGATCAGTTTGGAACAGAAACAATATTTTAATGTTTTTTGGTTTTGGGTTCAGGCAGGGGTGGCCTAGTGGTTAAGGAAGCAGACTTGGGTCCGAAAAGCTTCAGGTTGGAATCCACCAGCTGCCAGGTTGCCTCTGAGTTGCTCTGAGCATAGAACTGTTCCAACCCACATACCCTCTTGTGGGCCCACCTCCCACAATATGGTGCAGTGTGATTTGGGTGCAGCCAGTTGCCCCTGCAACTTGGCAACAGACAAGCAGAAGTTCTACCATTAGGATGATGTTCCTGAACCGGTTATAACAAAAAAATAGCGATCCTGGAGCTTTTCAGGAGATGAATGACTACATAGAATTTTCAAAAAACTAAATAGAACCAGTATTATTTTTTGATGTGCATTTCTATTCCAGTAAAAAAAAGTTTTTGGTTTCTGTTCCAAGCAAAATGCCAAAGGTTTCTGGTTTTTGTTCCTCGTACCGGCTTAAAACCCTGACATATATTTTATGTATTATGTATTTTTATGTTTTTATATAAATGAATTGGATGGTTGGTTGAATTCACAGATTCATTGATGTTTAGATAGAGAGTATCTTGGATGAATGGTTTAATGCTTAGTTGGATAGTTGTTGTTAAAAAGTGATTGTCAAAGTTGAATTTCTTACATGACTTCTATAATGGGCCTCTGGAGTCTCCACACTATTTTCTCTACACTGTTCACACATTGAACAGAAGTAACAGTCAACGTGTGAACAGCAGCATGCTCAGACTGATGTCACGCTGCAGTCGCAAAAGTAACATAATCAACAAAGTAC
>JAFBJS010002806.1:188437-220027 GCA_016785265.1 Paraplagusia blochii | reverse complement strand
GACAGTGGATACATTGGTAGAAGAATGATCCTAGAGATGGAGCTACCAGGTAGGAGACAAAGAGGAGATTGATGTAGACAGTGAGGGAGGACATGGAGGTAGTTGGAGTTAGAGTAGAAGATACAGAGGACAGGGAGACTACTGAAGAAGGAGGAAGGTCACTGGTTCAATTCCAGGTACCAACTGTTTTTTTACAATGTGAGTGTAAGAAAGTGAATGGTTGTCTGTGTCCATGACACAGATAAGCATCAGAACATTTTTTTTTTAATTTTGAGATTAACCTTGGTGTTTGTTTTTTTTTTCTTTTTTTTTTCGTGTTAATAGAAAACCAAATCCAATTAATACTCACAATTTCTATGCTTCCTTTCTCCCTGGCCAAAAGTCAGTCCCGAAAGAAATGTAGACTGCAGCTGCTCTGTCACATTCGCTGCCTGTGACGTGCGTTCATGGCTGCTTTCAATCAAGTGGCTTTTAAGCAGCAGGTCATTAGTATTTTATAGCTTTTTAATGAAAAGAACGGTTGACTGCATTCAGTCAGAGTCAAGACTTTGCATTTAAATTCACATCATTGCTTCGTAAGAGGTCTTAGCAGTCAAATTAACAGATGTCATTGGTCAGGTGTCTCATTAAGTGATGTACAAAGTAATGAGCTTTAGTTTAGCGTCCTTTTTTTGTTAATTTTAACTATATGATTCGGCTTCAGTGACTGTTCCTCTACATTTGTGCTCTTAATAATATAATTGGGTTTAGAATATTCTTAGTATTCTATGGTATTTTTGATTAAAAGGTTCAGTCAGTGCTATAGGCTTTGATGGACATGAGATGGGGCAGCATTTCAACACTTGCAGTTAACACCATTTTCAAACAGAGCTCTTAATGATAAAACAAGTACACAGGGAGGCCCCGGGCTGTGTTTTAGAAGTCTGACACTCAATAAGCAGTTATCAGTGAGTGAGGTCAGGTCTTTAAAGACCCTGCCATTGATCGTTCTTTTGCTTTAACAGTCTTCCCCAGAGAGGAAATAGCTACATGGGCAGAAATCCTTTAAAAACCCCTTAGATGTGTCTCTTTTGATTTTGTTATTTAAGCACTCGATTATCTTCATACAGTAGCAGCATTCTTTTAAGTGATGTTGTTACAGCATTAGCAACTTAGGAAAATGTGAGTCTGGGAGGGATGATGGGCATTAAAGAAGGAAAGCAAACTCTTTGTCATTGTAACAACGTGATTCCCACCAAAGCACACAACGAAATGTCATCTCTGCATTTAATCCGTCTCCAAAGTGAACAGTGGGCAGCTTTGAATGCCCAGGAGCTTCAAGTGGGGACAGTTCAGTGGACCTCAGTGGTAACCAAGCCGTTGGTGGATTGGAACCTGTGGACCCCAATCCGGTTCCTTAACCACTAGGACACCACGGCCCCAAAGAAGGTGTGATAGAAAGCATGAAGTCACAATTATAAATATTCCAGAGGAGTGTAACTACTAGTACAACTACAAATGTCCTATCACTGAATACTCTAAGGCAGGGGGTCTCAAACTCACGGCCCGTGGGCCAGTTGCGGCCCGTGGAATGATATTTTGCGGCCACCACCTTGGTGTGAAGGTTGAATTTATAATAATATTGTATAGATCTGTTCTCAACATTTTATGGTAAATCCTATAGTTCTCCAAACCCTGATCCACAGTCTCCTTCTGGTTCAGTGTTGTATTATACAGAATCTATGGGAAAATGTTTTTCTTTCTATTTTTTTTTTCTTTTGATAGTTTGATGATAGTGTGGGTGGTGGCCCTTAACTTATATGAGTTTGAGACCCCTGCTCTAAGGTTTATGTGTGATTAGTAGATGTGTTAAACACATGAGCGTGATACTTGTTGGTCATTAAGTCTCAGAATCAAACACTGGTTAGGACTGTCATTACTGACACAACCATTAACTGGACCAGTGGGAGGTTATGTCTGGGTAGTTTTTAGCCCCTCAACCACCTTTTCAATTAAGCTGGATCTTAGCTGTAAAGTTTTACGCACCAAGGTCTTTTAATAGCACCGAAGCTTTATGTATTTGCTATTTGTTTTATTTTCTAGACTTTCTCTAGCCTTATGTCTGCTTTTGCACTGACGTTTTTATTTTTAACGAGACGAAACAGCTGGCTAACGTTCAGCGGTGTTTTCAGGTGTCAGTCGGAGTGATAGAAGCAGTTTTGTTGTGGTCGTCAGCATTTACGGACTCACACTTGCCACATGTTGTTTCTTTAAGTGTTTGTGTTCAGCATTTCGTACTTAATTTTGTCTGTAGGGGCTTTGAAGACGTCTATATACACACTGTGAAATACATTCTGCATAACACGCTGTCGAGTCCGTCTAAAAATATATATACTGTTGATATAATGAATGACCAATCTTTGAAATATATTATTTATTTAACACAACTTGCTGGCTGTAATTAAAATTAAAATTAATTTGAACATTCTGTCAACATCTTGGGGCGTTTCTTCCTGCTGCATCTTTGGGATCTGTGAAATAAATGACTAAAATGATGAACAACCTTCACACTAACCTTTGTGTCTGAAATCAACCACCACTGTCCAATTAGCTCAGTACTTAATTGGCTTTTGGGCTCTCGGAGGAAACTGCTATCCCTGGATAAACATCACTGGTTGGTTTTAATGAGAATAAAATAAAACCAATTCTATGTAATGACATTATAGGATGATCAAAATTATGAAACAAAGTTGGGTTCATGTTGTTTAACTAGCTGGGGTTGAAGACATTTCAAAAGTCATGACTAGAGGGGAAAAACGGAAATGATCTGATTCTGTCCTTTTTTCACTTTCATTTTTGACAGGCAGCTACAGGAGATTTATTAAAGACCTTTTGCACAATAGCGGAGTAGGCGGTTAATTCAGTGCAATATTCTTCCTTGGACTTGACCTCAAACATAAAATTTTTATCTGTGTGGTCAAATAATTCCCTTAAATCTCAAGAACCACAGAGAAAATGATTCCTCAACCCAAACTGATGTTCCTCCCGGTGCTCCCCCATCCCTGCTTCAGCTTGAGGCTGAAACTCTGTTATTAACTGTGCCTCAACATGTCCTGTATGTGGCACACGATTTGCAGGAATGGGCTTCTACCCATGCTGCACCGTGGTGTTTCAACAGAGCTTTTCCCTGGAATTGATGGAAGTGAACATAACAAATTTCTGCCTATTTTTTTTTCATCTGACAAACAAGAGTCAACACTGCTGTGACTTTGTTTTCACTGATGTAATTATACAGGCATTGAGTCGTTGCTTGATGCTGATGAAAAGTAGGTTCCGACACACTTTACAAAAGCCCTTGAGCTGACCTTGCTTTGAGAGCTGCTACTTTAGCAGCCCTTAATAGATTTTGATGAGCTGGCTGAAGAACACTGCTCTTTAAATACAGATGCTAACTTCTGTCCATTGTAATGAAGCCCCTGTTGTCCTTTCTCTAAGTGACTAGAGTTAAATGAGTTAATAGTTCAGGTCAGGGGACAGCTTCAAGGCAGTGTTTTGGCCATTATGCATTCTCAAGCTATGTGTGCTGCAGAAAGGTTGAGTTCCCTTTCTCCTTCATAGGCGAAATAAGGACTTTAATTACAATCGACTGACAATTTTCTCTCCTCCTCGGGGTCTTATCTGCGTCAGTGCTGCTGCTGCGACAAAGGCAAGGAGAAATCCAAAGGCATAAGCTTTCTGGCCTTGATTGTAGTCGTAAAAAATGAAAAGGCGAGCTCTGAGCAATTACCCCATGGGGGAGCTGAACAAGTGGGAGAAAAGAAGCGGCGGATTCAGATGAGGGAAGTGAAGGGGTTAGGGTTAAGAAGGGTGCTCAGATATACAGGCGAAGGCACAACTCTCAGATACTTGGTGAAGGGAAGGAAAAAGGAGTAAGAGAGTTGAGAGTAAGGCGCCAGAGTCAAACGCTTTACCTGTGATTCTCTGTAAAGCATTAAAGCAGGAGGCAGTGTCTCAGAAGGGTGAGGGGATTATCTGCTTCCAAAGTGCTGGAATGTCAGGTGAGTTTAAGAAAGAGAAGGTTAAGGAGATCCCCCATCAACCTACCTGTTAATACAGTGGTGCTCAACCACTGGGCTCGCGACCCATAGCAGTCCGTGGGTGAATTGGTGCCGGGCTGCAAAGAAATAATGTTTCCTTCTGGCCCCATCTGGCTGTTACTTCCACTTGATCCATACCCATATCAACAAAAGAACTGACCAATAGAATGGCTAGGATTCCATCACCAATAATATAATATATAAAATATTTTCTCAGTGAAGACATTAAACTCAAAATGACGCAGAGTCATTGACACAAGATTCAAACTTTTTATGCTGGTCTGGTAGCGGAAAGTGAGAAATATTTGTTGTGCCCATGCACAGTTATTTCGGGTAGGAAGATTTTATAGGTAGGAAAAAATTTCAAAATACAAGAAATGTAATGAACGACGTCTGTGAAAATAGTACGAGACATTTAAGCGGTCCGTTGTGCAAAAAAGGTTGAAGAACACTGTGTTAATAAGCATCACCATCACTGGCATCTTCATCATCTGTTATTACTATAATTATTGTCCTTTCAAGAGCACAAAGGGAGAAATGGGTCATTTGGGAACAAAGTTATTCCATTGGAAGTTGCCCGTAACTATTGACGATGCTGTTTTGACTCCACTAAAATGCTTTCGACTGGACAAATAGCTTTTACTTGTCACTGTTCCTTTTTGCCTGGCGTCCTACAAAGAGATATTTTATCTCCAAATGACTGATTTTGATATAATTGTATTTGTCCCCCTCTGGTCACAGTAGCACATCTCTGTGCTGACACTCCCTGATATTGCTTTCTTCCTTGGTTCTGGCCTGGAGCAATGTTCCTTGTGTCTGACATAATACTATTGATCATATACTACTGTCGCATAGACTGACTGATGGTAATGCTGCAAAAGTTTAGCTTTTTCCAATGATGGAGTAAAGATTGTGATTCTTCAGTTAAAGACTACGGATCTATCAGTGGGTGACGACGATGAAGAAACTGCTGGCCATTGGTGACAAGCTTGGGCAATGATTAAAAATGTCATAGATAGATGGAACTTTATAAATGCGTTTATAATTGCTTGAGAGAATGAAGCATTAAGTATTTTGAACTAATTGTGTCTTTCTGGTTCTACTTAAACTCTTTGTTGCTCGTGATTTAGACTTTTGTCAACATTGCACACTGTGCTGTGACATTCAATGAAGTGAAATTCACAAAAAATGACTTTTGTGATTAAACTTCCGCCAGAGAAGGCATCTGTTAGTGTAAGCTTTTGGCCATTATGTTCCCTCTCTCCCCATCGCTTGTGTCAATCACATCTTGTCACAAGTGAAATTGCAAAAAAAAATAGTAGCAAGTCAGTAATTATTACAAAGTCATTACGCATGTTAGTGATTTCATCTGCTTCGTAGTTAAACCCAGGTTTATATTTTGTGTCTTTTCTAGCAGATGAGGATGATTCAACTTCCACTCCCTCGTCCTTGCCTATGTTTTTTGATTGACGGCATTTCTTTTGTAGCCGCTCTTTTAACTGTCGATCACAGGCAAGTGCTGTTGTCATTACTGACGACAGCTTGTCTGAAGGCTTTCACTGCCGAAATGACAATTTCTTTATGGTGCCAAATGCTTACTTCCTTTTCATGCTCAAATATTAAAGCAATTATGTTTTCCTGGGATTCGTCTTGGTCTTTTATTTCAGGCACTCCTCACATAAAAATGTTCTGTGAAAGGACTTGATCACAGGTTTGTACAAAGACCTAAGTACCATTTAAAGAGAATCCAGGTCGGTTTTGTTGTCGGCTCATTGAGATTCCCTCCTCTTTGTGGTCTGTTCATGCCGACAGCCTGAAATTCTAAGGAACTCTGAGACGAATTTTGAGTTCACAAAACATGCAGTGCAATTATGGGCATTAATTATTTAGAGCCAGGAAGTCAACGCAACATCCAGAACAGGCCAGATCAGGTCAGGTCAACTGGATTCACATTTTACTAACAAAATGACAAAAAATAATACTGTTTATTTAAATAGGTACAAGGCCTTTTTCCCTTTGTGTTTTAATTTCGGAACATTTATACATATCAGGCATATTTATACAGTTTCCGGGCATAAACTTTGTTTGAGTGACAAAATTCTACAATAAATCAGGTACAGAAAATATATCACGCACCCCTGTTAGTCTTTGCTGTACCTACACTGAACTCTACAACTATTTAAGTCACATCGCTGTGTGTCGTGCTCAAGGAGAAGGTGATGGATGTGGCAGGAGAGACGTGAATTAAATATGTGGGTTGGAGGATTTTTAACTGTGGCAGGAGAATTGTGTTGATGGATTGTCACATTAACCAGTCGATTGTTGTCATCCCAGCCGTAGGAGTAGACGTTGAAACTCACTCAGTCCGAGCTGCCTCTGAGTGTTGGTGTGCAGCCCAACTCAACCCAATTGGGTTTATGTTCTTCTTTTTTGTCTAATGATGGACATCCAGTGTAAAAGTGCAGGTTTTCATGTCATCAGGTATTGATTAAATCATTGGCTATCACTTTTGTTTCTGGTGTTAACCTGTGGTTAAAGGCTTTGACTCATAACTAGGAGGACTTATAGGGTAGTGGCCTAGTGGTTAAGGAAGCGGATTTGGGTCTGCAAGGTCCCCGTTTCTACACCCGGGGAGCTGTGAGTGGGGACGGTGCCATGCTCAGTGGACTTGGCGGAATGGGGGATTTGGCCCTGCTGACCCAAGTCCGCCTCCTTAACCACTAGGCCACTTAAGAACCAGACTGGGGTTTGGAGGGCTCCAGGTTCAAATCCACCAACTGCCAAGTCACCACTGAGGTCCACTGAGCATGGCACCGTCCCCACTCACAGCTCCCCGGGCGCTCAAAGCTGCCCATTGTTCACTTTGGTGATGGGTTTAATACAGAGGTCAAATTTCGTTTGGTGTGAACAATGTCAAAATGACAAGGGGTTTGCTTTCCTTCCTTCCTTTCCTTGATTCCAATTCTTGATTGCCCATGTTGGTCAAGCACCAAAAGAACTCCCTTACTCTCTGGGTGGATTACCATCACGGCACTATGGAGAGGTGTGCCTGGCGTTGTCTCAGTGGTTGGCCTAATTGCAGAGGCTAATTTTCCCTGTGGGAGTAGTTCTGCTATAACACACCAAAAAGTAGGAGAGCATCAGGAGACCTTTTGTGTTTGTAAAGAAAAAATTGATCCAGATACAAAAATGGAAGCAAAGGTTTGAGGCCAATTGGTCGTAACTCACGTGTAATCCACAGACCTTTTTCAGTCAAGGTAACCCAGCTTCTTGAGTTGCAGCCCATTTTTCACTCCAAAGTCTTGTTGGCAAACTGCAGTTTGACAAATAGCTTGTAACAGAATTTGCAAAGCCATCATCATCATCATTGCCGTAGCTGTGCAATGCCATTAATGATTGCCGCATTAGAAATCCTGGCAGAAATGATGTACTATTGTAAACTTGCTGTTCCATTATCTGAGAGCGAATTATGTTTCACATTTCCGATTGTGACATCTTGACACAATCAGTTCATATAGTATAAAAGCTGTGGGTGCAAAAGCAATTTTCTCCCTCTGATTCCACCCGTGGTGGCGCCTGCAGCAGCACACGCTCCTGCCTCGCTGAGCCACTTTGCTGTATTTTTAAAAGGCTTTCTCTCCTGCGTGATTATCATTACCAATATATGGTATATTATTATCATTATTTTATGCAGGACGCTGCAGGCAGTCTTCTGGAGCCTGGGTATTGCACCAAGGTGACATTGTGCTAAATTCCTTTTGAACTGC
Source organism: Paraplagusia blochii (assembly GCA_016785265.1). Lineage (NCBI taxonomy): Eukaryota > Metazoa > Chordata > Actinopteri > Pleuronectiformes > Cynoglossidae > Paraplagusia > Paraplagusia blochii. Next base: position 212,184 of record JAFBJS010002806.1, on the reverse strand, counting down.
TCTGTGTGGTTCCTCCAGGTCCGGCCTTACAACCTGTTCTAGGCCATGTTCCCTTTGCTCACACCTCAAACGTGCTATTTCGTTCCTGCTGCTGCAAGAATCCTTTAACCTCTGCTGTCATTCTCCTACTGTGCAGCACAGCTGAGCTCTGGTTGGAATGCCCAAGCCACAGTGACGCAGCAAAGGTTCAGAACTGTTCAGCCTCAGTGCCACTTAATGAACAAACTTTTTTTTTTTTTACCGTATTCTTATCCATAGTTAAGAGGAGGAGCCCTCTGCACTGGTCATGCAGATTTGATATCAACATGTGGACTCTTCTTACTGGCTACTGCCCCCACCCCCTTAAAAAATCAAATCATATAAGCTGTGCCCAGGGGTTAGAAACTATTAAGGGAAGAATCTCATATCTTAATTAATAGAGGGATTTGGGCACATACCATTAGGGATTATGTAAGGATTACTTTGATGTATAACTCCTAGTCTTGAATCTGTGATTTAAATAATGGCGCTGACAATATTTGAGTTTTTTTTTTGTATCTTGCTGTGTCGGCTTCATATTTTTGCTCATCACTAATAGAATGTGAGATAACATGAATGATGTTGTAGATTGTGATGATTTATGCAGGGAGATAACATAGAGTATGGAGTTGACAGAGAGCTTGTCAATTTGTGCAATATTTTATGAAATTAAAAAAAACATCAGATGTGATCGTTGTTTTTTACCTCGAATAATAGAAGCATTTTAAGACTGGAGCACAGCCATCATTAAAATTTCTACCAATGGCAAAAGTTAAAGAAAAGAAACAATATATATAAAATGTAGCCAATTGAAGCAAAGAAATGTTATCACCTGTTATCTGCAAAGAAGAAATTTCTCTTATGTTACCTTGGCAAATCTTTTTAATAAAGTCACTTTTTTTCAATTTGAACTTTTTCAATTAGCTTTGTACGCAACCTAAACAGAAAGGTTGCCTAGAGTGCAGTTCAACTTGAAATCCAATCTTCATTCACTGAGCAACTGATGGAAGACGTATTTTCTACAAGTCACATTTAAAAACAATTAAGAACAATCACTGTACAGACAACAACAGCCACACCAAGAATGTCTTTATAGGTGTGTGTTAACATTATGACTCCACAAAAAGGCATCAGGCTTTAATAGGATTTGTTCCTAATGTGTCAGAGAAGGACAAGTGAAATGACAGAGTAATTCACATGCAGTCACATCAGTTCCTAGGGAAAACAAAACAAGAGGGGACAAGGGAGACAAACATTGACATGGATTTAGGGCAGAAGTTGTGTATTTGTGTAGAGGGTTGGATTGTGTAGTGATGCAGTCATTGAAAAATAATTAGCCACCTTACTGTTTTCTTTTTTTTAAATTTTTGTTCATTTTAATGCCTGGCGCTACTGAAGACACATTTGTTAGGACAAAGATAATTCATTCTTTCATAACTGGCTTGTAGGGGTAGCAGTCTCCACAACTGACACCCAAATCACACTTTCTTGAATGTTGCAGTTGTTTGTTAGTACCAGTCCCAAGCCCAGATGACTGGTGAGGGTTGCGGGGTAAAATCAAAGATGCAAGACAACAAAATTAAATTGCTGACTTGCTGTGGCAACCCCTGAAAAAAAGGGACAAGGACAAGCCGAAAGGAAAAGAAGAAGAAGAACTATTATCTAACAAGTTTCCATGGTTTTCTTGATGGTAAACAAAATCACCTAAGTTCTTACACCACTAGCTATGGTATTGTACTGCCACAAACAGGCGTTCCATGTTTTCCTGTTCATTGTATTCTTCAGTTAAGATACCTGTAGTTCTGCCAGGCATTTGAATAACAGGAAGTTGAAGAAAACAAGCTTGGTCTAATATTTTTTCCATGACTTTATGTGCAGAGATGAAACTAAACATTGTATTACTCATAAATAAAGGAAGAGATTCCTGCCCCTCGAAATGCCACCGTTCTTGGCCCCAGCATTTCCGTCTTTTCTATGTTTTAATCCCATAGACCAATTATTTTGTTTGCCGGTGAGTCATTGTCATCTTAAGTTCAGTCCCTCGCTCAGTCCTCATTATACAGCGGCCCACCAGACAATGGGAAAACAAACAGTCATGCTATCCTAAATACTGATTAGCTGCTGTGTGATCCTGATCAAACGCAGCAAAGTGAGACATCTGCCGCAGCCATAAGTCACTGAGCTCTCTGTCTCCACTGGTATTCAGAGATGTTCAAAGCCTCCTGCACACCAAGCCCCCAGGAAGCCTGCTGTTCTTTTACTAAAGAGGAGCACCACGACTTCCTGCGTGACGCTCTCTCCTTCAGGTCTTTTCCGTCTTTTAACAAATTGCTTTAAAATTAATTTCAACTGTAAAACTACTGAGTCAGTCGAATTGTTTTTTGACATTTAAAAAAAGTATTTAAATTTAATTTAATTTTTAAATTACTTCAGCTCTTAAATCAGGATGACCCTGTCTATCTATGGTGGACATGGAGTCGATAAATCCATAATTGACTCGTGCTAGCTCAGTGCCAACATAGGCTGCGGTCTGATGAATCGGGCAGTGGGATCACGTTTGTAAATGTGGTTCAAATTAGCCACACTGTGTCTAACTGCTCTATATAGGTTTATGCCATTTGATTCACTTGACCAGTACATGGGACGAGATGTTTATGAAGCTTAATTGTCCACGGAATCAAGCAGAGCACAACAAAAATGACCATTAACTGGAGTTAATGCTTATTTAATGGCTGTTGGCACAACCTTGGTCCAACTAAGCTTAGTCTGGAATCAGAGGGCAGGGACAATGTCCAGCTCGCCTCCCTGTACAAACACGGAGTCCCGAGCCTTTATTTGCCGTCACAATGAGTGCGTTGGTCCTTAGAGCTGAATCAGATCCTGTCCGTTTGTGTCATCATCCAGGGGCTAAAGGAACTAATGACACACAGCAGCAGGCCACACCAGCAACATCCACAGTCCCATGTTCTTTCAATGGTACTGCTGACACAAGACCGATCTGAAATGCCTGAAATTATATCTCTCCGCTGCTGGTTCAGCATAGATAAGAAACGCACAGAATCTGTATGAAGTGTCGTACAGTTGGGCGACAAAAGGACTTGCACTACTGAGATATCCATAGATTAAAACACTATCATTTAATTAAAAAAAAAATCTTATTCTGATTCATGTGTTTTGAGACCCATGTGGTAAAACAAATGTGTAAAATCAATGGGTTGACAGACAGATACATATTGGTATTTCCCTATTAGATCTGAATTATTCTATTAAACTTAAATCATTTAAGCTGCCCTGTGCCCAAGGTGACGTTCTGCAGAACGTTCCACCCAGAGTTTTAGATAAAGGATGTTTTTTTTTCACCTACGGTTCTACTGGTAGAAAACCAATATTGTTCTTAATTTGGGCAGTGGGAGATCAATTCGATAGACTATAGCAGCAACAAAACGTTATGTTTGTGAGTAGAACCTCCAGATCAGAAGGTTGCGGGTTCTAATCACCTTAACACGTTTCCCTTTTGGGATCAAAACACTATATTGAATTGATAAATCCCTATTTCAACGCTAGAGAAAATAAAACCCAAATAACGAATCATATCATCTAAAATAGTGGTTCTTAACTGGTGGATCCTGACCCAAAAGTGGGTCACGGACCCGTTCAAAATGGGTTACGAACAGCTGGTCAAAATCAGCTAAATAATGTGAATATGCTGTTGAGCAGGGTTTGAATTCTATGAGAGTGGACTGGGACTTAAAGACCTCAGGAAAATGTGGGTCCCAGAGTGAGACCAGTTGCACAAAGATCTCTGGTGGCAGATTTGATAAGGACAGGTCTTATGTGGTGTTGGTTCCAGTCTTTTTTATCTTTGGAGTTTGCTTGTTCTCCCTGATTTCTGAGGTTTTTTTTCCAGTATCTACACCCTTTTTTCCAGTACCTACACCCTACTCTATGCCCCAAGCTGACATGAAGCTTCAGCCTCTCCATTGAGGATGATTCAGGGATAGAAAATAAAATAATGTTTCATTTAAAATGTATTGTTTCAGCCATGATGACTGGACACCATCTGCAATTGCGCTCTGACCATTTCTATGTATATTTTACTGAGAATAGAGTCAGGGATTGGGCTGCAAATTGGCAATTTTCATGAGAGTTAATCTCTCAGCAGGTATTTTTGTCACACAGGGGACTGATGGCTCTTTCCCTTTGTTAGTAAATCAGTATTACAGCCACTCAGCCTCTGTCTTGCTCCTAGTGTCTTCATATAGCTGGTCCACACATACAGATGGCTGGATAGTGCCTTTTTATCAAGGATAAAATGCTCATGGAATGAAGCCTGTTTTTCTTTCCTGAAGTGACTGCCATTTCACACTGACCTGTATTGGACTATAAATATCAAGAATACAACCTTTCTGTCTAATAAAAATGAGGTATGGAATACAAAATGACACCATACAATTTCGAATTGGACAAATGAACTGTCAAAACATATATATTTTTTTGCGATAACCTGCAATTTCACAATCAATTGTCCTTTAACATAAACTGGTGTGTAAAGATTGGTGTCTGCTCTTTTTTTATTGTGGTCGAGGTGCAGTTTGTCATTTATGTTCTTGCTGCTACTTTCTAACAGATACCAGATTGACCACATCTGTACTGTAAGGCTGTAATTGCTGCGGTGCATTGCTCTTAATGCAAACTAAACATTTCCTGCAGCTACTTTTCATTAGCAGCTTCCCACAGAACTGCATTTCGAGGCTTTTGCTCTTCGTACTTAGTGTTTTTCTAGATATTCAGGGTTGATTTGCTATTATTATTCGCTCTTGTTCAAACAAATGAGCGTGGACTCCAACACCTGGTACAAATTTCTTTGATTACACATGTGTCAAAAGGAAAATGTTATCAGAGGATGAGCAGCCGCAGCAATCTGCCTGCTCTTTGTTGTGGTTTTTGTGGTGTCACTCATCAAACCAAAACCACATCATGAAGGGCAGCCATTACTTGTTGCTTTACGGCTTTTATTCTTATGTCAGACCTTTCAGTGACTGCTCTATGGCTTTGCATTGAAATTTGTTATATAAATAAAGTTTTGCTTTCTTGTCTTGAAAGCAGGTGCTCTTATCTCATCTTAGTTGAGCCACTCACAGGGATAGATGTTATCACTCTAGCTTACGGTTCAGTAAGCACATTCTGGCAGCACAGGAGTAGATTCTTATGCTCTTGCAAGGGTTCCCAATCATATATTTGCTGATGATGGACTTTACCAGGGAAAATATTGCATCTATCTATCTAAGTAGCTTTTAAAACTAAATGTAGCAAGAAAGTGTGGGATAAAACATGAATTTACTAGGGGTTTGCGCTAATATCGGTCAACCGATAGGTGATATTAGTCATATCGGTATCAGTTTTTCCTCTACTATTGAAAATCTGATAAGGTATGTCTGGGCGCGCCAAACACGGCAAAGGGTGGCATATGTTGGCATCAGTGAAGGAAGGAAATCAAATGCCTTGTCACTGTCACATACACCACTGCACACAGCAAATGTAACCTACGCATTTAAACCATCACCAAACCAAACTGTGGGCAATTTAAAGGACAATGCCATATTCAGTGGTAACTTGGGAGTTGGTGGATTCGAACCTGAAACCGTCTGGAACGAAGTCTGCTTCCTTAACCACTAGGGTACTACGGCAAAAGATAATATTTAACATCCCTAACAAAAACCCTCAAGTTATCAATAAAAAAATATAGAATAGTATCAAGGGACTTGTGATTTTAATATTGCCCCAAAACAACCAGATAAATGGTGGGTGAAGAAACGCTACACCCTAGTCCTGAAAGAGTTTTTTTAAAGACCAAATAAATAGCCTAAGGATAATTTCTCTGTAAAATTAACGTAGAAATTATGGTAATATTCTCCTCAGTGGCCATTAAAGGTTTTTAGGTCTTCTTCTTTCGGCTTGTCCCTTTTTCAGGGGTTGCAACAGCGAGTCAACAATTTCCATCTCACCCTGTCCTCTGTATCTTCTACTTTGACTCCAACTACCTCCATGTCCTCCTTCACTGCATCCATCAATCTCCTCTTTGGCCTTCCTCTCCGTCTCTTATCTGGTAGCTCCATCGCTAGCCTTCTTACATATGTGTAACTAATTTTGCTTTTTTGGATGGGGGCAGTGGTGGCCTAGTGGTTAAGGAACCAGACTGGGGTCCAGAGGGCTTCAGGTTTGAGTCCACCTACTGTGAAGTTACCACTGAGGTCCACTGAGCATGGCACCGTCCCCCCAGTGTTCAAAGCTGAGCACTGTTCACTTTGGAGATGGGTTAAATACAGTGGTAGTGTGCAGTGGTGTGAATCACCATGTCACAATGACAAGAAGTTTGCTTTCCTTTCCTTCCTATTATGGACTTAGCCAGGTATATAGGTGGAGGTGAGGCCCATAGTTGATTAATATATTAACCCCGAATATTGCCACTCCTAGTGACAGTTCATTAAAAATACATTCAGTGAAAAGACTCTGGCTTCATTAAACCTGTGAGACAGTGACACAGAGTCAGTTTTTCTCACCACAGTCTAACTTCTCACATCTAGAGGCTAGAGATTGCAGAGAGGGAAATAAAGGAGTGGTTCGGGGGGAGGTGTGTATAGATGCCGTCTCTGACCTGAGGGAAGTCGTTGCCCACCCCCAGGGAGAGTAGGTGTGAAAAGTAGGCCGGCTTTTAGTACTCGATACAGGCTACACTATACAGTCTCCTCAGTGTGTGTGAGTGTAAGTGTATGCTGCCTGTTGTGGCTGCAGCTGAGCAAGGTAAATGACATTACATGGAACAACAACGGACTTCAAGGCCAGGTTTCTTCTAACGGTACTGCACAGACTCATGGTGAGTGAGGCTGCTTTGCCCGGATGTAACCTTTGAGTGCAGATATTAACTATTCAGCCAAGTCAGTGGTGTGGCAGGAGAAGACACTGTACCTGAAAAAATGAATATATATGCACCATCATTAATCTGGGCTTAAAGGGCCTCCTGGCATGTCTTAATGTCGTGATACAGTGAATGGAACTGGAGAGCTCTGCAAGTAATGACCTCACTCAGTCCAGATAATTATTCAAATTCTGAGTTCTGCTTGATTCCCATAGGAACCGCCACACAGCCGCTGTGGGTAAAGACTGAAGTGGTGCTCTTTTCTACGTGTGGGCAGAAATAACTCTAGTACCATATAGCAACTGTTTCTTTTTTCCAAGTACGTGCATGAGCACGTTGTGAGCTAATATTTCCCTCAGCGATGGCTTATTTGCCATGAGATGTCAGCTTCGTTTTGATCAGAGGTGAAGCATCATCACTGCTGGATCTGACAAAGTTTGACAAAATTATATATATTCTTTCCTAATCTTATTTTCTGTTAACGTGGGCGAAACGTTCTCATGAAGTCAATACTCAACCTACTTTTTTGTGGTTTCTCTTGCCTTGACCAGTGATCAAAGTTAAGTTTTAATCTTTCTACATTTTAAAGAAATAAATCGGTTATATTTTTTGTATAACATAATTTTAATAGTGGTTCCAGATTTGCTTAAAAAATGTACGTTTTCTGCCTAAATAGCCTGAACTGTAACACTGATCAAAACGGTGTTACAGTTCATATCATATACAGTATATACAGTATATATATCTATATATACAGTATATACGTATATAGTATATTGTATGTACAGTATATATATATATATACAATATACTGTATACATACACACACATATATATAGATATATATATATATATATAAAACAATATAGTATAGTATAGTGTGGGACTATTTTTTGTACTTTTTTGTCAGATACTCTGTTACCGCCATTTAAACCCCATGAAGCTCTTTCTAATAAATGTTTCTTTCTTCTCTTATACCACAGGAGCTACAGTTTGAGCGTCTAACCAGGGAGCTGGAAGTGGAGAGGCAGATTGTGGCCAATCAGCTGGAAAGATGCAGACTTGGATCGGAGTCCCCGGGCGGTGGTAGCAGCAGGTAATGGGAAGACGCAACCACACACACACACACACACACACACTGAACCAGGATCCAACACATGGCTTACTTCATCTTTCGCAGCAGTGGTGTGTAGTCCGTAGTGTAACCTTATGGTGTTGTGTGGAGTGTCCCATTGGGCTCAAATCTGTCTTGTAATCTGATTTGATAAAATGGCTTGAAAAGGACCAAAATATGTGCGTAAGTCTTAGATGTCGCGGCTGTGTGAAGGTTTTTTATAAGCACTCACTGAGGACTCTGCAGGATCAATGACGTCTTCGGTATTGGCTCGTGTCTTATTATTTATTATAGCCTATCAGATTAGAACTGTTTTTATCCCATTGGGAAATTCCATCACCTGTTTATATGTCAATAATCACATAATTCATTGCAAAAACCAACCTTGAGCAACGTTCAGTGTTTTGGATGAGGTTTTAATTGAGAGAGAGCTGCACGGAGAAGTCAGAAGCTTTTACTCTACCTATGATAGATTTTATTTAGTTCTTCTGCTAGCAGTGTGTCAGAGAATCTCAGAACATGTTTATTTGGTGTGTGGCAGTGGTGGCCTAGTAGTTAAGGAAGCTGTCTTGGGTCTGCAAGGCTTCAGGTTCGAATCCACCAGGTTGCCACTGAGGCGCTCTGAGTATAGCACCGTCCCGACACCGTCACCACCCACAGGAAGGCTCACAATATGGTGCAATGTGATTTGGGTGGCGCCAACTGCCCCTGCGGCAACGGACAAGCAGGAGATGAATGAATGTTTATTTGGAACAAGTCGCAACCAAGGAAACATCCAATGTCTCTGGAGAGACATTGAAATAGTCAGTTTCGAAATCTTAATTTGATTTTAAAAGATTTTCTATTCGGACGAAAATGGTATAATTAACTAAAATGACTTTGACATCCTCAGAATCATTTAATTGTCACGGGTCTGTCTCAATGATGCTTATTAGTATCTTCTGGAGATTTTAAATGACCTTGCCTTTTTTAAGGGTCCATTGGTTAGAATTCAGTGTAAAACAAGTGGAAGTATATGCTGGGCCGAGTTTACTACGATTACTCTGATGCCTCGTCAGTTCACGGCAGCGTCCGAGTACTTGGTAGGAGACCTATTAAGTCTGTGTTCATCAGTGGCAGCATGTGCATTTGTTTCTCAATGCACCCCGATATCACTGTGTGGTTTTGCGCAGTCGAGCGTCGCTGCCAACGTGAGAGCAGAGCTTCAAAGTTGGTTTTGCAAATTCATTCCCACTTCATCAGCCGAGACACCAGGCTGCCTGATCACCACGCACCACTGACCACACTCTCAGCTCTGTCTGCTGTGGCTCACATATGTCAGCTTCAGATTGGACTCCAGCTCTGTTAGTTGGTGGTCTGTTTTCAGTGTCATTTTACTCTGGCATATTTCATAAAAACCTGATTACAGGCTGGCCGGGGAGCAGCTTTGCAAATCAATGGGGTTTATTGTACTGCTGATACGTTTTCTAATGGCTTTCCGATAAATGTCAACCATTGCAGGCGTCTGATTGAATGTAAAATAAAAAAGTCACAGATAGATGTGTTTCACATGAACAAAGTTTGGATTTGTTTGTGCGTTAGCGTTGTGGTTGAAGTACAAAGATGATTTTAACATTCAGTTGAATGTTGTGGCCTAAAGTGGGGCAATTTGTCGACCAAATTTCAGGCAGTTAAGTTTAATTGCACTGGGATTTTTTTATAGATTGGATATTTTTTCTATTTTTGTTCCTCATCACTGGTTTTCTTGCTGTTCCTGGTCTTTGTGAGAGCAGTAGGTCTGTCACTAATCTCAAAATTGTTTCTCTGGTGTGCAAGTTCGCTAGGCTTCAATTCACACTCATGTGTTTCTGATTCAAACCACAGTTCAGTCGAGCACTTTGGCTCCACATCAGAAGTTAGATCTTTCACGCTAAAGCACCTGAAACCACGAGATCAGTCATGTGCAACTCGGTTCAGACGGGAGAAACACTGCTACCAGAGTGGGTTTGTTAAAGGCCTGAATGCAATAAAGATATTAAATGTAGAAAAGTGAAAATAAAAGCATTTATAAAGTTGAGGTTTTATTCTGACGTTGATGTTACGCTGGTTCAAATAAGGTCTTTTACTTTATTTTTGCTCTTCTAAGCTCACGGGTTGTCTGTCACATGGTAACTTCTGTTAATATGACACATGGTTCAGCTGCTGTGTTGAGCAATAATATTGTCATTTGACTATTAGATATGAGGATCTGTCCAGTTCTGGTGGTTGTGAAACTTGTTCCAATATCTTCCCTAATTCTGCCATAACTTTAAACTCATATAAAATCTCTGACCTTGAATGATGTCCTGTCCTTCAGGCGAAATGAAGCTGCCAACTACCTGGTGTTTGCAATCGTCCTGAATCAGAGCATCAGTTTCCTCTCAACCTTTTTTGAAGCAGAGAAAAATAGTTATTGAGCTGCGTTAAGTGCTGCAGAAAAGCCTGGGCAACATCACAGTCTGAAAATACACGTGGATGCAGACCATTTACTCCCAAGAGAGAAGCACACAATTTCATATTTTTAGACCTTAATTTGGTGTATTTTTATAGAATGGAAATGACACCCTTTTTACTTGGTCCTCCTGTTTTTACCTTTTCACTTCAAGCGTGCTGATTTAAACATTGAGTGGTAGTAACATCACTATTTGGTACCATGAACTACTTTTACTTCTTTCATCTGTTTTCAGCCTTCAACACATAGTACATGAATGTAGAAAATCACTTTTTGAATTTTACGCACTTTGAGGTAAAAATGCTGAGGTTCCCTTTGGGAGAGACAAGGATGGACAGGATCAGGAATTAGGTGAGAAGAGGGACAACACAGACAGGAATGTTTGGAGAAAAAGCTAGACAGATTGAGATGGTTTGGACATAGAGATGGAGCTACCAGGTAGGAGACAAAGAGGAGATTGATGGATGGAGTGATGGAGGACATGGAGGTAGTTGGAGTTGGAGCTTAGGACACAGAGGACAGGGAGAGATGGAAAATGCTGACACGCTGTGGCAACTACCGAATAAAGGGACAAGCTGAAAGGAAAAGGAGAATGAAACTTAACACACATGCAGTCACGGTCAAGTAATGAAGGGATGAATGGTCAGACAGGTAGATGGACGGTTAGATGGTCAGAAGAATGAATAGATGGACAGAGATGGGAAGAATTAGACAGAATTTTATGGATCCCTCTGAAGAACCCTTCTAGAAATGGACCAAGGCCACCATGAGGCCTTGAATGAATTGAAGAAACCCAACTGTTTTTATTGGAGGGATCTGTAATGTCACTCATCTGAAACTGGTGTTATCTCTTTGGCTATTGTATTTGGTCTGTTGATGATGGAGTATGATGAACACGGAGACAGAGACAGCGAGGAAAAGTGTCGTCTTTATCTCTCCTTTTGTTGCTTGATCACAGTGGCTCCTGGAAATACATTCATCATTTACTAAAGTCCAGACTAGAGCTTTTAAACTTGCAGATGCTTTTCTGATCTTCACTTCAGTCTAAGTCTTTAGTCCCCTGAAATGTGGACCCACTGCGTCTTAAAGTGTTTGACCCACAGACTTTTGAAGTTCTTTTTGGAAAATATATATGGAAAAGGTAGGTAAAATGGGTTTTGTTTAGCTCTCAAGGCAGTCAGGAAGCTCTGTAGTCCTTTTTGTACATTGACCTGAGCTCCTTTGGAGTTCTGTAACCCAGACTGTGTCTTTGTGATATGAGTTCAATACAACATTATTTGAATACATACTTTTTCCCCTTGACTTAACTTGATGTAAGCCAGGGACTTTTTCAGGTCAGAGAGAAATCTCTCTTTCTCCTTTAACTCACACAGCACTTTGAAAGAAACAACCTGTACTTGCCCTCGACCATTTTCCATTAATTACAGTTATTAAAAGTTTGGCACTTTAATAATAATTTTTACAGGCCTAGAAATAAAGTTTGTGTTTGATCCAAGTCACTAAAAAGTTAAGTCACTGCTATTTGTGAGTGATTAACTTAATTTCTTAAAGTTCTGTTAGTAGATTTGTTAAGGATTTCATATGTACCAAACACTAGTGAAATTAACATGGTTGGTAGTTGTTAGTGCCAGACTATTACAGACTGTTTTAAGCAAAAAATCTGTAGATTAATGTTTTACTCTTGTTTTTGCTTTAAATTTTACCAGTAAATTGATTTGATCAAAATTGATTCAGCATTCACAAACTGACAGGCTCCCACATGCAGTTTGCATTTAAACGTTGCCATGGGTAACGTGAGGCAAAAAGTGCTTGTTTTTGTTGCCACTGTAATTAAGCTTTGATTGGATCCACAAACAAAATCTGGTTCAAACCAGCCCAGGACAACGGGAGCTGACTTGTTAAAGAAACACTCACATTGCTGTGTTCTTTAAAAAACATAATTCCCATCATTGTGGTGAAATGTAATGCAGGTTGTCAGTCACCTTTTCTACTCTACTTGTTTGTAGCAGTTGCAAAAAAAATTGAGTCTGTACAGATTTAAGTCTCGTGAGCTACTTTTCAAATGACCAGGCTGAAGTGATCTACCTGGATTGGAAACCCTAAGTATATTTGCCTACATAAACTGGATATGTTAGTCTATGTATTATGTATGTATATGTCATACTGTTTATCTGAATGCCTAGATTATTCTCACTCTAGCCCAGTGATTAGCATCTTGAATAATAGGTTTTCACTCATATTAGCTTTGGGCTGCATGTTTGGGTGGATGGATGGATGGATGGGTCGATGGATGGGTGGATGGATAGGTGGGTGCGTCGATGGATGGATGGATAGATACATACATACATACATAGAGAGATAGGTAGGTGGGTGGGTGGATGGATTGATGGGTGGATGGGTGCTTGTTTGGGTGGATGGATGGATGGATGTGTGGATGGTTAGGTGAATGAGTGCGTGTTTGGGTGGATGGGTGGATCCGTGGGTGGATGGATGGGTGCGTGTTTAGGTGGATGGATGGATGAATGGATGGTTGGGCGCGTGTTTGGGTGGATGGATAGACAGACAGACCGACAGACAGACAGACAGACAGACAGGTAGGTAGATAGATGGATAGATGATAGATAGATGAATGGATGGATTGGTAGGTAGGTGGATGGATGGATTAGATAGATTGGGTTTGTAAAATTTACATAAGTTGGTTAATGTTAGCAGTGTTAGTAGATTAGTTGGTTAGCATTCTCGCTGTGTGTGGTCTTATTGAGTAATAATCACAATCTCAATTGTTATTGTTATTATATTGTTAAAACAGAAGACAAAACTCTACCAAATGTCCTGAACGCCCACAAAGACATTCCCAGGTGTATTTAAAGAGAACTTCCGCCTCTGGAAGGTTTGGATATTTTGGGGCAGAAAGATTTTGTTTTAAATTGCAGACGTTTCAGAAATCAGATCACCCGGCAAACTTCGATTTCGTTTGTACAGCGGGTGTAAACGCAGCTGCTCCTCCCTCTGGAGAACCGCTAACTGCCCACCACCTTCTGCTGATTCTTTAAAGAAACCATGTCACTCTTTTCTTACGGCTCTGTAAGTCCATGAAGGACAAAAGAAACTGCTGTCAGTGGACATTTGTGTGTGAATGGAGATTATCTTTAAGCACGGAGGTCACAGTGTTCTGCTTCAATAGCTCAGTGGGACGACAGCGGAGGTGACAGCTCACTGATGAGAGCCATTAGATTTCATGACACCCAGAGAGTCCACCTTTATTTCTGCAACTTGGTCATCTAACTTGACCCTGGGCAAACTCTTAAAATGCAAACATCCCACCAAGGCTGTCTCTGTCTAGCCAGAAGGGTTGATGGGAAATAAAGCCTCCATTCAGGGTGAAACCTGCTGTTTATCAGTGTCTTTGGTTTTTATGATCAGTTTGCAAAGCTGTTACCCAAGTGGCCACTCCTCACTGCAGCATCGACGGTGCATCACCATCACACTCTCCTACGTCAGATACGGCTCAGTGGAGCTCAACCCACCAAACTTCTTCATTAATTGCCTGTAGGCTCATTAGAATTCTGTGGAAATCATATTAAAAGAAGGAAAATATCCAAAACAATAAATGGCAACCAGAAAACAGCGTGGGTGAAAGAGCCGTCCCCGGTTTCCCGCGTAGCCTTTGTTGTGATAAATAGTCTCAAGTAAATGGTGTTGAGAGCAGAATGATTTCCCTTTACACAAAAGGTACATTCAATTCAAACTTGAAATGATTCTGTAGCTTTAAGTAGAGACTCCATGTCTGGTCTGCACCGAGCTCTGATTAAATGGTGCATTGCATCGGCTGCAGGAATCACACTGAATCAAACAATGCAATCGTAGTGGCTCCTGTGTAAGCACTTGAATCCTCACCGTGTAGGTCATGCATTTAAAGATGATGTCTGCAGTGCCTTTGTGACTCAGTTTAACATTCCCAACTGCATCTAGCTCCTCCTAAAGCTCTGCTATTGATGCAGTCGTAAGGCCTTTGTGCACAAGTACCTAAAGTTTCTGGCACGTTCTTCCTTGATATGTATAAACTTTGCTCACTTGGGTTAGGTTCACCAGGAACCACAGACCAAAACCAGAACTATGTGATCTAAATCTACGTGTTGTGCACAAAACCTCTCATAGGATAGACTAAAAAATCTAGTTTCCTTTCCTTTTTTCTTTTTATATGTCCACTTATGCTCCTTCTTTCCCTTCTGGCTTGTCCTTTTTTCAGGGGTTGCCACAGCGAGTCAACATTTTCCATCTCCCCTGTCCTCTGTATCTTCTACTCTGACTCCAACTACCTCCATGTCCTCCCTCACTGCATCCTTTAATCTCCTCTGTGTCTCCTACCTGGTAGCTCCATCTCTAGGATGATTCTTCCACCAATGTATCCACTGTCCCTCTTCTGAACTTGTCCAAACCATCTCAATCTGTCTTCTCTAGCTTTTTCTCCTTCCTGTCTGTGTTGTCCAGTCAAGCTTCTATGCTCATACATAGAAATAACCAGCAAAGTTGTCAGAGTGACAGCCCAGTTTAGTGTTTGTGTTTTACACTGAAGATTGCAGCCATGCATGGGACGTCTGACCGGGTGGACCTGCTAGAAATAAGACAACAACATCTTGCCAGTGTTTGATCTGCCCAGTGGTGTAAATGTCATTCTTGTGCCAGTTCTTGAATCGGAATGTCCTAGGTGTCACAGATGTAGGATGAAACAACATAACAGGCAGTGACGGTGTCTTTTCTCACTGTTTTTGATCCGTTAAACTGAGCTGAAACAATGGTGGATGAAGTTTAAAGCTAGGAAACTGACTTTGACTTTCTTTGTCTCCACACATCAGCTCTGTATTACATCTTGTTGGTCGTATCACCTGCAGTGGCCCAACTTATCATCACAAAAGAAATGGATGCTTGGCCCCAGGGTGCATTAATTCAAACCTCGCCCAGCTCTTTTCACCTCGTTTAGACATGAATTAAAATTTCAAATGTGGTTTCTTAACATATGCAGTGGTTATTTACCTTGGTGGGTGAAGGCACTGGCTCCTTATATGGTTGCACATTCATTGATAAAAATGAAAAACACAAGACAAAGATGTCTGTTCTATCCTGGTCCATGTGATGCAGTCACTATTAGTTACTGAATTTAGGATGAGGCCCTCATTATAAATACAGACAAGATCTGTTATAGATCTGTGTTAATGTAAATTAACTTTTTTATTATTGTTTTTTTATGTGTTTTCTATTATTTTGGGTGATTGATTTCTATTAGATTGGGTTAATCGTCCTCAAACTGAAATCCCTTATATTGAAAACCTGGTTAAAATGATTGAAACTCTGCAAAGAGTTCTATTTTTCTTCCAAAGGCACTAAACAAGGATCCCATAGACCAAGTCCTCAACTTATTAAGGGTCCAAACTTAAACAAGTGGAGGACCACTGCCCCCACTGTCATTTCACCAAAGGGCAATTAATAGGCTATCAAGGTTTAATGTCAAAGACATTTTATAAAGTCCCATAAATTTCCCATAAATTCTGTGCAGGAAATTAACCCAAAAAAGTCTTGAGGACCAGCGTTATGGGAACTATGGGATTTACCAATCAAAAGTGTGGAGAGAAAATATAAAAACGTACCATATATTTATTGGTGAAGTACAGAGTGTTATACTGTAGTACAGTATAGTACATCAATCTGTGAAAAGACATTTATTGAGTCGGAAGTCTAGATCACTACAGAAAGTGAATAGTGCAACAAAGGAGAGTCCACTTTACCATTGTGTGCATCCAACATGACCAACATTAAACTTTCATATCAAGGTATGGGCCAGAAAATATCATTCCACGGGCCGCAAATAGCCCGCGGGCCGCAAGTTTGCCATGCCATGGAGAAATAATGCCAGTACCTTTATCATTTCTCTTAGAACTGTTGACTTCCCTTGTACCAGGCCAGTTCTGTATATCTCTAACTCTCATATAATTCTATAATCATTCCCTATGTAAATTATACAGATGTCTCTGCATACTGAGCAGCCATTTAAGCATAATCACGTGGTCACTGAAGACTCACGTGGAGTTACAATTAATGTCATCGTTAAGGTGACCCACTTACTGTGCATCCTTCCTGGTGAGCCGATCACCGGGGACAGATTATCATATCTGATGTTAACAGTGATGTGATCATGAGCTGTGACTGGACCAGGACTCTCCTGAGACTGGGATTCTCCCTGTGCTGTAACACAAGCTGACATCCTGTCAGGATTGTGTCAGAGTATCCCCATGCCAGGTCCGCTGGAACACTGCTCCAACACATCTGATGTTCTCCAGACTCCCTTCCCCTTTGTGTGTTTTCACTATCAGCGTCTGTCAGAGTGTAAACCACTCTTTGCCTACTCACACATTTCTACTTAGCATGTTTATTAAAGCCCGAGGAGCCGAATAGTCTCTGGTGCCATCGTTGTCTCTGTCGGTGTGGCTCCTTAAACAAAACACTTTGTCACCAAAGTCACCTTTAGGCTCGGGTAAACACATATGACATAAGCACACTTAATTACATCTCCACTTGGGTGGTACGCTCTGAACCTCTAGCGGTTTCTGAAGCACGGTGATTAATATTTGCTGACACCCGTTTGAGAGGTCTTAGAAGCTGAGGCCCAAAGGTGTCTTTTCCAGATGATATTACACATGTCATTCAGTGTACTGTTATTTGTGGACTGATCTTCTAATCCCTTGTCCTTTTCCTTCCTTACAGCTCCTCTGAAAAGTCACTGCCTTGGAGAATCACTGGTAAGTCAACTTTGACCCCTAGACAATTAAAAAGTTTTGGGTTTTTTTTATTATGGAAGTTTTTTTGGAGGATATTTGTGCAAGGAGATGCATTTATATCCCACTTTGTTTGTTTTGTTGTTGGTGCTGCAGCTAATCTTTAACTACACCTGAACCTGAATCGATAAATCCTATAAAGTTTGATTGGCCACAGGACCATTTCCTCTGTGTTGGTCAATAGCAGCCGTATTTAGATCAGCTCTCCACAGGTTGGAAGCGACCCAAAGCGTTTCATTCTTTGTGTGAATTTGGCTTACGTTCACACACTATTCTGTTATTTGTTGCCTTTGGTGTGTATTACATTGTGGTTGTTTCCCTCTTGGACCAATTAAAGACGCGTAGTCAGTGGTCTGTTTGCTCAGCCAGCTTTGCAAACTCATCTGCTTGCATATCCTTGCTGCATTTTATTGTGTGTAAATTGATTTTCAATGGCTCACAAAATCATGCGCAGTATCACTGTGATAAAATACTCCCTTCAGCACCAAACAGCAAAGAAGATTCTAGAATGCTTTAAAAAAAATTCAAAGAAATTCTTTTTTTTCTGTTTTCTTTATTTTGTCAATATTTTTATAACCCTTTGAGAGGTGGATTTCTTATGTTATAAATGCTTTTTTTTTTAAATGCCTAGAAAAATTAATGATCGTTCATTAACCGACGTCTGCTTCCTCCTGTTTCTATGAACCATTTTCCCCAAAACATTTTCAAAGCAGCAGCCATAAAATAAGTCATATTTTAAAGATTTTCTGCAAGTAAAATCAATAACTTCTGTACACAATGGTCAGCAGTGTTCTGGGTTTTAATGCAATGTTATGGTCTGTGTATAAGGACCACATAGAGACACCTGGTACATCAAGTGTCATGATTATAAAGCATGGATCCATTACTCAGCAGCTAAGTAACAGCAATGAGACCAACTCGGACAATGACGGGACAGAACCAAGCATGCTTAATGTCAAAATCATCCAACAGTTAGACTTAGATGAAGATGAAGAATTTGATGGATTTGTGAAAGAGATTAATGTGCCTTATAATCCAGAGGTCCCATAAATGCAGTAAAAATGAGTTAAGTTAAATGAGTTCAAATGAGTTAAAGATACTAGAGGTTCTAGTTAGTGGTGACTAGGATGGACTGGACCAGGAACGGGTCCAGTCCACAGGAAAATGCTAGAGAAGCCAGATTGAGATGGTTTGGACATGTTCAGAGGAGGGACAGTGGATACATTGGTTGAAGAATGATCCTAGAGATGGAGCTACCAGGTAGGAGACAAAGAGGAGATTGATGGATGCAGTGAGGGAGGACATGGAGGTAGTTGGAGTCAGAGTAGAAGATATAGAGGACAGGGTGAGATGGACATTGTTGACTTACTCTGGCCACCACTGAGAAAAGGGACAAGTCGAAAAGAAAAGAATAATTTTTATTGGTTTAAATCACTTACTTCAAAATCAGATGTTGGAATCTGTAGAACCATAGGAAACAGTAGCAATATAATGGACAATGATCCGTTTCCCTTTTTTTAAAATGTCATTTATTTACTTGTCATTGTACTTTTACATGTGTTGTTTGCTCTTGTATGTCACCTCTGACCTTGCATGTATTTGTTTTCCTGGTTGAGCCTTTATTGTGCGGGCATTTTTTCCGTTCTTTTATTGTCGGGACTGATTTTGTGGCTATATTTCTGCCTGGGAAGTAAAATGTCTGCATGAAGTGCTCACAAAAAAAAACCCCAAAAATCACTATTTGCATGTGTGGTTAGCTTTGACTTTAATGAGTGCTAACATGAGCCCTCTTCAAGCATGTTTACAGTAATGAACAGCCTCAGGCGAGTTCTCTTATTAAAATGTGTCCGAGCCATTTCTGCTCATTCACACACAATAACCATCAGTGATGAGGAGCAGACGGATTTTTCACGGATCATTTTGGCGTGTGTGTTTAGCTCTCGTCCTTGAAGGATCTTCAGGAGTGAATTGAATATACAGATGTATTTCATGGCCTATTAATTACATGGTGCAAGTTTGTGAATTTCCTGCATCGTCCATTAATCTTTTATTGTGGATCCCATCAGAAGAACCCACAGGGGTTTTAGTTGTACATATGCTCGGGGAATATTAATACTACACTTTTTTTTTGTTTTTTTTTTTTCTCACGGCTCACTTCCAATTTCCTCGCTGAGTGCGATTCATTAATATTGGAGCAGAGCTGTGGTCTAATCACAACCACTGTTTTGCTTTGCATCGATTCCTCATTGTGCTGAAATGATAAATGATAGTGGAGTGTTGCAATTTACACTTTCTGTGAATTGAGCGTCCTTCACTTTTTTTAAAAAAAAAAAGCTTTTTAGCCTCAGGAGCCACTGTACAGCTCTGCTGTATGCGAGGAAGAGAGGCATATGTTTATGTGGAAATGTGCCTTTTTGCCCCAGGATCTGTCAATTCAGTTCCATCTTGTGTCCACTGGGACTCAAGACTGACTTCTTCACACTTTTTTTCATATATTTTGTCAAGCTGCTTATTTTATTTGCAGACTTGACATCGTTATATTCACAGCAGAAACTGTCAGCATCATTTCCCCTAAAATAATTTTAATGGCAACCCCCGCACAAGTTCTTTTGTAGGTCTCATGAAAAAATGTACATGCAACACACAATAAGGAACAACACAGTTATAACATAACATAAACAAATGTGTTTTTCAGGGAAGGGACGGGATGCAGGGATGCATTATTGGTCAGGGATGCATTATTGGTCTCACTATTGGTCCCTTCTTTGCTGTTCTCTGTGAAACCTGGCTTGTGAAACCAAGGCTTAGTAGCAGCTACTTATTTGTAGTGGAGTAACTCTGTACCTCCACTACAAATTCTGAAACAATGGCAAATCAGATTACTCCATATTTCATAAACAGCAGGTCAACTACCAGCATTGACATGTCTGTAATTTGAGAACCCTTTGGTTTAGACCGTCTTAAATACACACACCCCTGGGAGGAGTCCATTCAAACCGTCTAAACATGTCCAGTAAGAATGGATCCTCTGTTGTCGGCTTCTTTTTAGAATTAAAGTCTGCCCCTGTTTTGCTTCCAGTTTACAGTAGACATTCTTCAGCCCTAGTCACGGAGGGTGGCCACTCGTGATTTATGGCCCTAGAGGATGGAAGCAAAATGTTGGTGTTGACAAACAACATTCATTCATTTAGAAAATCTTTTCTGGGTCCTGCCCTTCATCATAAATCATCTCTGGCACGTGTCAAACACAAGGCCTGCAGCCCAAATGTGTCTCGCCACACATTTTGTGTGGCCCGTGGAAGCATAAAAACAGTTGTCTTATAATAAGGTCTGAAGGGGTTGATTAATCTTTTAACCTGGTAAATTCTATATTGTTTATTGATAACATAACATTATATATATAACATTATAACATTATTCATGTCAGTCTCGTGTACTGCTTCTATTTTCCTTCAGGTTTTGAAGCAAAATAGCAGGAATGATAATCAGGGATTGCATACCTGCTTATTGTGTTTAATTTTATTCTATTTAATCTTTTATCTTCTGTTAGAATTTTCAATTTTTTTCCAAATTCTAATTTGACTTTAATTATTTCCACTGTCTAACTCTACTTTATTTCATTTTTTATCTGTGGTAATTCAATGTGCTGCTGTGCCAAAACAATTTCCCGTGTGGATCAATAAATTAAAAAAAAATAAATCAGCTTGACTACAGTAAGGCTTTAAAAAAAATTTAAAAATTGGGGCAAGGTCCCCGGTTTGAATCCCCTTACCGCCAAGTAATAATAAAAGTAGAATTTCTCAAAGGATATTCCTTAGGGATTAATAGAAAATAAAAATAAAATTATAAGAAAATTGGAAATTGTCTGTCTATGTCTAAGTCTAAAATTGACAAAGAGAATTGAAGTCCTGCACGGATGACGTAACCCTGCACTGTGCAAAGATGGGAGTGCGTGATGTCACATGTCAACGCACATCAGTGTATTTATTCAACAGCTTAGTTTGAGCCACCGTGCCGCTTCCTCGTGGAATAAACCTCTCATTCACGTACTCGCTGACTAAGCAGGATCGAAAAGACCCCGACTGTTGACGCCCGACTCCATTTCCCCCCTTTGCTCTGTGCCCATTGTTCCAGATATTTCACAGTCACCCACTGATAACAGTCATGCTTAACTAGATCATAATTATGCAGCAACACTGTGCACACAGACACAAAAGGGATAATTCTCGCTTCTGTTAGCCAAACTGGGTGTCAACCTGCCTTTGGGGAAGAGGCCAAAGGCAGAGTGTTAAAGCAGTTAAAGCAGTTTGAAACGTGGAGGTGAACGCAGCCAAATTAACATGCCACCCAACTTTGTTTTCCAAAATGAGCATGGCAGTAAAATGAAACGACAGGAAATGTACACAGACATGAAAGTAATGTTGCAGAAATTATTGGCTCGTATTGTTTCCTATCATCTCCCAAAAAAACCCAGACTTCTCTAATGACTATTATAAACTTTTAATCCCCAAACTCTGCAGCAGTTTCACACTCCAAGCTCTGTCTGACTCTGGCTCTGCTCTGTTGTGTCTTCCCAGATGCCTCCACCTCGGGGGACACAAAGTCTCGGGTGACTGACAGCTCCCAGTCGCCCAGCTACCGCATCAGGACTGAGTCAGAGCAGGTGTCTCTGTATTCCCCTGAGCAGTCCTCCCTTCATGAAAGTGAGGGTCTGTTATTGCTTTCTCTCCATCTTCTGAAGTGCTTGGTTTCCCACTGAATCACCTCCATGTTTTTCTTGCCTCAGCGTTTCCTCACTGCATTTAAAAGGAAACGATGGTTGCACATGGTTTCCCAGCTGATGTATTGATCCTAAACAAAGTGTGTGTTTGTCTTGTCCTTGTCTTTTCCCCTTATTAATGTGACACTTGGTGTATCACTGATAAGAGGAGTTAAGTCCGAACAATAGGAGTCAACAAATATAGTTCCACTGAGTTCATTATGTCTCAACATAAATAAAACTCTGATGGTTGATCTCTACTTTCCAGAGCCCTGATCTTTCACTTCTATCATCATGTCACAGTTACATATTTGGACTCTATTGTTAGTAAGAGTAGATCCCTAACATCCAGGGTCTCAAACTAGTGGCTCGAGGGCCATTCGCGGACCGCGCAATGATGTTTTGTGGTGCCTGACTTAAAGTTCAATATAGGCGTGGCCCACAACACTTATAGAGGCGTTTCACTGCAAGTCAACAATGATGAAAGTGTTCATGATGAATGTACTTAGTGGTCAACTCTGGTCTGGATGAATAAGAGAATTTTGCTTCATTATTAATTTTAACTTTCATCCTACCTTGATGGAACAACGTTGACGTCTGTTCATCAGAAAATAAATTTACTGCAATGAACTGAACTTCAGATTTTCACATTAAACTATACTCTACTGCAGGTCCCCAACCCCCGGGCCGGGGACCATTACTGGTCCGTGGGTTAATTGGTTCTGGGCCGCAAATATATTTTTGGCCCCATCTGTCTATTACTTCCACTTGATCCATACCCATATCAACAAGAGAACTGACCAATAGAATGGCTAGGATTCCATCAACAATAATGCAAATATATTTGATTAGGAAATGTTTTCTCAGTGAAGACAACAACAATAAACTCCAAATGACGCAGAGTCATTGATACAAGATTCTAACTTTTTATACCGGTCTGGTTGCAGAAAATTATAGGCCGTGTGCCCGTGAGAAATCCTTGTTGTGCCCATGCACAGTTAATTCTGGTAGGAAGATTTTATAGGTAGGAAAATATTTCAGAACACCAGAAATTAAATTTTATCTTTGGGTATTTATCTGCCACGACTAAAATAGTAAAAAATGTTGGGGAACATTGCTCATCTGATGGAAAGAGCATAATAAATATAATGTATTATTATTATTATTATTACAGTATAGCAATGTGTGTTTTCCTAGTAAATACACGGAAAGTTTTTATATTTATTAGAATAGCGCTCTACATTTCTTGGTAAATTCTATAGTTCCCTGGTCCGTAGACTTGTTCTGGTTAATTTTCTGTCACCTGCAGTTTTGTTTTGCAAAGAATCTGTGGAAAAACTTTAAAATACATTTTTTTTCTTTCTGATTGAACATTAATAGATGATGCAGCCCTTTGGTGGAATCACAAATCACTTATTTGAGTTTGAGACCCCTGCCTTTCATCACATCAGCTGTTTTCGTGTGGTTTGACCTGATGCATGACATCTGATATTGATAATGCAGTGTAAAATGTGCTTACCGTACATGAATGTCTGTAGAAAACTACAAGGACAGCAAACATATATTCTCATGCAGCCAGTTGTCAGCAGTGATGGCCTTAGTCATCGAGCCATCCACACTCTCCCGTCACTTCGCTCTTC
>JAFBJS010002806.1:148538-174906 GCA_016785265.1 Paraplagusia blochii | reverse complement strand
CAGTGGATACATTGGGAGAAGAATGATCCTAGAGATGGAGCTACCAGGTAGGAGACAAAGAGGAGATTGATGGATGCAGTGAGGGAGGACATGGAGGTAGTTGGAGTAGAAGGTACAGAGGACAGGGAAAGATTTTTGCTCGCTGTGGCAACCCCTGAATAAAGGGACCAGCAGAAAGGAAAAGAAGACTCTTCACTTTTCAAAATAAAATATTTTAGACTACTCTACTGGTCTGAAATGTTCAATTTTAAGTGTTGGAATAAGAAAGCAATTCTTAGCAACTTTTTAATGTTACATTACATTTGGCAAATGTTTCTATCAAAGCGACCTATATTTGCAGAAAAAGTTACAGCTTATAGTAGCTTAAAATATATAAATGATAAATAAAATTATTATTATTTTTTTTTTATTTTAAGCATTTTCGATTGTTTTGTGGTGTGCCGGTCAGAAACAAGAACTTTTCCATTGACTCCTCTGTTGTGTTCACAGCGATACGCAGCTCATATGCCAGTCAACACAGTCAGCTGGGTCAGGACATGAGGTCGGCCATGTCTCCAGATCGACACATCGCACCCATCTACGAGGACCGGACTTTTCAGGGCCCTCTGTACCGCAGTCCCAGTCACACCCAGCAGGGCACCCTGTACAGGAGCCCTTCAGGTTGGTCCACTGTACATGATATTCACAGACACTTTTATCTGTACATACCAGCTTACCAAAAAACCCAGTCTTAGCAGAAGCTTTTTTTTTAGTTTTTTACTCCAGGGCCTAGTACAAAACACAAATTTCCATCATTTTTTTTGTTTTGTTGTGACTTTTTTTGTCACTGACAAATATTACAAGAAAAAAAAGTGAGCCAGAGGACGAGAGAGAGTTGTTGTTCTTTTCAGCTCCATCACATACTAAATAAGTCACTTTTTATTTGGATAATTTCTGTCCCCTGTAGGATCGATGCTGTCATAATAAATAGTAAAAAAGTGAGGAATTGCTCCTGCAGTCAATATTCTTACACTGGGGTTTGTGTGTGTCATGAGGCAGAGTCTAAATTATCTCCACATTTTTCTGAAACTCTATTTATTTTCCATATTTACCTCCATTTACTTTTTTTTTAGATCTGGTATCATCTCAGTGTAACAAGCCCCCTAGTCCAGATATAGATTAATATATTTTTCAGAATTATATATATATTTTTTATTATATGTATCTTGTTATAGCTCAAAAAATACATCTGTTTTTTTATATGAAGATAATTGTCAATCCCAGCTGGATGTCTAAATATGTTCAGTTTAAACAAGTACATTATATACTTTGTATTGAAGGACATTTTGTTAATCATTCTCTATATCAGAAATGGACACAATGATGCAAAAAAATATATAAAAAGCTGCAATGCTTTTAGCCTTATCTATGATTTTATACAGAAAATATAGCCATTGCAGTAAAAAAGCAGAAGTATAATTAAAATACACACTAGTTTTATCATTTGTATAAGTTTAGTGGGCCAGATTACAACACTTACTGGGCCACATCTGGCCCGCTGGCCTTAGTTTGCCCATGCCTGGTGTATACATTATAATCTTTCATTATGAGTTTTAAAGAAATTGTTATAAGAGCTGATAATTTCTGTCCTTCAAAAATTCTACTTCTTTTTCACTATCTATAAAATCAATTAATGTTTGCATTACTGCCACCTACTGGGTCTTTTTCACTTTTACGAGTACAGCAAGTGTGTGGATCATATATTTAAAATGGGCGTTAAAGTGTTTATGTTAAACACTCCAACATACACCTTTAGTGTTCAGAACCTGACCATAACATTTGACAGAATAACTGTTTATTTTTAAATGTTTAATTTTTTGCATACTAAAAAAAACTCGGTTTGACACTTGACGGCGCTGCCTTTTCTGCTTTGTTTTGCCACCTTGTGCTTCAGGGGGCATTATTTCCTCCGTCTTTTGTCCCCTTCTTGCATTCTGTCTCCCTCTCACTCCCTCTCTGCCAGACAGAAGGGGTGAGACGTGAGTTAATAGGCAGGCACTGATATGTCATCGCACCACAAAAGAGTCCATTACCTTTGTGTCAAACCAAGAGTGGGAGAAAAGATGGGTTGACCGGGGGACAGTTTGGCCGTCCATGTCCAAACCCTAGTGCCTGTCTCTGTTTGTTGGCATTCTTCCCCCATCACCACAAGCTCTTTAGATGCTTAGTTTCTGCATCCACCCCCTCCTTACCCCCAGAACTCTCCAGATTCGTGCTAGACTAATAACTGCTATGAAGAAACTGCTAAAGATGTTGTGTTCTTCACAGATATAAGGAGAGAAAAGGAGCAGAGGGAGCAGCCCATAAGAAGTCTTTGTAGGAACAAGCTTATTAAAAAATCCAATTTGATACACGAGTATTTTTTTCTTTTTTTTGTGGTGTTGCGAAATTAAATTTCAGACAATTTTTTTCTACCAAGTCCCAGCTCCCTCTGTGGAATCCTGCCTTATTTCCCGTTTTGCAGTTGAAAACCAGGGATTATGTAAAGTGTAAACAATAGTATCCCATGCTGAAAGATGAGAATCTGCTCCCAAATAAATGTTGTGTGCAGGGCTGCGTGTTGTTGGTGGTTCTCTTTCATGTGCTCCCAGTTACTTTTTGGCGCGTGAACATACTGCAGGGAAGCAGTGCAGCCCAGCATAGATGTGCACTCATGTGAGAAATTGTACTTTTGGAGCGGCACCGCGAGTTGACGTTTTGGTTTCTGGTAGGAGGGAGATTGAGCTCGCACATGCCCAGTCCTCCGTGAGGACTGATAGAGATCTGGGCAGAGCAGCAGTCACGCTGACAAGCATCATGTGGTGAGAAACAGGACTTAATCAAAATTGGTTGTTTTTTTGCAGTTGGGTCAGTGAGAGACATTGTATTCCACCAGTAGGACATGAGGTCGCTCAGAGT
Organism: Paraplagusia blochii; assembly: GCA_016785265.1. Taxonomy (NCBI): domain Eukaryota; kingdom Metazoa; phylum Chordata; class Actinopteri; order Pleuronectiformes; family Cynoglossidae; genus Paraplagusia; species Paraplagusia blochii. Next base: position 171,969 of record JAFBJS010002806.1, on the reverse strand, counting down.
GGACTTCTAAAACCCAGGGAACCAGATGCTGAATGTTGGACTCTGCATGGACCATCGCTTTATCTGTGTTTATTAAGTGAACGCTTGAGAAGTTTCTTCTTTATTGATGGGACTTTTTTGAGGAACTGTTCTGTTGCCTGACTTGATCCTGATCTTTTTAACCCACCATGAATCAGGTGAAGTTGTCTTTTTTTCTCTTTTTTGATAAAAAGATCAGAATCCCAGAAGCTTATCTTCACCTGGTTTTGCAAAAGCAAACCAACAAGCCTTTGAAGACATCTTTCCATAACCATGGGAGCTTTTTTGTAACCCCGACATTTATTGGTTCCAGATTTAGGAACTTGCTGAGTCTGAGGGCTGCATGTTTGTATTTTTCAGCTTGGTTTAACGTCGCTCGCTACCGGTGTGCAGAGATCAGAGTTCGGCTGAAAAGACCTGAAAGCTGCTAATCTGCACTTTGTTGGCCCGCGTGTGTGACATTGTGTGAACCTCTCTCTCTCTCCCCCCTCAGGGGTTGGAAGTCTGCGACGGACATCGAGTCAACGCAGTACCATGACCTACCAAAGAAACAACTATGCTCTTAACACCGCCGCCACCTACGCCGATCCGTACCGCTCAGCTCAGTACCGTCCCGCTGACCCAAACTACGGTCGTCAGGCTGTCATCATGGACGACGCCGCCACTCGCTCACCCTCCATCGACAGCATCCAGAAAGATCCCAGGTAAGAAGCCCTCACCTCTACAGAGCAGCGCTGTTTATCCTACACTGCCCAGTCAACCACGAAGGAGGAGTAACCTCCTTACTTCCTTACTTCCTCACAAGTCGTCTCTGTTCTGCTGTATCAACTTACTCTTCAAGCACACAGCCTTCAGGGTAGTCGCACGCAGCCCTGCTGGCTCCCCTCACTTTTGGCCATTTAACAATGGGTTCTCACATGCAGGGTTTTGCTGTGTTTGCTCTTGTATAGACGTGTGTGAGCCTATAGACGGGTGACCTCTTCACTAAAGCTCCGCTCATGCACACAGGGAGCTTTGTTTACACCCTGTAGTGCAGCTTTATGTGAGTCTGAGCTGGTTCACAGCCACGACTCGGGTTTCACTAGGAATATTTACTCGTACGACTTCTGTCGATGAAATATTGTAATTTTAATTTTTCAAGCTTCAGTTGGAATTGAATTTTCACTCCAAATCCCCCTGAGGTTATGGATTTTCTGTCTCCCATCATAACGCCAATGATTTGTTGGGAAAAGTGATAGATGGGTTTCTTTTCTAATTTTGCTCAAATCTTCCCTCTGCTGTGTAAACTGAGACCTTGTCTCTGCCGTCTGCTGTGCCGAAGGCAAGAGAATCTCCTCCAACGTCTGAGACTGGTGTTTGTTTTGAGGACTAGACTCTGTCTGCGGGTTCTTTTACAGATGGAGGAAGTTTAGTGTTTGTGAATATATTTGCCGAGTGAGAGTTAAGAGGTGTTCTATCTATCTATCCTCATGACTACTTGTTGAAGATGTTAAAGAAAAAATGTAGATGTGATTTCAAATCTCTGACAGACGTTCATTTTAAGACTTCATTCATCAAAATAAAAAGCCTCAGATGAGTGTTTGGCTCAAACTGTAAGAGGCAGCTATGGAGCCAGAATAGTCTCAAAAAAGAACACCAACGTATTCTGAGAAGAACACACTAACAACGCTTTACACGTCAAAATTGTCGTTTGTGAATTGTCGTATGCGCATGCAAATTGGGCTTTTAATTTTTAAAACTACGTGCACACAAATTTTTGCGCCCAAATACCCAGTTCACGTCCTACAAAAATGGCGTCTGAAAGCGGCAAAGGCGAGCGCTCGAGTGTAACTATGTAAGCTTGTAATGCTAACATAATGCTTACACTCGAACGCTCGCCATTGCCGCTTCCAGACGGCAATTTTGTAGGACATGAACTTTTGGGCGCAGTTCAGTGACGTCCCACGCGGGCCCTCGTGGGGACAATGCCGTGTGATTGGCTGCACATGAGTGAGACTTCTGATTGGCTGGTTAAGGACTGACGTAGCAAAATTACTCACGCGAATCTGGTCTGCGTAAGACAAGTCTTAAAAATACGAATCTGTTTGGTGTAGTTTTACAAATTAAAAGCCCGATTTGCATGCACGTACGACAATTCACAAACGTGTGGAGCGTTGTTTGTGTGTACTTCTCAGAATACGTTCGCTGTTCCGTGCTTACCCGATTGTTCTTTTTGAGACTACTTTGGTTCCATAGGCGGCCACTTTGGTTACTGCTGTTTCATAAAAGAACCATTATTTTCAAGTATTACACAATAATCCAATATATATTAGGCACGTTTACTTCTTATTTTGTCCACTGACATTTTTACGACACCTGAAATCACTAAAGAACACAATATTTCCTTTAACCCTTTTCCCTTCATGTTTATTTATTTGTGCCACCCACGCTGATGCATTGTTGGCTGTTCTTTCTACAGGGAGTTTGCGTGGCGTGACCCGGAGCTGACGGAGGTGATTCACATGCTGCAGCATCACTTCCCCTCAGTGCAGGCCAACGCTGCTGCGTATCTGCAGCACCTGTGCTTTGGAGATAATCGAATCAAGGCCGAGGTAAAGCCATTCTCTGACCCCCGGGTGTTGTCTGACACAGTAATGGGTGGTATACACGGGATATCCCAGGTAGAAGACCACCATCAGGGAGAACATTGTAAAAGAATGTAGTTGCACTGTGAGACAAGTTTAAGGACAGTCCAAAGATAGACAAATGTGGAATAACAATCTTTCCAATTATTTCTCTCCAACCAATCAGCCAACAGAAATTATGCATTACATTTTTTTCAATATGGAACTGATGGAGGATGTAGATTGATGATGTAGCATTGAGATCTATCATGAATCTATCTTCAATATCTTTGTTCATTTTAATCCCTGTTTACACTTAAAGCTTGTGTCTCAAACTTGCGGCCCGTGGGCCATTTATGGCCCGTGGAGAGATGTTTTGTGGCCCCCACCTTGATGTGAAAGTTGAATGTTAGCAGGGCTGGAATATTTATAGAAGGATTCTACTGCAAGTCAATGCTAAAAAAAGAGTTTATTGGATGAAGTGTTGTATGACAGTCAGAAACTGATTATTTATTTTTTCACCTTTTATTTCTTCTGTACTGAACATTAATTGCTAATGCGTCCCTCTGACGATATAGTGGAGGCAGTGGCCCTCAAGCTATTTGAATTTGAGATCGCTGATTTAAAGTATATTTTCTGAGGGATACAATAGACAGAAAAGTATCAAATGCCTTAAAACACAGTTTTTGACAGGATGATGCCAAAAACGTGAAGTGATTTTGGTAACAAATAAAATCATGTAAGGTAGCTCTAAAATTAAAGTCTTTATGAGTTATTTTTGTTGTTTTCCTTCTATTTAATGTACCTTAGCATCTGTGTCGATGTTGTAACGTAAACAAAAAATTTAATTCTCTTTAAATGTAGCTGATTGTCAGGACCATTTTGTCATTTTGATGCCTCTCACCTCATCGTCAGGTTTGTCGTCTGGGAGGAATCAAACATCTGGTGGACCTACTAGACCACAAAGTCCTTGACGTTCAGAGGAACTCATGCGGAGCCTTGAGGAACCTTGTTTATGGCAAAGCAATGGATGACAATAAAGTCGCAGTGCGAAACGCAGGTGGGATTCCGGCTCTGCTGCGTCTGCTGAGGAAGTCTGTGGACGGGGAAGTGAGGGAGCTCGTCACAGGTGAGTCAGCGTCACTGAGATATTTGGTTTATCCATATAAAGAGAAAACCCTTGGAATTTTCATCACAAATTGGGAAAATGTAATTTATTATTATCATTTTTTGTTAAAAGATATTAGAAAACCTTCTTTGCAATGAAAGCAAGTCAAACCATAATATTCCACCCAAAAGAACAGTGTTTCATATATAAAAGAAATGATTTCTACATTATTTGCATACCAATTGAAACCATCTGCTCAACACAGATTGGGTTTTAAACCAATTAGCGTTTGGTGTAAAATAAGTTTTGTTTAAAATTCATTCATAAAAATGTGTTTAAATGGCAGACAATTGGGAGCAATTCTAAAACATATATCTAAAAATACTAAAGAGACTTTTAATAACAAGCTGTTTTTTCAATTGCTGACAATTTACAAGTGTATTATAATGCACATTTTCTCTACATGCACGGTTGTGGTATATTTTTTCTTGGTGGTAAATGTAAATCTCTCATGATCAGTTATTTCTGAGCTGCACAGTGTGAAATAATTTGGAGAAAAAGAGTCCAAATCAGTCTGTGTATGTGCAGTCTGTCGAAATGTCATCAAGTTACAGTCTGTATTCTGAAATAATGATTAATATTGACTCTTTCAGGGTTCACCAAAAACTTTATTGCCTCATATTCTATTTCTTAATGTTCACCTGGTTGTTGAGGAGATATCTGCTTCATCAGTGGTCCCCAACCACTGGGTCGGGGACCGGTACCGGTCCGTGGGTGAATTGGTGCCAGGCCACATAGAAATAATGTTTCAATAGAATGGCTAGGATTCCATTATCAGTAATGCAACTATATTTGATTAGAAAATATTTTCACTTGTTGTGCCCATGCACAGTTAATGCGGGTAGGAAGATTTTATAGGTAGGAAAATATTTTAGAACTACGGAAATTTAATTGTATTAAGGGGTGCCACAACTTAACGACTGGTCTGTAAAAATGGAACAAGACATTTAACCGGTCCGTGTTGCAAAAAAGGTTGGGGAACACTGAGCTATGTTGTCTTTTTGGCTGCGGTGTACCCCTAGGTACCCTTTTAGGGTTCAGTTATTTCTCTTCTTACCTCTAAATTTTTTTTCGACCACACTGCAGAATTACATGGGTTCTAGTCTTATTACCATTGCAAGTCAACTCTTCTCTACGACTTCTTCCACTGCCCCCCCAGTTATGCTGGGTCAGATCCTCAGGAGACTGTAAGGTTACAGCAGGACAGGAATGTTCTATAGCTGGTGCAGAGATAAAGTGTTTACCCGTGGGTGTTCTGGAAGAGATAATTACAGTACTCAGTGTGTGAGGTTGTTTGCGCCATTCGGTGGCATCTAACTGGCAAATGTGAATTACAATATTCTGACTTTAACACTAACGATGCCTCTTCTTGCTAAGGTGCTGTCTCCCCAGATAATGAATGTCAGTACGCCAGAGTTACAGAAGTTATTTCTTAAACTTTATTCATTGTTGGCCTGACTACATTTATTATTATGAACAAATAAACATTCCTTAGGGATTTATAGTCTTACTTTTGGCTGCCGAGAGATTCAGCGCATTCCAATGCAAGTCGACGTGCCAGTCTGATTGTCAGTGGCATTGTACTGAATATTGCTCAATCGTACGTGCGCGTTGTCAAGGCTCTGAAAAGAGGGTGTAAATCCTTGTTGTTTTGGATCAGGGTGGAGCGCCACAGAAATAAGCAAGCCAAGACATTTGGCTCCCAGGTGGCTGATTCAGCTGTTTTCTCTTGAATTCAGCCCACGGATTCAACATGGGCTCAGGTTACGCTGCAGCAGTCCTGAGGGACAAATCTACGGCCGGCATGCGAATACTTTGTAGCATGCGTATGTTCTGGGCGGAGGCAGGTCTGGGATTATTTGTTACAATTAAGTGTCAGTTTTCTCAAGAGAAAATAACAGAAAGATGTATTTGTGTCAGCTCACACGGCAGTTTGACTTTGGAAGAAAGGAATGCACCAACTTTAGCTTAATGTTTGAGAACTGAATCCCACTGGAGACTGTACTTGTTTTTTATGTCCTGGAAATGAGTTTTCTGCATCAGTAGTTGGTGACCCTCCAAAAAAACAAATATTACATTAAGGTTTTGAGGAGAAAGATTGCCAGGCCAGGACACAGCTGGTCACTATACTACAAAACAGATGAAAATAAGATTTAAATAAATCTAATACAGTGAATCCAGTGGTAGAGTTTGGATTTTTTATAGTCATTGTCTGTTAAAGTGAAATAGATTTAAATCACAAGTTTCTGTCTGCTCTTTTTTGGACTGCAGTTTTCCTGATTGCTCCCTTGATGCTGTGGTTGGTTCCTCATGCCGCAGACATAAAAATGACATTTTTTCACCGGGAATAGATGCTGCAAAAGGAACAGTAACTGATTGTGTGTCGGCATGAAATGCCTGGTGACTTGTCAAATTCGTACCCGAGCCTTTTTGTTGCTTTTTATCAGGTGGAGTTCAACGACCTCCTCTGGGGAAGCAGTAGAAAATGAACTAATGAATGCTTTTGCCCCCTTTTATCCTCCACTTAGACTCTTAGAGTGATGGCTGTGGGTAATGGTTAGGGGAGGACCTCAGGATACAGAGCAAAGGACAGAGAGCAATTAGCAAAGGTCAGCTCTGCTGCGCCACCTACGCTTAATTACACTCCTTTAGAATGCTGCACGTTAAGAGCTCTTGAGTGCACAGGTCCAACAGACAATTATCATTCACATGGTCCTACCATGATCCCGGGTTACAGCGATTGTATGTTTTGACATTGCATGTCATTTCTATGGCATTGAATCACAATGAACAGTAAATCCACAAACAGGATGTGTAGAATGGAATGTATTTGAGACTGGGATCTCAAGGTTTAGTCTCTTTAAGAAGATCAGACATCCAATTCATCCAGATGACCAGGTATTGCCAGACTTTGCGAAAGTCATGTAAAAACTACAAAATTAGTTTTATAAGTTAGCCTTCTATTAATAAACAAATTAATTGTTTCGGATCGGTTTGGATCGAATTGGATCGATCATTTAATATTTTTTATGAATCGTTCCTGAATCAGATCGTAGCCTACGAATCGAGATATGAATCGGATCGTTATGTGAGTGAATCGTCACACCCCAATATACACTATATATATACAGGGGTTGTGCAAATTCATCGTTTTGGATCGGTTTGGATCGAACTGAATCAAATTGGATCGATCTTTTAATATTTTTTATGAATCTTTCCTGAATCAGATCGTAGCCTATGAATCGAGATATGAATCGGATGGTTATGCGAGTGAATCGTCACACCCCTACCCTCTATATACCGTGTATGGAGAAAATGTGGGCATCGTGGGTAAAACTCAGTTGTATGATCTCAATAAAAAAGAGTTATGTAATTTGGACATGTTTGCTGGACCCGAATACAAATCTGAACGGGCTTTATCAAGTCCCCGGGCCTCAGTTTGCCTTTGCTATCAATGGACAATAAAGTGGCTATAAACTGAACGGGCCGTGTCCATTCACTTACAGTGGACACAGACTTCACTTTTGATTCTGAAGGCTCCGGCATATTTCATGGATAACACTAGTTAGCTGGAAAACTCTTTTTACATAAATAAAAAAAATAAAATTTTATTATAAATACCTATGAATAAATGTGTGTTTTTTTAGTATGTTTAGGTAAGGCAGAGAAGGCTTTGACGGCCCACCACTGTTGAAGAGAAAAAAAGAATTACAAGTAGATAAAGTCCTGTTTAAGGTGAGGTTAATGGAAGTTTACACAGGATGTTTGAGTCAGTCACTGAAACATTTCACAGGTGCTGATCCACACGAGTCTTGCGTGTGACTCGTCAGGACTTGGCGGCTCCTCATCGCGTCAGGGTTTCATCTCAGCCCCTCGGAGGTCCAGGTGTCAGCTGTGTTGAGTTTGTTTAGATGGTCATGCGTTGTTTGAGCCACAGGGTCAAGTTACTACAGTTTGAGTCCTTTACTGTCCTTGTTTGGTAGCGGTTCCAGCAGCTGCTGTGGTTATTGCTTTGTGGTCAAACAGCCTGAAAGAGCAGTACAAAGACCAAACCAAAGAGAAGACCAAACCTTCTCGCTGACATCACGCTGTCATTAACTCTGAGTGAACACCTGACACCAGCAGACGCATATATGGGCATACACACACTGAAACACAGCACTTTTACCCTTAAATATTTAATGTTGGCTCTCTTATTCGCCCACATGTTTTGTAGTTGTAATAAAAATGTTGTAGCCATGAGTGAGTGTTTCTGGAGCTTCCCCCTGTGTGTCATTTGTGACTGTGAACTGGGCTTACTATTACAACAACAAACGCTTTGTATCAGAACAAGACTGCTATAGTAAAACGCCCCATAGAAGGACATTAAGATGCACTGAGAAGGTTTTAGCAGCACCTTGTAAAAAGGCTGAATCTCACATATTAAACAAGAGAATTATCCATTCATCCATTTTCACTCACATATCCACTAGCAGGTCACGGCCTTCACAACCTGGTGCCTTCCTGCAGCTGGTGAGCCCATTGGAAGCCAACCATCCTTACCTGGAATCAAACTTGCCCAAGAGTGTGATAGTCACCTGTTGTAATAATCATACACTGGAGATAACTCTATAAATTATTTTATTTTGAAATTCCAAGATTCCTCCTCTGTATCCTTCTGGGTCTTTTTCGCTCTTACAGGAAGTGGGAAAGACCTTTGATTGACAAGACGTGTGTGGATTTAAGGTTTGTTATTGGGACATTCACATCACCGTGTGGACATTTCCCATCATTACACTGGTGATATCTTGTCCCTGTCATTGGTGTGGAACCCCAAGCTTCACCTCCTGGGCAATCAATTCCCAGTTTGAACAATTGGTGCCTTCTAGTGGACTCTAGTGGAAGTTTCAAGAGGGGCTGCAACAGTGCCGTGTGATTTGGATGTCAGTTGTGGAGATTGCTGCTCCTGCGATCCATGAATGAATGGAAGACTGAATAGCTGGTTGTTATGTCAGGCTAAATGAACGTTGGTAATTTAAAAAACGTAGGGTTTTTCTTTGCTACTATGTGACCGATATTGGACCACATCCCAGGGATTTGACAACCTCTCATGGGGAAGAAGAAAAACAAATCTTAAAAAGTTAATTTAAAAAGTAAATCCAGCTGTGCAGTGATGCAGTGAACAGCAGCCTCTGCTCTCACTATCTCCAGCCCAGCTGTTTATTTGAGGTTGAGTCAGTGCAGCATTGACAAGATTCCAGTTCTTCTCCACCAAATCTGAAGAAGTGAATCAGTTTGTGCTGTTTGTTGAGCGTCCGCAGTGTTTTGTCCATCTCACCTTAAAGTACTGGGAATTAACATGAAGTAACCTCACAAAGTCCATGCTGTTTTGTTTAAAAGACAACAAGTATTTGGATATTTTCATATATTACATCATATATATCTGTATATCTGTATTGTCTTTGGTTTGACTTAATAAGTGTGATTATCAAAAAGCTGGAGAAGACCGATTGAGATGGTTTGGACATGTTCAGAGGAGGGACAGTAGATACATTGATAGAACAGTGATTCTAGTGATGGAGCTACCAGGTAGGAGACAAAGAGGAGATTGAGGGATGCAGTGAGGGAGGACATGGAGGTAGTTGGAGTTAGAGTTGAGGAAACAGAGGACAGGGTGAGATGGAAATTGTTGACTTGCTGTGGCAACGGGCTGAAAAAAGGGACAAGACGAAAGGAGAAAAGGAGATTATAGTCAGATTAATTGTTGGTGTAGTCATCAACTGTGGTTTTTCTGGAAACGTCACAGCAGTGAAACCAGAGTGAGGGACAACCTAAGATTTTTTTCTCTTTGACAACCAAATTCAGTAGATGGATGGATGGACAGATAGACAGACAGACAGACAGACAGACAGACAGATAGATAGCTAGAACTTTATTAATCCCTCGGGAGTAGGCAGTATCACCTCATTGTTACGTAAGAGGCAAGTTTTGTGACAATGCAACATTCTGAATTCGTTCAACTTTGGAACGATGTATGTGCAACAGTGAATGGTGAACAAATCCCCCCAAAACATAAATATATCAACATATTCAAGACATTTTGTGGCTACATCGTAATTCTTCCTGCAAATGAAACATGCACATAGTTTTGGTGAAATGAATGGTCCTTGAATTCTTCAACAGCTGTTTAAGACATTCTCACCAACCTTTTTTTTCACAGTCTGTTTAACCCCGGCCTCCGTCTACTCCCAATAGATTAACCCCAGACTGACTCTTGGCCTGGGCCTCACACTGAGTTTTTAATTGAGGTCAGTGTTTTAGAGCCGGGACCCCAGAGATCCCTGCACCGAGCAGAGAAATCACCCAAAGACTCAATGACTCCATGCATGATTCATGCAGGTCTGTTTGCCTTTCCACCTCTGATGTGAGAAATTACATTTCCACAGTGTGTTGTAAGAGAAGTTGTTTGGGCTTCAAGCGACTCCCCTAGGGGGAGCCAGAGCACTTCAGTGGAGGCATGTTGAGAAAAAAATTGGACTTGCTGAGTAGCCTACTTACATAAGGAATGGATGGATTTGTTACATGTGCAGTGGGAAAATAGAATGTAATGGAGGAAACGTGACGACAATCATTTACAGGCTGGATTTTTTTGTCTTTTTTTTTTGCAAATTGAATTCATTCATCTTCTGTTGTCGGGTTAATTCACACTGCACCATAGTCTTCATCTTCATCTTCAGACATGCAGCGAGCATGCACGGTTCTGTCCCTGCTCATGCCATCAAGTGATGATTCTTGCCGTGAGTTTAAAATCCACTTCATAACCAGTACTCTCTGTCTAAATACAGTATAGTACAGTATTATTAGGCTTCAAAACTTGTACACACCTGGACTTCTTGGAGTTGAAAGTCTAGAAAGTCTAGTTCTAGAGGAGTAGAACTACAAGAGTTCCCTCTGACATCAACCAGAAACTGATGAAGTTCCTCAATTGAGGAATGAAACGTCTTTCAATTCCAAGAAGAAGTCCAGTTGCTGACAACTGAACCTTTTTAGGATTCAAGCTTGTACTTCAACATTTGGATGGATTTGAGGTCAGTAAACCAACAACCAGAATGCACACATGCAGGTGCACCGCAGGATAAGGAACACTGGCGATTACTGAGGAAAATATAGGTTTTAAATGCATCTTATAGTATGGAAAATAGTTGCTCTACCAATGTATGGATATGCAAACATTGAAGTATTCTTGTAGTTCAGCCCAGTTTGTGGAACACACCGTAATTTCACTGCTACTATCACTGCCTGCCTTTATATCAGTCAAAATGAAGTGGCTAAAAGTTACTGAAGGATCCAGGAAATACGCCTACCAATTTACACCCAATTGGTAGAAATCTGTGTTTATCGTAGTAACTTCCTGTCCATGGTGCGTTTGAATTGGACTCCTGAGCACAATTAGAGTTTGATATCATCTGCAATGGGTTGAGAAGGAGAGAAACCAGAGTCTCAGGAGAATAAAAAATTAGAAGAATGAAAGTGAGTGAGTTAAGAAATGTTTTTTATTATTCTTTTTTAACTCTTCCTCTGAGATTGTTCTTATTTCTTTTCTATAAGAAAAACTATCAGGAATAAAAAAGTTTTTAGACTCTGCTAAAAACATGACCTTCTCTCCTGAGGCATTTTGACGACTGGATTTTCTTTTTTTTTTTCCTTCGGCGCCACAGATGCACCATAAACAATCCAAGAGCAACAGCAAAGAGGAGCTCAGACAATAGCAGCGTACAGTTTTATCTTTACCCTCAGACCTTCTTTCAACCTCATCAGCAACTGAACACTTATATTTTATTGATGCGGGAACAGTGCACTTTAGGATGGTCACAATGGGAGGGGTGCAGGACCCGTGACTAATCTTCCAAAATGGTGGTGGATGGTGAAAAAGCAGTGGTCATCTGCAGTGTCATGTTTATGTGACTGCAGATCACAGACAGTCCAGTGCTGGGTCATTTAACCCGGCACAAAATGCCAATTGTCTCCATTCCAACTGCACACAACAGCCTGATGTCAGTGAGCCGGGGATAATGGGATTTTTGACCGTTGGACAAATGGACGAAGAAAATACACCTACATATATATATCAGAAAATAGAATCAGACTTTTAGAAAGCAAAAACACCAACTGGAACCAGGATTAGCAGCGAACTGGAGTAAGTTTAGCGCAGGCCTGGGCGATTATTTTGACTCGCCAGGATCAGGATCAGAAAGATTTAGTTTTTGTGTGAACTAAGATGTGTGAAATATTGAATAAAGGCTCAAATGCTTTTAGCTGTTTCTAGACTCGACTTCAGGGAAATGTTGTCTTTTCAAGGAAAAGTCAGAAGCATAAAGATTACCAGTATAATTTAGAGAAGTTTGGTGGGCCGTATAAAAAAGCCAAACGGGCCACAACAGGCCCCCGGGCCTTAGTTTGGATAAAAGTGTCTGCTTAATGTATAAGATAATGTATAATATCACAAAATGAGTTGAAAGACAAGCACAATATGTGATAAAAAAAAGGCTTTTTATAATATTAAAATAAACCTTAATGTAAGGTTTTGTTTTTGTTTGTTTCTTTCAAAGAATTATGCAATAAAGCAACTAAAAAAAGACATCAACCCTTTAAAAACAATTGTCTACATCACAAAGTCGTGTTCAGATATTTGCCTTATTCACCATCTGTCACGTTCCATTTCTGACTCACCTTGTTGTTTTCATATCAGTTGGCATTTGTTATTATAACTGTTTAGATCAGAACATTACACTGATCAGAAAGATATGCTATACATTGGGAATGTTTTAAATGACAATTCAAGCTGCAAATATCTGGTTTTCGGTGTAATATTTATATTTTATTTAGAGCAACTATCACTCCAGTGTTCTAATGTTTGCTAATTGCGTCAGACGCCTGGTTAGAAAAGCTTTGTGTTAGCTGTGTTAGCTGTGCCAACATGACTGCACGATGCTGCAATTGTTGCAAATAGTGTGAAGAACCCATGGTGGTGAACAAAAGTCTAAGTTAAGGTGAAGGGAAAGGTTTACAGGACAGTGGTGAGACCAGCCATGAAGGATGAATTAGAGACACTAGGAATAGGTAGAAGACAGGAGACAGAGCTGGAGGTGGAGGAGTTAAAGATGCTGAGATTCTCTTTAGGAGAGACAAGGATGGACAGGATCAGGAATGAGGTGATTAGAGGGACAACACAGACAGGAAGGATTGGAGAAAAACCTAGAGAAGACAGATTGAGATGGTTTGGACATGTTCAGAGGAGGGACAGTGGATACATTGGTGGAAGAATGATCCTAGAGATGGAGCTACCAGGTAAGAGACAAAGAGGAGATTGATGGAGGCAGTGAGGGAGGACATAGAGGCAATCACTGAAAAAAAAGGGACAAGCTGAAAGGAGAAGAAGAAGAAATACATAGGTCAAAAATATATAAATTAAATGAGAAGACATGAATTTGAGGACAGGGATTAGTATCCAGCAGCCCAAGGTTCTCGGTGTCACGTTCCATTGTCAGTATCTGCACACAGCACAACATCAGTCATGCATAAGTCATGGCCCAGTCCTGAAGACACGGCTGCTTTTCAGTCAACGCTGAGACGAGACCAACAGTCATGCAGTGTGTGTTAGCGCTGCGTCTGCTGCATTAGCCTTCTCCAAGGTTACTGCTGCCCTGCAGAATCAGCCCGTGTATTAGTGGAAGCCCAGCACCGAGCGCCGTCTAATTAAAAGAACATGTTTCATGCTGCTTAATCCCGAACAGATGCAGCATCAAAGGGTGCCAGATCTGTGCCCCATTATCAGCCCTAACCACCAGTATACTCAACTTTTTGGAGATACTTTCCATTATTCTGACTCGGGCATTTGAGATGACTGTAATAGTGTGGTTTCATTTTTGACTGTTTCCACTCCTGAAGGATTCTCGTCTCTCTCTGATGGAACTTGATATACGTGATGTCTTATTTCTGCATCTGTGTCTCTGGTTATTTTTGGGGAGTTGCGTCTTTGCGGGCAGAAGTTGAACTATTAGGAGCTCAGGTTCTGTGTCTGTCTGTGATGTTCTTCTAAAAGCAACTGACAGAACTGGGGGTTTTGGACATCTGACGTCTCTTGACGTCTTTCATTTTTGTCCTCTCCACAGGAGTGCTGTGGAACCTGTCGTCGTGTGACGCTGTGAAGATGACAATCATCCGGGACGCCTTAACCACCCTGACCAACACTGTGATCATCCCTCACTCTGGATGGAGCAACTCCACCTTCGACGACGACCACAAGCTGAAATTCCACTCCTCCCTGGTGTTGAGGAACACCACGGGCTGTCTGAGGTAACCACCTGAGGAACTCACTGTGCACCAGCACCACCCTGTGGATAAGCGACGTTACTGCGACATGTTAGCGACGCGTTAGCCGTCGTGTTGTCACGTCGCGTCGTATTTTCAGCGTTGATTAAGGCAATTCACAAGTTTATTTTGGTTAAAAGAAATATTCGTGCTTTGTGTTGTATTATTTAACACGCTTGGTTCATCCGTTTTATTACAATTTCTAAATGTAAGTGAGACAAATCAAGATAAAGCAGTTACTCCTTAAAAACAATGTTTTAGTAGTGATATATTTTTTTCTACTTGTGTATTTTCTAAATAAAGTGTTGTGAATACACAAAAATATTAAATTTTAAATTAAATTAGTCACGACATATGAAATAAGGCACAAAAATGTAAGCTATTTAGGTAGCTTTGTTGGTAATATATAGAAGTATTATATAGAGGAGGGGGAAATAAAGGCCGAAAACCTAAGTATATAAGTAAAACGTGACATTATATAAAGTAAATGTGTGTATTTTTGGATAAATATTAAGCAAAACTAAAAAAAAATGTATTTGAAACAGGGGTTTGAAACGGTTTAAGGAGTGAAAATCTGAAACATTCTAGCATTAGCTTGAAACAAAACCAGAAACTTTTTTTCTGGTCCAGAACAGAAACGCTGATCTAAAAAAAAAAAATAATGGTACCAGTAAATACCAGTCATATTTCGTTCTTTAAAAACATTGTATGGCCAAAGTCAATCAAAGTTTTTGATCTCTTTAAAAGTTCAAGAAACGATATATTTCGTTGCAACTGATTCACGAATGTCACTTTCATGGTGGAACCCAAAACCAGTGAAATACCGTTCCGAAACGATTGGCAAAGAATTCTGGTTCCAAGCCCTGGCTACTGTAGACCACGGGTTTTCAGATAAGTTGAGGGCCACCACCCACAGTATCATCTCACAGAAGGGCCACGTCAGCTTTTAGTGTTTCAATACAAAAGAAAACATTTTATAAGAAATAATTTTCCGATATATTCTGTGTAATACAACACTGAACCAGAAGGGGGCTGTGAATCAAAATTTTGAGAACCACAGGATTTACCATAAAATGTGGAGAGCAAGTCTATAAAATATTATTATAAATTCAACTCTCACATCAAGGTGCGGGCCGTAAATATATCGCTGCTAATAGCCCACGGGCCGCAAGTTTGAGTAAAGTAAAGTACTAGAAAGTTTGATGGCAGTTAGTCAGACATGTTCACTCTGTGAAACACACTCTTGATGTTTATTTACAGTGCATGTTGATGAAAGTTTAAAAGCTGACTCTGTCGGTGTGTGTTTTTGTTTGTCTATGTTCAAAGAAACCTGAGCTCGGCTGGAGAGGAGGCCAGGAAACAGATGCGTACCTGTGAAGGTCTGGTCGACTCACTGCTGTACGTCATCAAAGCCTGTGTGAACACCTCTGACTTTGACAGCAAGGTAACACACTGCACACACACACCCCTCTGTTCCTCATGCAAACACACATTGAGCAAAACACACACTTGGCCGAGAAGGAAACATGCAACCACATGATAAGAGAGAGTGAGAGTGTGTGTGTGTGTGTGTGTGTGTGTGTGGTAATCCTTCTAACCCTGTGTGATTCATTTCATGGATGAAGTCTGAGTCTGGGAGGATTCACTAGAAACTCTTTTATGTGATGCATCACCTGAAGTGTAAGCCATTCTGTAGAGTGATTGACATTTAGAATCCAATCTAGAACACGGGTTCACTGACCTGCTGTACAGTACATTAACGGCTCATCTGGAGCGTGGAGGCCAGACCCTCAGTGGAGTGAGTCCGTTCAATTAATCAAAGCCCCAGCACGTGAACATTGACATTCTGTGAGCTCTGTCCTTTACAGCAGGTTCTCAACTGGTGGGTCCCGACCCAAATGTGGGTCACGGACGTGTTCTTAATGGGTCGCGAACAGCTGTTTAAAAATCAAATAATGTGAATCAGCTGCTCAGCATGTGTTTTATTTTAGAAAATCTCTTATTTTGAAAGGCACACTCCGCTGAAAGTGATTTTTCAGAGAAAATTAATTTGCTTGGTTTGAATTCTATGAGAGGAGGAAATGACCACAGGAAAATGTGGCTCCCAGAGTGGGACCGCTGCTCCACAGGACCCAACAGTGTGGAGTTCACTGCATCATCTCCAGGTTCCACCGTTCTTTATTTAATTGATTTATTTATCCTTGTTCTCAGATTGTGGAGAACTGTATTTGCACTCTGAGGAACTTGTCGTACCGTCTGGAGCTGGAGATGGCTCCGTCCCGACTGATGGGAGGACAGGAGGTGGACGGCCTGCTGGAAAGCGAGTCGGCCAATAAAGAGGAGGATTCTAGTTGCTGGGGCAGGAAGAAGAAGAAGAAGAAAAAGGGTTCTCAGGAGGACTCGGTGAGTCACATGGGAGAAAAAAAATAGCAATAAAAATATCTTGTTTGTAGAATATATAACATTTTTGAACAACTCTCTTCAAGTAATGTTTATTGCTCTAGTCCAGGAGTTCTCAAAAGGTGGGGCGGGTCCCCCTTGGAGGACACAGAAAAGTTCCAGTAGGGCCATAAATGGTTTCTAATTAAATATGGCACACCACACAAAAGTGTTCCAGTCACTAGGTGGCAGCAATTTGTACAGATGTACCGTACATTTAAACAAGTTCTCAATAATATTGTTTCCTAAACTTTTTTTTTCCACAAACCTCAACCCAAGTCAATATTCATCATTCATAAATCATGTGACCATTACTGAACCTTTACTGTCCTAGGAAGAATTGTCATTGCTACATCCTACAGTCAGTATAGACAAATTTATTTTTTATGTTGATACTTAGTTTGACAGTTGGTGCAGACAAGCTGTATTTATGTACAACTATAAAAACAAAAGTGAAATACTTTTTGTTGGATTTTGCTGAAACAGTTATGTTTGATTTCTGTGTTCAGTGGGACGGAGTGGGACCCATCCCTGGCATCTCCAAATCTCCCAAAGGGGCAGAAATGCTGTGGCACCCTGCAGTGGTCAAGCCTTACCTGACTCTGCTGGCCGAGAGCTCCAACCCTGCCACTCTGGAGGGAGCAGCCGGATCTCTCCAGAACCTGTCGGCTGGAAACTGGAAGGTACGGAATCACAGTTTGGTTTCGTTTTTTTTCGTTTATTGTCAAACAGCGTTGCATCAGATTTGTGTTTCATCTGTTGCGCGTTTGTGTGTGAACAGTTTGCAGCTTATATCCGAGCAGCCGTGCGTAAGGAGAAAGGACTGCCAATCCTGGTGGAACTGCTGCGCATGGACAATGACAGGGTGGTGTGTTCTGTAGCCACGGCCCTGAGGAACATGGCACTGGATGTCAGGAACAAGGAACTCATAGGTTGGGAGTTTATTTTTAGACAGCGATGTATTGGATTTACACAAACAAACCAGGAATGTTATTCCAGTGTAACCTGGTGTGAGCGTCTGTGCAAAGATAAAACCCAAACTCTCGTCTCCAGGTGGCGTAATGAGCTCATATATAGATGTGCATCTGAAATACTTCAGTGCTCTGCCCATAATGTCTGATAACAAATGATCTGCTCTTAAATGTAACGTTACATTTGACACCAAACCATGGTGATTATTCTTCACTTTTATCTTGTTTCAAACTTTCTGTTCTATAAAAATGGTCTCATTAAATGAAAAAGTACTTTTATGTGCTTTCTCTCAGCGTGCGGCATTAATGAGGAGTTAGTTTCACCAAGGAAGGGTCAGAGGAGGAGGAGGAAGGAGGAGGAGGAAGAAGAAGGAAAGCTGCAGTTGTTCTCCAGTGTTTTGTGCAGTGAATAAACATGATGCATATGATATAGATATAGTAATTTATAGAAAAAGTAAATATATTTCATTAAAGTGACCTTATCATCTGTGAATCCACTACTGGGTAATATATGTTTATGAGCTGATGAAATATATATGTATATTTTTTATCGTTATCATTAACTATTTCATATGGGGACATAGTATATCAACATTTATGTAGACCAGGGGTCTTAAACTCAAATAAGTTGAGGGCCACCACCCACACTCTCATTTCACTGAAGGGCTGCGTCAGTTTTCAGTGTTTAATAAAAAAGAAAAAGGTCATAAAAAAATCAGTTTCCTGTAAATTCTGTGTAATACAACACTGGACCAGAAGGGGGCTGTGGATCAGGGTTTGGAGAACTATAGGATTTACCATAAAATGTGGAGAACAAATCTATAAAATATTATTATAAATTCAACTTTCACACCAAGGTGGGGGCCGCAAAACATTGTTCCATGGGCCACAAATGGCCCGCGGGCCGCCAGTTTGAGACCCCTGATGAAGAGCTCTGTAGAAAAATATTCAGATAATAATATTGGGTGCAATTTTTTTTCCTTCTCTCAGGGAAGTATGCCATGAGGGACCTGGTCAACCGTCTCCCTGGAGGAAACACCACTCTGCTGTCAGACGAGACCGTGGCCGCCATCTGCTGCACCCTGCACGAAGTGACCAGTAAAAACATGGAGAACGCCAAGGCCTTGGCCGACACGGGCGGCATTGAGAAGCTGGTCAACATCACCAAGGGCAGAGGGGACAGGTGTGTTACAGTGATGGGCTATTTGTCCAGACACCAGTCCTTGTCCAGTGGACTGCAGGAAGAGACGCACTAGAAATGAGTCACTTAGTTGTTCTGTGAAACTACATCTCACCTTAGGTTTTAGACATTTTTTTTTGCTTTAGAGAAATGTTTTTTAATAATATTTACTCAAAAACTGTCGACAATGTCCATCTCCCCCTGTCCTCTGTATCCTCAACTGCATCAACCTCCATGTACTCCCTCACTGCATCCATCAATCTCCTCTTTGGCTCCTACCTGGTAGCTCCATCACTAGGATCAATTTTCTACCAATGTATCCACTGTCCCTCCTTTGAACATGTCCAAACCATCTCAATCTGTCTTCTCTAGCTTTGTCTCCAAACCTTTCTGTCTGTGTTGTCCCTCTTATCACCTCACTCCTGATCCTGTCCATCCTCGTCTCTCCTAAAGAGAACCTCAGCATCTTAAACTCCTCCACCTCCAGCTGCTGCCTCCTGTCTTCTGTCTATTCCTAGTGTCTCTAATCATGGTTGGTCTCACAGCTCTCCTGTCATATATCAATATATTTCTGTACACAAACATTTCTATAAGTATAGTTTAGATAGAAAGTTTTTTTTGGAGCAAACATAAACTCCAAAAGTCCTACTGACCTCAACATAACTTTTAAGAACTAAACTCGATCCTAACTTTAGTTTGTGCATCATCAAGTCACAGTTTTAGTAACTATTATGGATATTGGTCCTAAATGATGACAAAAATACTCCTGTATAAGTAGCCATTTCACACACACACACAGAGTCAGAGGGTGTGAGTGCACGAGGACAGAGAGTCCATAGCCAGAGGGAAGGTGATTTTCTGTGCATTTGAGTCCTGTGTCCCTATGGAATGACTGCAGCAGCTATTTCTGGTCTGATATATGCAGAACCAAAAAACAAGCTGAACTCACTGTTGTACATCCAGTACAATAGGTAACTTCACAAATTAGTTTTACTGGAGTTTTTATTTCTCGGTGGATCCTTGAAGTATTCAAAACATCAAGTCTTGTATAATGTTATTGCTTTCTGTCTATTTAACTATAAAGATTCATGTTCTGGTCGTGAAGATCATCAGTTTGACCCTTAGTGGTAACAGAAGGTATTAACGTATGACGTTTGCAGTGTATGCAGATAGTGAATTATTAGTATACTGCAATATTATAGTGCACTACGCCCTCTTCTGGTGCCTACGGGGATTGTCTAAAAAAGGCTCAAATGGTAGAAAATCATAGCTGGCACCACCCAATCACAGTGCTCCATTCTGTGAGCCTTCCTGTGGGTGGTGGCCCACTGGAAGTTATGTGGGTCGGGACGCACCGTCCTGGACGCACCGTCCTGGTAACCTGGCTGCTGGTGGATTTGAACCTGAAGCCCTGCAGACCTAAGTACACTTCTTTAACCGCTAGGCCACCACTGCTGCTGACAATATGATATTCTACATAAAAAAATTAAAAATTATGTTTAATTCATGTTTTTCAGGTATTCCATAAAGGTGATGAAGGCTGCAGCTCAAGTGCTGAACACACTGTGGCAGTACAGGGATCTGAGGACCATCTATAAAAAAGTAAGAACTTGGACAAATGGATATTATACTGCTGGCTAAAAGTATTTTGCTTGAGTACACAGTAAGAAACAGTTTGTACTGCCATTCTGATTGGTCTATAGAAATGAATTCAGAAATCAGATATATTATGTTAAGAAAATACACAGAATTATTCCCAGAGGCGGTGCTAGTGCTGGGGTCTCATGGGTCTCCGGGAAAGACATTGCTGGGAAACCCACCCTATCAACTGACAGGGGAAAAAAAAATGTTTTTTTTGGCCAGGGCCCCCTAGTGGCCTGTGCCCCAAGCAACCGCCTGGCTTCCGTGTCATCAACACCTGAATCCCGGGGGATTTTGTCTCCACTTTGGGAAACGGTGTCTGTCTCAGGTTTTGGAGCAGGTTGATCTTGGTTCTGTCTCTTGATCCTTTGACGTAGCCTTACCTAAACCCTTTTTAGGTTTTTTTTTTATTTATTGGACCGCACAGTACCCGGAATTTTCCAGCATTTTTTTTTCACCCTTTAACCTCCAGACCTGTTTGAATAATTCACACCATCGATTTATGCTGTGCTTCCATAACAGGACGGATGGAACCAGAACCATTTCCTCACTCCTGTGTCAACACTGGAAAGAGACCGGTTCAAGTCCCAGCCCACTCTGCCCACCAGCACGACTCAACTGTCCCCGGTCAACCACCCTGGTGGGTTTTATTTCAGAACCAGATGAAAATAGAAAACCTCCGGAATTTGACGTTGAACTGTTCTGTTTTCTCTCTCCTCTGCAGCTGCCAGTGCCACGTCGTCCCCTGCCATGTTGGGCATCAGAGAGCATAGAGACATAGTCAAGGACTACCAGAGATCACAGTCAACTATGCAATTTTATAATTACCCTGGAGATGGCAGTATTCATAAAAATCAGTACACGGGTACGTGCATGGCTCAGGTGATGTAGAGTTTGTTTGTCATTCTGAGTGGATTCCCCAGTTTGTCTCCTCCCCGTCCGTCCTCAGTGTTCCTACCACAACAGTCAGTTTAGTGGTTCCTCAGAACCTTGTAGATATAGATTTGAGCCGTGGTTGTTCTGGAGCCAGTGGCAAGATAAACACCAGAATGGCTTGATGCCATCTTCATCTAAACCGTAGATCCCAGCGGCCTTCGCTGGTTGGCAGACGCAGAGGAGAAGGAGGGGCAGAACCAGCCACAGCCTGAAAATTAGCTTCTAGAAATTCTTCTGGGTGGATGCAGAGCCAAAGAAAACATCCTTCCCATGGGCGATGTAAACTACATAACTCCAGTGGCCCACTCTTTTTTATCTCCAGCCCAGTGAAGTAAAGTTTGATCTGCATGGATTCAGACGCCTGCCGTGTGGAGACTGATGTGAAGTGAAGATATTTACGGCAATTTCTCAATTATTTTGATGAACAGCAACGTTTCTCTTTCAGGGTCTGGAAAACCATCCTATTACTACACATCTCCAACAAGAGAAGAGCCCAGAAGAACACAGGTGAATGTCACATCAAGTTCTCATCAAGTCTGTTTCTGCTTTGACTATAGAATATTAACGCAGAATTGTAAATATAAAACATATTAAATATAATCTGGTCTAAAATGAAATGCAGAAAATCAATACAAGGATTAGAAAGAAATTTACAATAAATGACATTGTCCAGGTTGTGATCCCTCTGGGAATCGAACCCTCAACTCTCTACTTAAGTGGCTACCCTCTACATTATGAAACCTACCTTTACACTTTGGAACCTACATTGTATTTCAGTCAAATGGGTGTGAAATGCACTGTGGCTTTCAATGTCATCTCATATCTATATATATATATATCTATCGTATTTAGGTAACATTATGGGACAGTGATTAGTGGGTTGTTTTTATGTTTTTACTGGGGCCATAAAGAAATGAAATCTTAAATAAGAAAATAAATAAAAATCAAAATATTTATTATTGAGAACAAAATAACTGAAGGTCGCCAGTTACTGCTTTGTTCAGTGAATATTTACTTAGATTCAATAGAAATTCAATAGAAATAGATTCAATAGATCCGCAGATGATTTGAGCAGGCGCGCTGGCTAAGTGGTTAGGCCGCGGTGTCGTAAACAGAAGATCATGGGTTTGAAACCCATTGGCCTTTAAAAAAAAAAAAAAATCAAGATTTTCCTGAAGGATACTTAAGCAATAATTAAAGTTCTGTCTATTATATGTAGCACGGAGATGGACTGGATCATTGTCCTCTCGACTGAAGACTGAAGTAATTGTCCCCTGTAGTCACTGAAGCCATTAAGAGTCCAATGATGAATTAATAGATGTAATATTTCCATCCTGCCTGGACAGAATTAATAAACAACCGACTGTTGTTCAGTAATGCAGAGTCCAGGCTGAATCTAAAGTGATTAACTCTCACCATCACAGTGTGTTGATCTGCTCTGATAAAGAGGATCAGATGATGTTTGCGTTGATCCAGTAGATCCAGTAACCAGGTTTTGTGAAGACCTGGAAACAAGTCTGGAATAAAAATAGAACCTGATTCAAGTATTTCTCCTCCCAGAGCAGAGTGTAAACCTGTGGGGAAAAAAGCAGCTCATTCATCCTGCTTCACCCACACCAGGAGCTTCACACACTGTAGATAAATCGCTGGGCTGTGAATGACCCACAGCATCAGCTATTGTCTGGTGCAAAGTGAATGTGACTGCTGCGATTGGTTGGAACCGCGATGGACTCCAGTCGGTGTCAGACGGGATGACGGCGTTTCCGCGCCGTCCTCTCGTCACAGTCAGACGAGCTAATGTGTGTGGACAGTCATTAGTCTACTTCATTCAGGGCGCTGACATTCATTAGGTTTATACTACAGCAGCAGAATATTTATATGTGTCCATGAGTCTGTGATGTCATCAGCCCTCAGCAAATCACATGTCAGGGAGATGAGTAGCCAACAGTAAATAAACATCCTCATCCTCAAGGCAAAGGTACTCATTGTCACAGCAAGACAACAATTTCCATCTCCCCCTGTCCTCTGTATCTTCTACTCTAACTACAACTACCTCTATGTCCTCCCTCACTGTATCCATCAATCTCCTCTTTGTCTCCTACCTGGTAGCTCCATCTCTAGGATC
>JAFBJS010002806.1:134409-148520 GCA_016785265.1 Paraplagusia blochii | reverse complement strand
CAATCTGTCTTCTCTAGCTTTTTCTCCAAACCTTCCTGTCTGTGTTGTCCCTCTAATCACCTCAGTCCTGATCCTGTCCATCCTTGTCTCTCCTAAAGAAAACCTCAGCAGGCCTTGCAGGGTAAAACAATTATAATGTTAATATAATAGACAAATGGACAGCTTCGGAATAAATCTGAAATAAAGACAAAAAAATACCAAAACACGTTTTTTGATGTGTTGATTTAATGATAATATAAATTACTTGTATAGTTTTGAAAAGTTTGGCAGGTCAGATTAGGGCCATAGATTTGACTAGTTGTTGTGGCACCTTACAAAATAAAAGCATATTTTTTCTTTTTTCCACTAAATTCAACACCAACCCTGCTCTGTCTTCCTCAGCCTCTGTATTACTCAGACGAGGTCGGGCGGAGGAACTACGACACCTACAGAATGTATCTGCAGCATCCGCACGGTTACGACGAGCCGTACTTAGACGATGTCATCACCTACCCACCGACCATGGACTACAGCTCCCAGCCTCATGGACTGAAAGCACCCACCAATTACGTGGACTTTTACGCTAGCACACGGAGGCCGACCCTGAGGCCAGAGCAGTACCCGGGTTCTCCTGACTCCTGGGTATAAGTCCTGCACCTCCTTCATCCTCGACTTTCATTTCCTGGATGTCTTCACCTTGCCGCAAAGTCAAAAAGAGCCAGTAGCACAGAAGAAACAAAGTCTCACGAACTTGGCTTTTTAAGTGTGTGTGTGTCTGTGTGTGTGTTTGGAAATGAGGGATGAGTTCAACTGACTGATAACAGATGGAAAGAAGGAATGTGTGCCAAAGAAGGAAATCATGGAATGTTTTTTTAATGAACTTTTTTTTTAACGGAGCCGAAGATGGGAATGGTGATGGCGGTCAGTGGAGACTAGAACTTGGACACTTGTGAGACTAAACCTGCATCCTGCTCCGTGTAGATGTTAGTTTTATTTTCTTTAGGAAACCTGTCACTTGTGATAGCATGGAGAAAGCTGTGAGTCATGTGAGCAAAGAAACGCAGTGAGGACGGAGACGTGGGATTGTGTACGTGTTGAAGCCAAAATGGATTAAAATCAACAAGGATGTTGACGAAGCAGCAGCCCAGTGATGTTTGAATGTACAGAGAGATGAAATAGTGTCTGTACCTAATGTTGAACTTGTGTCATGACATGGAGTCTTGTACATTTCTGTCATTGTATTGTAAATACAGAAAAAATGAAATCATGTTTCCTGGTCAGAACTCAACAGCACTGGTTAAAAAAAAAAAGAAATAGAAACGTGTGCCATAATAAATCTATAGATATATGAATATATGAAGAAGTATGTGGACAAAGATGGCATCATAGAACAACTGTGTTCAAATAATAAAGTCAGTTTTGTTTTTTAATTACTCGTCTGTTTTTGGTTTTCTCACGTTGCTTTTAGAACTTAGAGCAAAACGACACCATACCAGGTTAATAATAAAAACTGATAATACTTTTTTCTCAAGACAATCTGTAATTTTAGCTAAAGAAAGAAAGAAAAGTATATTAATACTACAATATATACTCGATAGAAAATAGCGAGAGAAAAAATTATAGTTATTTACAGTGATTCTTCATCATTTGGCTTGTCCTTTTACAAGGGTTGCCACAGAAAATCATCCTTCTCCATCTCCCCGTCCTCTGCATCTTGTCCTCTGACTCCAACTACCTCCATGTCCTCCCTCACTGCATCCATCAATGTCCTCTTTGTCTCCTACCTGGTAGCTCCATCTCTAGGATCATTCTTCTACCAATGCATCCACTGTCCCTTCTCTGAACATGTCCAAACCATCTCAATCTGTCTGTGTTGTCCCTCTAATCACCTCATTCCTGATCCTGTCCATCCTTGTCTCTCCTAAAGAGAACCTCAGCATCTTCAGCTCCTCCACCTCCAGCTCTGCCTCCTGTCTTCTACCTATTCCTAGTGTCTCTAAACCAGCGGCCTTAAATGACTCTTCAGACGAGTCTTGTAATACTCAGCTTAATCCACTGTGTCCAACACAGAGTGCATCCAATAAAAGCGTTTTTTTTTAGCATTGACTAGCAGCAGAATCCTTCTATAAATCTTGTGGGCCCTGCTAACATTCAACTTTCACATCAAGGTGAGGGCCACAAAATATCGCTCCACGGGCCACAACTGGCCCACGTGCCGCAAGTTTGAGACCCCTCGTCTACACCATCCATAACAGCTGATCTCCATTCTTCTCTTCTCTTCCACTCTCTCTATTTTGATTAACGTTTATATTTGTATTTTATTTAGATAATCGGAATAAATAGTTATTTAGTTTCTCTGCTCTTTTATTTCATCATCAGTACTACTAGTATTCGTAAAAGTAAGTATTCTAATTACTTACACAGCCTAATCAGCTCTAGTTAGCAGCAGCATCAGAGTTGGTTCTGTGTCCTGTTTAAGGAGGGGGCGTGTCTTCTGCAGCAAACTTCCGGTGACGTCACGAGCAGCATAAAAACAACGGAGCGAGCCCCGAAGTTTGTTTCTGTTCTTGTTTTTTACTGGATTTCTGTAAAGTCGCAGAAAAATGTCCAAAGTTGGCAGTAAGGCGAGTCCTGTCCTCAAAGCTGGACATCCTCCTGCAGGTAAACTCTTCGCTCCTGTTTCTTACGCATTTTTTTTACTTTTTTAACTCACTTTTTTTGTTCTTCAAACAAAACGACGTCGTCCTGTTGTTTTTCTCACTGCGTGACCCACTTTCAGAGCCGTTCTGGGCCAGACCAGGCCTGGGAGTCAGTCCTGATTCCGAAGTTTGATCCAGGTTTGATTGCATTTGGGTTAAAGAATGGGTTTATAAGTTTGGAACTCGACCGTGGGGCGGACTGGTGTTTGATTGATGTGATTGGATCGAGTCTTTGCACTGATTGGTTTATTAAACACGAGCACCGTGGTATTTACGACTGACTTCAACTCAGGGGAGTTAATGCATCCTGCTGGAATAATATATCTTTGGTTTTCTATTGAATAACTGCCTGGCTTTTTGCTGCGGAGTAAATTAGCAGTTGTTGTCTTTGCTAACTTCAACACAGCTCTAGGCGTGTCCGATATTATCGGTCCGATATTAGCATAATACGGTGATATTAAGTTTAATCGGTGAGCTGGAATTTCAGACAGGGTTTTTAGATGTTTACCTCCTTTTTTAAGGTATATTATCAGCAAAAATATCCTTCGTAGTATCTGTCAAACCTTTAAGAAACAAAAACAATGTTAAGTAATTTGCCATAACTTCTCCCTAGCCTTTCCTAAAGATACTTAAGAACAGTTTGCTACACAAATTGCAGGTGCATTTATATTTATACCATTTCTATTTGCTGCTAATAATTAAGCTAATATTTCTTATTGCTTAAAGTCCCCTTTTTTAAAAAATAATATTCCTACTTTAAAATTTATATGTTTACTCTTTAACCTTACAGATTAACCAGATTAACCTCTATCTTTACGGTGTTGGACTGTGCCTAATGGATATCTCCCTTTTTGCATGATTTTTTTTTTCATCCATTTACACTAGGCCCAATCCCAAATAATATTATATAAAAAATATATATGTAAAATGTATTTTATAGTATATTTTTGTTTTTCACACCCATATATATATATATTGTTAGCCTAGCGTAATTGCTTAGCGTAATATTATCATTTAAAATAAAATACCAATGTCTTTACAAAGATTGTGTTTGTTTTACAAAAACATTGAAATATGACTTTTATATTACTAATATGAGGCAATTATGCTTTGAGGCTAATGAATGAGAGATATATATATATATATACATACACACACTTTTTCTTTTTTTTTTTTTTTTTTAACATACACATGGAATTTGGTGTCCAAAAAACTTACTAACCATATTTAATGTCTGCCCCAACAGTGAAGGCTGGAGGTAAACGTGTGAGCAAGAAAAGCTTGGAGGATGGTTCAAGTGCCTCTCATGGAGCTGGAGACAAAGAGGCCAAAAGGTCAGAAACTCTTAAAGGCGTTAGATGTTTATGTGCAGCGTTTAACTACATGGTTCAGGGATTAATCAAGGAATTATGTACCTTATAAAAAAAAGTACATTCAATAATTGAAAAGTCTCACTTGTGTGTTCAACCTGCACCAGGCCTCTTGGCACCTTCAGCAGAATGCAGCAGGTTGGCCTTCTTCTGGGAGGAACTCTGGACAAGGTAACCTTTTGGTTAAAGCCACTTTTACTGCCGTCCAACAAACTGGATTGTCCTCAGAAGCTTCATCCTTGGTTGTTTTAAATCTCATTCCTTTTGCAGCTGAGTCACACCTTCCCAGAGACCCCGGTGGGTGTGAGACACAGTCGGCTGCGTCCATCCGTGGAGAAGCCCCATCTTCAGCGGGTCTTCTTCATCCAGCAGCCCAGGAAGTAGGAGCTCCTCAGAAGGAAGCTCCGACAGTATTGAAATACCAACACTAACATTTAGTAAAAGGAGCTGCTTTTTGACAAGTGGTGATAAATAAATATATGCTTTAATGCTTAAAAGTTGCAATATCCTAAACCAATGCTGTACATATGTAGCTGATTGCTTATGGGTGGTTTGATTTAATCAAAAATGTTCACTTTTTTTTTAAGTTTCTATATGAGCACTTAAATAATGTTATATTAGGAGTCAGTATTCTTGCAAACGAATTTCAATAACATTTTTCTAATACATCTGTTGCAGTAAGCTGTGGCGTACACTAGGTGGCAGCAAATATCCAACTGTAGATGGTACATTTTGACATACTTTTTTTTTTTGTCACGCACTCCGAGTTGTATGTACAATAAAAAAAAAATTATATTACTCTCCCAAACATTTTTTTTTATTTTTTTTGTTATACGCTGTTTTGGTTTGCTTCCGTACTTTAATTTTTTAGTTAGCTTATTATGGACACCCAGTGAAAAAACAGATTAACATGTTTAGGTTGATAAACTTCAAGGTAATATTAGTCTTGGAATTCTTTGACTTTTTTTTCACAGGCTCAGTGGCAACGACCAGACACAGAACTGAACTATAAACAGTTCTTTCTTTTCCACTTTACATTCCTTGTCCTGCTTACGTTCAGATTCTAAACTCTTTCTGGTCCCGTCATGTTTGGGTTGGAGAATAAACCCGTCTGGGTGGCAAGGCACATGTTAGAACACAACTTCCACCTGTTTCCGTCAAACAGTAGAAAAGTTTCTGGTCAGTGAAATAGTGAGTCATTCTACCAGTGGCAGCAGTTGACAGTGAAGAAATGTTTATTATCATAAATACTCGGGGTGTGATGATTCACTCACATAACGATCCGATTCATATCTCGATTCACAGGTTACGATCCAATTCATAAATATGAAACGATCGATCCAGTTTGATCCGATTTTGTTCAGTTCGATCCAAAACGATTAATTTGCTCACCCCTAATATATAGTGTATATTGGGGGTGTGAGAATTCACTCGCATAACAATCTGATTCATATCTTGATTCACAGGCTACGATCCGATTCATAAAAAATATTAAACGATCGATCCAGTTCGATCCAAAACGATTAATTTGCACACCCCTCATAAATACACATTGTCATATTGTGCGAAATCACTACATGTTGCATTGCATTTGTAGCATTTTAAGAGGCTCCAATATGATTGGATGAATGGTCTGAGCTGAAGAATTTTTTTAATAGACTTTTGCTGGATTTTTCATGTACTGGATGTTCATAGATTGTAAGCTAGAGCAGAAAGTCCAAGGTTTGATTCCCATCTTCTTATCCTTCCGGCGTGTCCCTTTTTCAGGAGTTGCCACGGTGAGTCAACAATTTCCATCTCACCCTGTCCTCTGTATCTTCTACTCTACCTCCAACTGCGTCCATGTCCTCCCTAAAACCGTCCATAGCCCCACTAGCGTCTAGCTATTTTTCTTGTCTCTACAGTTACGTCTACTTTGTCCCTTAAAACTTCTGTTTTTCAATTCTCGGTGTCATTCCGTCCTTCTGTAGCTGTGGCATATCAATTTCCCTACGGCGGGATCTATAAAGTCTAATCTAATAATGTCCAGCATGATTGTCCCATTTCATGCGGTGTCCTTGTTACATGGAACAACAAGTATACACTAGGGGCTCTGCTTTGTGCTGCTGTCAGGCCTGTAATGTCCTCAGTGTTTGTGAAGGTCTCCAACCTCAGGCTCTGTGCATGGACTGGGCTGGTTGGTGGTCCTGGATGTCCCCCATGGTCTGTGGTTCCTCCTCCTTGACTGTGTTTACAATACACTTCACACTACTGTATGTAAAGTAATGCTGCCTGACTGGTTGACTCTGAGTTGTGTACCAGTCTGGTGTCACAGATACATTTACCTTTCAGTGATACTGTAGATACTAAGTACCAAAAAATGTAAAAGAAAAAAATGAAACATTATATTGACATTTTTAGTATTTTTGACCAGTTTTAGGGTTAGTCTTGTACAGACAGAATGGGACGGCTGGAGAAAAGTGTCAGCTAAGGTGAAGGGAGCGGTTTACAGGACGGTTGTGAGACCAGCCATGATGGATGGACTAGAGACACTAGGAATAGGTAGAAGACAGGAGACAGAGCTGGTGGAGGAGTTAAAGATGCTGAGGCTCTCTTTAGGAGAGACAAGGATGGACAGGATCAGGAATGAGGTGATTAGAGGGACAACACAAGCCAGAGAAGATCGATTGAGATGGTTTGGACATGTTCAGAGGAGGGACAGTGGAAACACTGGTAGAAGAATGAATCCTAGAGATGGAGTTACCAGGTAGGAGACAAAGAGGAGATTAATGGATGCAGTCAGGGAGGACATGGAGGTAGTTGGAGTCAGAGGAGAAGATTGAGAGGACAAATTAGACCTTCTTTTGTAGGTTACAAGTTCATCAATGTTCATTGTCTCTTAGATCTTTCATTCATTCATCTTCATCTGCTCATCTGTGGCCGGATCCCAAATCACGTTGCACCATATCGTGAGCTTCCTTCCGGTTTGTGATGAGCCCACAAGAAGTTATGCGGTTCGGAATTATGAAGCTCAGGGGATCTCAGTAACAACCTGGCAGTTGGTGGATTCGAACCTCAACCCTTGCCGACTCAAGTCCTCTACCTTAAACACTAGGCCACTTAAATCGAGAATTTGTTCAATTTTCGATTATTATTATTATTGTTGTATTTCTTAATGCACAGACATTTCCATAAAGTTACCTAAACAATGTTCGATCACGGTTGTACAAAGAGTTGTTTTCCCGCTGTTCTGAGTGACGTCAAACCTGCAATGACCACGTCTACCTGATGAGGTCGCCACAGTTCAAGATGGAATAGAAGTTGGTTGCCTGGTAGATCAGATCCAACGCATTACAGTCCAGGATTTTTACCAGTGATTCACGGTGACGTAACGCAATCATGTGACTGTCAATGAGGTTATACAGTATTAGCGTTTACTTGTATAAAATACTTCGTCACAACCTGATATTTGTTGCAGTTTTGAACACAAATCCACAGCCAATAAGCTAAATTAGCCTAAACGACCTGACTCATGGTTCTAAACATTCTCTCATCAGTAGAAACAGACTCACGGAGAGCGAATAAACACAGAAAAATGGAAGAAAAACCAGAGGAACACCAGCTCTCACTGTTGATAAGTCCATAAAACAAACAGTGCCGTAGAACTGGGGCAGGTGATTTACCAACACAGACAAAAACAATATGAGAAAATACTCTGTCACCAAGATATAATGTTGAATCTCCACCAAATGCACTTTAAAAGAATATACCAGGAGTAAACAGAATGCTCCAAAAGGAAAGCTGTGAATGCAAAGCAGTCTTTTACTCCAGCAGCCCAGTCCAGGTGGTGCTGCGTTTCCTTTTATAACCTTGGGACTTTTTAATTTAGCAATACATCAAGTTTTATGAGCAGCTTTGTGTTTCGCATATAAAATCTTTATCTGCAAACTAGCGAGTATCTTAGTACACAACAAGAATGGGATCTTGATGTGAAGTACGGGTTCTATAAAAACTCTATCGGCTTGTTGTTTATGTTATGAAATGAAATAACCAAAATAGATAGGCCAAAGACTTAAAGCACAGGTGTCAAACTCAGGCTCTGGGGCCAAATCTGGCCCACGGTGTAATTATATTTGGCCCGCAAGTTCATATGAAATATATTCTACAGTTGGCCCATCAGTATATAGCCCTTAAATACTGGCAGGATTTGTAGTATTAGTGCATGGTCTTTTTGTCGGTAAACAAACATTAAAATATGAACCTCCTCAGGCCCAAGCTGTTTTTTTACATGCATTTTCTAATTTATTTTTAAAAACTGAAATCTGTGACAATTTCCTTCACAGTAGAATTAATTATAGGAATACAATTTCTCTCCTAGGACCAAACAATACCACAGTGCACACGCTTGTGGACACAAAAGCTAAAAAGTGCTGTCCACGTATGTGGCCACTAAGCCTTAGCAGGTTAAAAGAATCATTTAAGGTACAAAAAAAGCAAATACAAATGTGTTTTATTTTCTCATGTGTTGATAATATTAAGCGACTGTTCCAAATTCAATGTTCTTAAAAATCAACATTCAATCAGGTGCAGCAACAGAAGACAGGCAGGAAGTTGCTTGGGGTTCCTGCCACTAGGGGGCCCATCTATTTTTATTTATTTTTGCTACAGCCACTGAAAAGGTGTGGGACCCAGAGATATCTGGAGAAGGGGAAATCTTTACAGTTTATTATTCAAAAAATATTCAGTCTGGTCCGTGACATCATGCTAGTTTTTAATTGTGGCCCACTGTGGAATTGAGTTTGACACAGCTTAAGATAGAAATAAATAAACAGAAAAAATAAAGCATAAATAAAAATATAATCATAGGTATGTATATAAACGAATATAAGAACAAACATGTTTTGGTGTGTATCATGGCTGCTGTCGCTGTTTTTGTGTGAGCAGAATGTAGTGTTCACTGACCAAATAAATCGCTTGGCCCACAAAACTGAGTGATTTCCTGCAGAACTTCCGGTTGTGGTGGAGGAGATAACCTTGGTCATGGATGACACCATCAATCTATTAAGTCATTGGTTAGACTTTATTATTTGTCTCCAATGAACAAAATATGGCTCCTAATAGAAATAAAACATAATTTTGTGACATGAAACAATATTAATTATTGTTATTACGAAAAAATCACATATCATTTCATTTAAATCCCTGTGAGTTGGACTTTTATTTTGGAAATATTGTATTTTACAGTCAGTTTGACACGTTTATGAGACCAGAACAGAGAAATTAAAAACAGGAGGATTGAGTCTGTTTTTCTCTCGGTGTCTGTTGATCTGTGCATCTCTTCGGAATGACCTCATGCTCGAAGAAAAAGGGGGAAAGAGGAGAAAGAAGTGGGAGGAGGAGGAGGAGCTGCAGCCGCTCCGTGTCCTGGAGCCTGAACGCCTCCCCACCTCTCAGGATCAAGTGGTGACCGTGTGGAGTCCGCGCGGAGTTCCTACTCTGGACTACTGGACCGGGACAAAACTTTTATTTGGACTTTTATATCCATGACATTTGACAGGTAAGACTTATAGCGACTCCTAGTCTTTCTTCGGTGATTTCACAGAAGTGCCGGGCTCCTCGGAGTAATATACAAACACTCTTTTCCTCCTCGGAGAAGTAAAGAGAAAGTGTGACAGTTTGGTGGGAGTTTAGTGCAGTGCTGCCGGGGAGGAATGTCGGGACTTGTCCGTCTAATAGCCATCAGGAGAAGCTGCTCCTCTGTCTGTGTTAACGTCTATTCTCAGCTCGTTTAAAGTGAGGTGGAGACGGTGTGTCTGTGCTTCTCATCCCGGAGCAACGAGCACGAAGTCGCACTTCATGTTAATATTCTTGAAATATTTCACTGGTTTGTTGAAGTGGGTTTAAACACAGTCGAACTTTGTATCGGTTAAAAAGTGGAACAAACCGTTTTTACCAGTAGGTTTGACTTTAATTCAGAATTCAGAATATCCCACTGTTTTAAACTCAACATATTTTTGGCGGAAACTTGGATTAATTAGTCACTTGGCATAGATAGCGTTGGATAGGTGTCCCATAATGCACCGCACGGCTTCAAAGACCAAAATAAGTTACGTTGTGATTGTAAAAATATATTAGTTGCCAGTAGTAACGCGTATTTACACAGTGTATTTACAGGCGACCCGCTCCTCACTAGATATATGACATGCACCTGAGTACATCAGTGGCGGCGCTAAGGGGGGGCCAGGGCTGCTAAAATACCAGGCCACCCTAGTGGCTGACTTGTCTTTGGGATAATGTAATATTTTAAGCGACTTCTCCTGGACCTTTTGGATACAAGAACTGAAATACAGTGACTGTTTTTGAAGATTGTTGAGTGTTGGGGTGTGGGGGACCATGACCAGGGCACCTCAGCGGTAACTTGGCGGTAGGGGATTCGAACTAGGTGTCTTGCGAACCCAAGTCCACTTCCTTAACCATTAGGCCACCAACTGCCCCAAATTTAGTTCAATAAATTAACAACTGTGTCGGCAGTAGTGGCCTAGCGGTTAAGGAAGCTGACTTGGGTCTTTCTGCAAGGTGTCAGGTTCGAAACCTTGTTTCCAGGATGCTACTGAGGTGCTGTGAGTAATACACTGTCCCAGCCCACATAACTTCCATTGGGCTCACTGTATGGTTATCCCAGCAGTGTGATTTGGGTGCCAGTTGTGGAGACTGCTAATGGATAAGGTAATGGATAAGCAAATGAAGACGAATGAATGAATGTTTCTTTATAAATGCACTATACTGCAGTACTTATTATAAAGATAAATATTCTTCTGTTTACTTTTATTTTGTCAAACTTGGATTCAGTCTGTTTGTAGGCTTCTGTCCATCAAAACCCTACCTGTCCCTCACCACCACATAAACATTTTCCTAGGCTGTTCCCTGCAGTACTGACAAATACCAGGCAGCCAGTCAACTGACCAGTGCAAAACTGGCACACACTCAAAGTTCTGTGGGGCTGTACACCTCCAACATTGTTGTACCAGAGAGTAATTCGATTTATAGACCTACAGTATATACAGTGAAATTACATGGGCAATTCAGTTTCTTTTTTTTTCTCGATTTGGGAAATAAACCCAGAACTTCTCTTTCAACATCTCTGAATGAAATGACTCGAGTGAGTAAACCTGCCTGGACATCACTCAACCTTTTAATCCTAATCCTGTTAAATATGTTTAAGTTATGTCATGGCTATTCTAGACTGTCATCCTGCCCAATGAGATGCACATGCACTTCATTACTTTTCTTGGACTTGTGGTCTTGTTTGATGCTAATGTTAGTCTGTTTTTCGTGATTGGATGTGGTGGTTTTGAAAGCAAAACCCAGCCCAGATATAGTGGTAGGGCTAGGGCTAAAGAACTGTAATCTTGTCCTCCCGCAAGCCGTACGTAGAACGACTCTTGGAGATCGGGCTCTCTTCTGTTGCCAGCACTATTTGGAGGAACCTTCCTGGCAGGTGCTTTAAAAGTCTCTGGTTTTCCTCTCTTGAGGAACCGTCTTAAATATAGCTTTGGCCTTGGTCTGTCCTGGTCACAGTTTTACTGCCTCTGTCTTCTCTATGGTTCCTGCATGTCACTCATACTTAACAGGTGTAAAAAACATCTATCTGTGACAGATCATTAACACAAAAACCCTCCCCAGTAAAGTCTGGTACAATTAGGCAAATGATGGATTTATTTGCTTCCATGTGTTTTCAGATTTTTGTCCTAGAGAGTCTTTTTTTTTTTTTGAAGTGTCACAAGTGTTAGTCTCCCAGACTCTGAAGAGCCAAGTTCCCATGTCCCCAGCCAGTTGGCCTGTAACAGATGCTGGCATCAGAGGCACATTGTCGTGGCAGAGAAGA
This sequence comes from Paraplagusia blochii, assembly GCA_016785265.1. Taxonomy (NCBI): domain Eukaryota; kingdom Metazoa; phylum Chordata; class Actinopteri; order Pleuronectiformes; family Cynoglossidae; genus Paraplagusia; species Paraplagusia blochii. Next base: position 136,608 of record JAFBJS010002806.1, on the reverse strand, counting down.
GAAAGTTATTGGAGCCAGAGGCCTGACAGACAGCACACACTGAGAAGTCATTAATAATCATCGTCATTATTGTTCATCAAAGAGCTTCTCCCTGTAGGAAAACATGGCTCCAATAGAAGAGAAAGGTTCAGGTTCAGGATGCCAACTGTGGCTGACATGGTCATTTTTAATAAAAAGAATTGGCCTAATTGTTACAATACTTTGTATAAATACCACTTCACGGATCATGTATTTCGTTAACCTGGCCAGAGGTGAACAAACACTAATATATTTTAACATCTTGGAACGATCAGCATTTTGTATCTTCTTCTTTTCCTTTCGACTTGTCCCTTTTTTCAGGGGTTGCCACAGTGAGTCAACAATTTCCATCTCACTCTGTTCCCTCCATCTTCTACTCTAACTCCAACTACGTCCATGTCCACCCTCACTGCATCCATCAATCTCCTCTTTGTCTCCTACCTGGTAGCTCCATCTCTAGGATCATTCTTCTACCAATGTCTCCACTGTCCCCCCTCTGAACATGTCCAAACCATCTCAATCGGTCTTCTCTAGCTTTCAAACCTCAGACAGATATTTAGGCATACAGACAGATAGTTAGACAGGTAGACAGACGGATAGATAGATAGATCGATGTATAGATAGATACACTGCATTACATTTAGCATCCAACCAACCTACAATTGACAAAAATATATAGATTGTTTGTCTTTGTTTTAACTCTTATTGTATTTGTTCAATTTATTTGACGTAGGAAAGGCCTGTTTTCAACTAAATGTGCTTTTAGTGTCAAAGCTTTGCTAACTTTCCATTCTGTTCCATTGGGAATGTTAACTCAGAAGGTTTAGTTTTATTTATTTTGTATCTGATTATATATAATGTTTTCAGGCATTTCTCCTGACTGAACAAATCTCACAGTAAATCCTTCTTTTGTCTCTGTCCCTGTTTTTGAAATTCCTTCAAACTGATGACATTGTTGATCTACTTAAATAAACTGCCCAAGAAGGCAATGGGATTCCGAACTGCAGGGAAACTCATAACACTTGAGCCTGGGTCTTAACTGGATTTTGGAACTTTGGGATAAATGAGGGACAGCCCAAGGAGAGACCCGCCATCCTTTAGCTCGGTACTGACAGTTGACACACAAAAAAAGAAAAGTGTGTGGCAGAGAACCGCCGTACAATTCCTCTTAAAAGTATGTTCCAGACAGCACACCATAGGAAAGTCTCGGCTCGAGTGGCAAGATGAAATCACTGTCTGTTCTCATTAGTTCTCACAGCCACGTTCTCAGGTCAGTGCTACTGGCAAAGTTGGGTTGCGTAATTGAATTTGCTTGAGTTTCTTAAATGCTAATAAAAATTCATGTATCAACCTGCTTGTCTTACACTTTAATCGCCCCGCTTCCCCTCGGGTCATCTATTAAAATGTAACAAAATGACAGCCTTGCATATTGAGTTGCAGGTTTAATTCAGCGAGAGCGTGGGTCCTGATCCACGACAATCTCCCGAGTCACACATCAGTAGTTTATCACAGTGTTCCCCAACATTTTTTGCACCATGGACCGGTTAAATGTCTCGTACTATTTTCACAGAGCGGTCAGTAAGTTGTGGCAGATAAATACCCCTTCATACAATTAAATTTTTGGTGTTCTGAAGTATTTTCTTACCTATAAAATCTTCCTACCCGAATTAACTGTGTATGGACGCAAGGATTTCTCAAGTGCACACAGCCTATAATTTTCTGCTACCAGACCGGTATAAAAAGTTTGAATCTTGTATCAGTGACTGTGTGTAATTTTGAGTTTATTGTTGTTGTCTTCACTGAGAAAATATTTCCTAATCAAATATAGTTCCATTATTGATGATGGAATCTTAGCCATTCTATTGTTGTTCTTTTGTTGATATGGGTATGGATCAAGTGTAAGTAATAGACAGATGGGGCCTAAAGGAACTATTATCTCTGCGACTCAGCTCCAATTCACCCATGGACCGCTTGCTGTCCCCAGCCCAGTGGTTGGGCACCACTGTGTTATCATGTCAGGAGTACGGCATTTTCTACAAATGAAAGAAAGTTCAAAGTCCAAGTGAACAAACGAGAGTGAGCTCCAGAGGCTGGTGCACATACCCCTGTGCATTTAAAGCACGTGTGTGTTTGGAAGTGGTTCTTGGTAACAGCTGTTACTGATTTACATTTTTGTCAAGC
>JAFBJS010002806.1:110852-133642 GCA_016785265.1 Paraplagusia blochii | reverse complement strand
CCTAGCCATTCTATTGGTCAGTTCTTTTGTTGATATGGGTATGGATCAAGTGGAAGTAATAGACAGATGGGGCCTAAAGGAACTATTATCTCTGCGACTCAGCTCCAATTCACCCATGGACCGCTAGCTGTCCCCAGCCCAGTGGTTGGGCACCACTGGGTTATCATGTCAGGAGTACGGCATTTTCTACAAATGAAAGAAAGTTCAAAGTCCAAGTGAACAAACGAGAGTGAGCTCCAGAGGCGGGTGCACATGCCCCTGTGCATTTAAAGCACGTGTGTGTTTGGAAGTGGTTCTTGGTAACAGCTGTTACTGATTTACATTTTTGTCAAGCCGTTCTGATAGCCTGGGTGAGAGTGAGCGGTGCAGACATACCATAGTGTGAAAACCAGTGTTTATTGTTGGCGTTTGTCAGAGCTATTCATTTAACATTTATGATAAAAAAAGAAAATATACCGTTACATTATCATCATTCCTATTGTGGTTCTCATATCTGTGTGCTATAAGTGGTTGTGTCTACTTGACCCGAATGGAAAAACCTTCCCATACTTGTCATTTTATCACTAAAGAGGAAAGCCCTCAAGCACTGGGTGATTTCACAGGAGAAGAGAACTGCACTCTCACAATTTTGTGGCATTGTCTGTCAAAGACTGTGAAGTAAACATTAAGTGTGTAACTCTTATCCCCAGGCTGATTTATTATTGCCATAAAAATGATTTAGTAAAAGTATTTCTTTTTCACTTTTTTATGTTCCTAGTTGAACCTATTAGCTATACTGTTGGTGATGTGCTGTCCTTAAAAGCTCAGACATGTAGGTTGAATCTGTTTCCTGAATGTTGCCCTGCCCTGTTCCCACACATCTGAAATATATTTTTTGATCGTGTTTTTACATGTTGATGAGCTCATTAGATGTACTTTCCAAATTGTTGACAACTAATCTAGTCACTGAGAGAAGTATTTGGCTTTAAAGTCTGCAGAAATTCTTCAATTCTCTACTCCAGTGTTCCCCATCCTATTTTGCACCACAAACTGATAAATACCCCTTACAAAAATTAAATTTCTGGTGTTCTGAAATATTTTCCTACCTATAAAATCTTCCTACCCTAATTAACTGCATGGGCACAACAAGGATTTCTCAAGTGATCACAGCCTATAACTTTCTGCTACCAGACCAGTGTAAAAAGTTAGAATCTTGTATCAATGACTTTGCGTCATTTTGAGTTTATTGTTGTTGTCTTCACTGAGAAAATATTTCCTAATCAAATATAGTTACATTATTGATGACGCAATCCTAGCCATTCTATTGGTCAGTCCTTTTGTTGATATGTGTATGGATCAAGTGAGAGTAATAGCCAAATGGGGCCAAAAGGAAACATAATTTCTCTGCGGCCCGACACCAACTCATCCACGGACCGATATCGGTCCCCAAACCAGCGGTTAGACACCACTGCTCTAATCTACCCTGCAGGTGGAGCTCATTAACGTTTGTAAGCTATCTTTTGTGAGTACTTTTGGCTGGTACCACATTATTAAAATTGTAACATAAATCAAATCTTGTTTTGACAACACAGGACAAGTGACGAGTGATTTCTCACCAACATGTGCTACTTCAACAAATCTCCTAAATTAGTTTAAAACTAATTCATTTTTGTGTGGGCTGTCATAGGTATTAATATCATCGTCATGCCGCTTTCTGCAATGTTATTTTTCAGGTTTTCATTAGAAGAGCACAGTAACAGGTAGACTGAGACTGAGAACCAATTCTGCAGCAGTAGTCGCAGTCTTTTTACGCTGTAATCTTGAAATGCAAGGTTTTCCTGCTGTAAATCTGTTCCTCATTGTGAACAGACTCCATCTGAGCGTTGGCATAAATTACCTGTAGACTTGAAGCACTGCTTGTTAATGTTTTACCTAAACTCAAACAGCTGACTTCCTGGGAGGCTAATGTCAAATTAAGCAGCCACAGCACCGCCTAATTAATTTTTTATGCCTGCTCTTCATAACATTGAAGGCTTTGACAAATCAGTACCTGTGTGGTAGAAAAGTTTAATCAGCAGTCATTATGGGAGGTAATGATTGCAAATTTAAGGAGTGGATAATTGTAAATCCATCAACAGTGGAATTTGTACAAAGGTGGATTCCATTGTGGTGTGAGGAGTGTGTCGCGGTAGAGAGAAGACAGAGCACGGTTACCATCAGGGCCAGTCATGTTCACACCCTAACAAGGTGGTCTCATTGAAATGTTAGTCATGCAGTGATATGCTGGAAGCTTGCTCAGTTTTATAAGGTTATCTGTTTGTTTTGGGATGACGTGTACTGTCTTTTTGATCCTTATGAACAGTTTAATTCCGGGTTGTACCTCTTTCCATAGCCTGGGGTGTAGCTGTAAATACAAAGCAGTGATAGCCTCTCTAAAACATGCCTTGACACTTCTGGGGCAACACAGCTGGGATAAAAAAAATACAGGTTGAACTTATGCTGCCGTGGAGGCAGGTGTCTAGAAAGTCCTTCAAAAAAGAACCGTACCTTTCCCATGGCAGTCTAATTTGTAGATCAGACTTGTTATCCTTTGTAATTTCATTCTGAGCCAAGGAGCTTGTCGTACTCAATAACCGAGGAGTCGGCTTTGCCCCCAGCTAGAACTGAATCTGCCTGTGTATACAAGGAGTTTAAGTTCCCACAAAATAGAGCAACTTTTATCAGGGAGTTACTACAGAGCACTGACAGTGAGGTTTCTTAGGGTTGAGGTCTGTAGACTTCAATTTCTAATCTCTTACAACCAATCACTGGCTGTTGGTATTGTCAATCTAAACAATCCTGTGTCCCTGATGGTTTTGAAGAATATTTCTAAGATTTGTTGCCTAAAAGCAGTTTCAGTCTACAACCGTGGACGGAACAGTGTTTGTAAAGAAGCAGCGGGTGGAGACGATACCATGCTTGGTGGTAGGGGGGTTTAAACTAGCCTTGCAGAACCAAGTCCATTTCCTTAACCACTAGGCCACCAACTGCCCAAATTGGTGCAGCCAAACGTCCCACTCAGGGACGTTGACTGGTTTATGGTTTGTCCATAAATCTCTTATAAATCCCACCCCCAATACATTCAGCAAAGGTAACCAATGAGTTAATTCCTTAACCATGTGAGGTGCTAAATTCATAGGCTATAATAAAATCAGGCATTGATAAGGCTCCACCCAGAGTATTGAATTATTTAGTTTCCTCTTAGAATATTAGCGCTGAAACAATAGCCCACTTGATGCGGCTCTTTGCACCAGTTGGACTGGTCTAAGGAGGTCGTTTCTTTCCTATGGTTCTACAAACACGTCTAATCGAGACACTTGAACTGAAAGGAGACCATTGTTAAATTCCCAGGAACACCTGTGCTTTTCCTGCAGAGACATGTCAATCTGTGCAAAAGGACTATAGGCGTTCAAGGATTTCCTAAACAAAGGGAACAATAAAGTTGTATTCTTGGAGGGAAGGCTTCCTTTCATTTGTTTGTTTTCTATTTTTGTCTCATTGCATTTCCCTAATCTTATTTAACAATTCAATGTGTCATTAATAACGAGTTTTCTCTGGGATAATGGTACAAGATCACTTTACTTTCTGGGTCCGTGTCCAATGAGGCCACATTTTTATAAATGAATGTCCTAAGTTGGCAGTAGTGTTAAAAACCAGGTCAGCATTTGCTCATTGTTCATTATGAGATGAGTTGTGATGTTCTGGCTCAGGCTGAATGAATGCAGGAAGGTCCTTAGTCAAACCTTAGGAGTCGTTCTATAAAAATGTGCCTGTGCTTTTGTTATTTCCCTGCTATTTCCTCATATTGGTGTGAAACAAAAACCTCTGCTCACAATGGCCGACACCAAGGCCTCGTCGTCCTCTGTACCAACTCCCTACTTCCTCTGTCAAGGGTTTGTCAGTTCACTTCCTATTGTTTATGGAGCACTTGAACTGACCGCCCAGCCAGGACCCATTTCCTGCTCTTAGTGAATGGGCAACAAAAGAGGAGATAATTATGGAGCTCACGAGAATATTTTCCAAATATCTGATTCCATTGAAGACCAAAACGCCTACATTAGCTGGAAGGTCAAGGTTGGTGAGTCTGGTTCTCCAAGACAACGGTTTGGAAATTTGATAAGTGTTAGTTGTCTGGAATCAGAGTTGCTGGAAGGAAAAGGAAAAGGGCATGAGGTGCAACCGCCATAGCAGCGGGGCCAGTTACTCTGAGGATATCTCTCTATTGTTAGACGTCAAATGCGGGACAAAGGAAGTTCTAGAAGACCAACTGCCAATCCATGTGAAAACCCAACAGCCGGAGGCACAATCTAGTTTCACGTCTATATATATCTTTCCTGTCTGATGACTGTGGCATTGAACAATAGCTCCATTAAACACATGCCACGTAGGTAATGTGAAGATGAAGATTTCCTCATATATATGTGTGTGTTTTTTTCACATGTTGAATGGATTTGAACTCCATCAGTGACCTGGAAATCATACGTCTTGATATCCTGAGGCCCCTTTGAACCGCTCCGGGTTCCAATTTCACCACATTGTACCATAGATTAGAGGTATTTTCTCTGCTACCTTAAACTATTATGAGGCAACGGACGTTCACCATGTGAAGGTCAGACACAGGGCTGGGCTGTAGCACTGTATAATCACCTATTTAATCTGTCAAGTCTGTCTGATGGCTCTCTTTGAGGGGTAACTTTGAGAAAGAGTCAGCAGGAACTAAAGGTTACAGCTCACAAAGGTCTTCCCATACCAAACAAATTGTGTCAAAAGTTGATTTAAAAAAATTAAATAATTTACCAAATACTTTTAGCCTAATTGTCCCATACCTACATTTTTTGCGATGACACCAGGTGTACTGATACTATACAATATATATGTACAATCTTTTTTTGGTTTATTTAACATAAAGGCATGTTATATAAATATAAAGATAAGTTACATTTACAAGGCTATATATAAATGGGATGAATCACACAAGTGTGGGCCTGCGGGCCATTTGCGGCCCATGGAATGATATTTTGCGGCCCCCACCTTGATGTGGAAGTAGAATTTATAATAATATTTTATAGATTTGTTCTCCAGATTTTAGGATAGATCTTATAGTTCTCAAAACCCTGATCCACAGACTCCTTCTGGTTCAGTGTTATATTACACTGAATCTATGGAAAACTGATTTTTTTTAATTAATTTTTTCTTTTATATTGAACACTGAAAGTTGATGCAGCCTTTGATGAAATGATAGTGTGGTTGGTGGCCCTCAACTTATTTGAGTTTGAGACCACTTTTTACACATTTCTTCATCATTTGTACAGATGTTATTACCTTATTTGGTTTATGAGAACTTGACTAGAGCCTCATGACGATACACTCTAGTCTGTTCTTCTATTTATTGGCATTAGTTCTTTGTTCCCACGTCAGTAATATTGTGTGATTTCTTGGTCTCTGCAGTTTGAGCACATTATTGCAGAAGTACAGTGAGTCCTTCCACAGATGCTGAACTCTGTGAGGATTCTACCTCTCGTGACCAGTCCCTGGTCGTCTGTGTCTGGGAGCTGTGACAGACAAGGTGGGGGATGGAAAGAATTTGTCTGGCCTGCTTTTGGAGTTTTAAGAGAGTGTTTTTCATTTCCTATGGGTCGAACTGGGTGATGTTTATTGTTGCTGTTGAAATAAGCAGCAATCTGCACCTCGGCTGACCTGGATAATACACTCTTAGAATGTGGCTTCTGCAAGACTTTGGTTTGAGCTCATCACAGCTACTTTAAACCTAGCTTTTCATAACCAAGGAAGACAAAACATGGAGTGTAAATAAATCTAATTGGGGCAAGAGAAGGGAATGTGTTTTTTTGTGCAGTCAAAATAAAGCTTTGACCCAGGTGTTACCTCCAAGCAGTATTTATTACATTGATTTATGTCTGGTGTTTGGGGAGAAAAATCCTGTTAAGGCCATAGAAGCAGGAGTGCTTTACACTGTGCTCTTCATAGTCTGATATGGGATACAGTGGAACAATTGCTTCATGTGACATCATAAAGGTTGAAAGGAGCACATAGATGGGCTCTCTGTGCAGCAGTAAGACTACCTGGATATTTAAAGTCTGGTCACACGGGTTAAGGAGTTGCTGCTGGGTTCCTGTTTTGACTACAGACAGCATAACCTTATTTGGTGGGAAGTAATTTTTCTTTCCTTATTGGAAAAATGCTCCAGTGCTATTAATACAACAGTCTACATCTTGTTTCTGCAGTTCCAAACCCATTTAATGGCTTTATTTGCAATTTAACGAGATTGGTCCACCTGATACAACCACAAGTAAATCCAACATCAATAAATATGTCATGTTAAAACTCTAGGTTTATTTTAAACCATTTAACTCCAAGAACTTAAAATACACACCAGCTTGAGAACAACAGTGGAGAGCAAATGCAAACACCTCAAGTTCAGCCGCATAGCATCAATTACGTGTGGAATTCGGGGCATTCGACATGGTGTTTTCCTGCATAACAAGATAGAGAACATGTCCTTTTCTGTTTAAATATTAGAGCATTCTTTCCATGTGCCCGGCCACTGATGACCTGCAGGATTGGGAGAGCTGTGGGAAAACTCCCAGGCGGGTGCCAGCCAGGCAGTATGAAATGCAGATATGTTGGGTTTTCCAGGATATATTTTGTACAGTTTACTTTGTACTGTTTAAATAAACTGTGTAAAGAAAGATAAGTGCGTATGTTTGTTGGTGAAACAAGGAAATAACCTTAGTTCTGTTTCATAAAAATAAACACAGTTTGTTTGTGCTGCTGAATGATGTCTCTGAGGAACAAAGGATGCAACAGACCTGTTGTCTTTTCATAAGCCTGACTAACATATTTGGCTTTTTCTGTCCAGGGACTCTACAGAGAGGATTCCAGGAATCTCACCATGTTCAAGGCAGTGTTGAAGAAGAGCAGAGATGGAGGCAAGGGGAGCAAAAAAGAGTCAGGTATGTGCAACATATATTTGTAGCCAATGGTAAATGTTTTTAGTTTGGTTCAGTCAACAGTTTGACTCTGACAGTTTACCTGTTACCTAATGGATTGTACATATATTCTATCCATCCCTCTTGCCCTGCTTAAACTCCATATCAGGGGGCCCAAAGTCAAATAAGTTGAGGGCCACCACCCGCGCCAAAGGGCGGCATAAAGAAAAAATGTACTAAAACTCAGTTTCCCATAGATTCTGTGTAATACCACACTGAACCAGAAGGGGACTGTGGATCAGGGTTTTGAGAACTATAGGATTTACCATAAATGTGGAGAACAAATCTATAAAATATTATTATAAATTCAACTTTCACATCAAGGTGTGGGCCGCAAAATATCGTTCCACGGGCCGCAAGTTTGAGACCCCTGCTGTGTATGAATGTTGTAGGTGTCGTTCAAAGGGTTTTGTTGTAGCAGACTAAGACGGTCTGTGGAATAAACAGTTTAAACATGTTTGACCGCACTAGTGACTCAGCGGAATAATAATTCTGATATTATTAAATAAAGGTTTGGACGCCGTCCATCTTTGTGTAGATCTCATAACCTCCAAAAACAGTGACGTCATTGTGCCATAACGGATGTTTATGGAGATCATCATCATTTTCAACATGACCCAACATGACTCATGACTCTTTTTCTCATTCACTGCAGCCTCGATCAGCTTCCTCGACAAAGCTGATTGACCATTTATGCTCAGGCTGCATCTGCCAGCCCTGACTTGTTTCTCCTCCTCGGGTTGCTGTAGTTCAAAGACTCCTCATGTGTACAGTTGTTACATGTCTTACAGTTGGCCCGTCTATGCTGCAGTGTGATGCGATTGCCTCACTCGTCATTCAGTCAATGTGAAGATTAGAGGCTGAAATAGTCTGGCTTTTCTTAACACATCAGTCACCTTCAGTGCTCTCCAGCTGAGTTCAAAGAGTGACGTTACTTTTGTTTTATTTCTCTTCCAACCTGCATGAATCACCAGTGATAACACACACCCTGTTTCCACACACACCCACCCACAAACACCACACCGGGATTGCTCCACACAGAAGTACACAAAAAAAGTTCAGGACTTTCAGTGTGCGAGAAATCTGGGAGCTGCCGACTTTTATGGCCAGTCATGGCTTCTTTATGCCAGAGTCGCTGTGTCCAGTTGGGCTCATCCATCAAGCCAAAGCAGCTCTCTCCCCTTTTCTCATGCTGGGACAATAAAACCTGACCACTCCTCTCTGTTGTTTAGAGCTGCTCAGACAGATGAGAGGTCACAGGGAAACAACAGCTCACAGCGGTCAGTTTGCCCCACAGTTAGCCCTGCACAGGCCAGATATCTGTGACACTGCTTTATTGGAGTCCTTCTTCTACGGTCACACCAATGTCCAGGAGACTCTTGGGCTATGACTTGATAAAGCTAGGGTTGTCCTAAATAATCCTAAAGACTGGTTCTTTGGGGAAAGTGGTGGGCTAGCGGTTAAGGAGCTGGACTTGGTTCTGCAACCTGTCTTCTTCTGCTTGTCCGTTGCTAGGTCACGAGGGCACCAAAATCACATTGCACCATATTTTAGCCTTCCTGTTGGTGGTGAGCCCATAAGAACTTGCGTGGGTCGGGAACCACTAGGCCACCACTGTCGATACCACTGATACCAGATGCACCTTATTTATTTATAGCAGCAAAGGGTTCTACCATGTTGTGCAAACTCTTAAGTCTTGGTGTGTTTTGTCTTGATGGGATGGAGCTTCTGACTGGTTTCAAGTATAATGTTATACATAGCTTCCTGGTCAGTATACACAAGGCTCCAAAAGCCAGCAGTGGTGGACAATGAGGGGTTCATTCATATGGAACGTGCTGCTGTTTTTCCTCAGAGTGACCAGAAGGTCTCATTTCCTGTAAAAACTGCCCAGTAACATACTATATTGGAAATCATTGGGAGGAAAGACCTTGATAATGGTGTAATTGCTAGATAGCAAACCATATGTTGGTATTGACATGGTGGCTGTGGACTGGAGGAAACTTCAGACAGAACCAGTCAAGGAAACTCAGTCCCCAAGCCAGATACCACCACAGTCATTAGGTCTCCTCTGGGATTTCTCCATCGCCAAAACCACAAAAACTCTCAGTTTGCTAATTTGGTCTCTCCGTCTTGAACTCCTCCTAGTTCCTTCTCTCTCTGCCTTGCTCTTCTAGACTTTTTTGGGAATGTCCATTTTGATCTCCCTCAGTACGCTATTCTAGTGCTCAGTGTTTGTGTTGTTGGGATGCAACTCTTTGGCCGATTGCCCTTGATTTTTTTTTTTTTTTTTTATTTAAGAAAAAAATACATTGCAAAAAGCATGGCAGAGTTTTAAGACACAAGAGACACGTGATTTGTCTGTCTGTCTGTCTGTCCAATTAAATGATAATTTAAGAAATGCCAAACTGTACCATGAATTATTTATTTGTGCGTGATATTGTGGACATTAAAATGAAAACATGATAAAAAATTGCATTATTGATAAAGTCACTGCATCGTACTGTTTTATTCATGTCATTTTTGCTAATGCCAAATACCTGGGAAGAACATTTGGACAATTTTTTTTAACTGAAATATTCTTAAATATTCACTGTGCTGATGACAGCATTACTTCATTCAGTCCATGATGTTGCCCAAGTAACAAAAACATTTGTGACTCAGCTGTAATTGTTGAGGGTGACTGTGTGTCGACTGGGTTATTCCTCTGAAGTCTCTCAGACTCAGGCTTCACGCTCACCGAGCTTGGCTGCTGGAGGCAGCTGCCAGACAGCTGTCTGTCTGTTGTGGGTGACGCAGTCTTAATCACAGTAGCATGCATGTAGTCGGAGGCCTACAACCGTTTCAGCTGTTTATTCCTCCGTGGAACCCCCCACAAACACACAAACCACGCACAGACAAACAGATATATAGCTGCCAACAGTTGGCTGGACTCGTTTTTGTTTAGTTTCCTGCGTGGACACAGTAGACATCATCAGTCACGCACATGCCTAGATTTGAAGATTGATGTCACACCAACATTGGAAATGTCCATATATCCCCAACCAGAGGTATATCATCTTTACAACTGTGTGCAGGAACAATGATCTGTTGAACAGGAAGTTCAAGCCCCCTGTTTGTATTGCAAATTCTATTTTTAACATCACTAATGAGCTATGATACCAGGTAGGAGACGGAGAGGAAGGCCAAAGAGGAGATTTATGGACACATTGAGGGAGGACATGGACGTAGTGGGAGTTATAGTAGAAGATACAGAGGACACGGGAATTGTTGACTCGCTGTGGCAACCCCTGGGAAAACCACAATTTCAATTGTGCATTTAGCAGATGCCTTTGACAAAGACACTTTTAAGAGGAGGATTCGCATGTGGCTCCTCTGGGTATAGCACCCAGAACTCTCTACTATTTGTTTTCAAGACAGACGTGCTAACTGCAACACTTATAGATGTAATACTAAAGATTTAAGTAATAAATTGTACAGTATCAGCAGACCTCTTAATGAGGTCTGAAGCAACTTTCTTCGCTTACTTTCAAACTGCTGATGCTGAGCTGATTCTAATAAACAGAACCATGATGGAGGTAAGTCCCTGATAGAGTCCAATGATTAATTATACTCAGTAACTGTATCTTGTGAGTCATACTGACGATACATAATAGGAAACTTCCGATCCTCCAATACAACCTACAGTATACCACACTCCTTTGATTACTCTTCAGACCAGCAGGCACATATTTATAAGGTAGGCAGTGTATGTGGAGAATTCACCAAAAGGCTCTTGTTAAAGGGGTGTTTTTGTATTCCACTTCAATGCAGCCCGGCTTGGATTTCAATAGGGAGTTAGCGTCTGGATTTACAGGTTTTAACTATTCTGCTGACTCGCATAACTTCTCACACTGTGGCGTTTTAGGAGGTAGCGTTGGATTAAAAAGCAACTCAATCCAAGAGTTCTACATCAGGATCCATGCACACACTGTTGCTAGAGAGAGCAAAGGAGTTCATTAACTAGTGCTCTGTTGGTTCAGCTGCGGCGGTGACTGGTACACGCTGCCTCTGCAGTTTCTTGGAGTTTTTTTGGCTGTTTTGACATGAAGCAGTGATTTGTTGCTCAGGGTCAGGAAACAGCAAAGTGGTTATTTTGTCTGTTGTGTTTGGAAGATTTCACATGGCTTTTGATATTGGCACAACCGCGGGGATGAGTTGGAAGAAGTCAGTCGCCCTGCAATATGGAGGTATTTTGAGCAATACTTTTTGCTGCTGATTTTGTTACGTTTATCAGTGAGGTGCAGATAAGTGTGATAAAATCAGTTCAGTCCGATGTTTACGTGCGGTTGGACCATCTATTTTTCTATCTCTGTTGTGATACAGTTAACTAAAGGCACAGACATCGCAGAGATTCCTTCTCTGTTTTCTTTGATTCTCTCTTTTTCTGCCCCCCTCAGGGGTCTACCATCAGGAATTTCTACTGTTATGCGAAGACTTCCCTCTGTAAACAATAACCACAGGTGGCTGGACAGTTATGTATCATGACGAGGAAAGCACCAAGGCCCTAATGGACTATTGTTTGACCAAACAAAGGGCTTTGGTTGGAGGGGAAATATAAAATTAAACAACAGATGAAATTAATTATATGGTCGAAAAGAATATGTGGTTTCTTCATAGCTTTGATGGCTTTAGACACTGCAGCTGAAACATTTTGTATCACCAGGCCCATTGGAGTAATTAGTCTTTTTCATCTGGCTTCCAGAAATGGAAATGTTTAATTTTTCCACTGCTGGCGTTCAGGATTAACTACTGGGTACCAACCACAGCAATTTGAAGAGTCATTAATAGTCTTTGAAGGGTTTCAGGACGCCAAATGTCACAGATGCATGTGACTTAAATCCCAGTATGGATCAAACCCCAACCCTTGCATTTGAAGCCTGATACATGAGGCTGCGTTCCAGTAAGATTCACAGCAAACAGTAAGTCTGGGCTAAATTTCCAAAAAAAACCTAAGATGCTGCCAACTTATGGGGTTGCACACCAAACCTCTGGATTTCTGATGAAGTAAATATTAAAGGAGAAGCATAAACATGGCTTTCTTTTTGTTTGTTTTGGTGCCAACCCCTGCTGGCCACTCCTGGTACCGTGCCACCACAGGAAAGTTTTGGATCTTTTCAAAGAGGCTCTGAGAAAAGGTGTGTCTTTGAGAGAGTCTGCGGTTGAAGAGATGCTGTCTGCAACAGTGTACCTTTATGGAACCCCTGTGAGATATTTCACTAACAAACACATGGTGGCTGACCATCTTCACAGACATTACCCAACAGAAGTGAATCTAACCACAGGCTTCAGGATCCCTGCGCCTTCCTTTTGGTCTCTGACAGCTGGGTGGCAGCCGCCTCTTCAGACATATCGACCACAACCATTTTTATGAAGGATTCCTCCTCGTCCTGTGGTTTGTTAGACAACCTAAAGAGAACACCCTGTCTGAATGTTTTTAACATGGGTGGACGTTCTGCATTCTTCAGGAAAGTTGCACTTCCTCCAAGGATAATGTTTGCTCCAGGTGAAAAAGGAATGTGTCTTGGATGCATGTTTAAATTATGGGGAGAAAAAAACCCATAAACCTATCTCTGGAAAATCTGTATTCAATATCAGCCTCAAAATTAAAAGTTTCCCATGATGAACCAGGACCAAAACAAACAAGATGCACACGGTTAACCATATATGTCTGGACCACTGATTATATACATTATGCCACCTTTATATCATGGAAGGATAGAACGAATGAAATGCCACACACAGTAGAAGACACAGTAGAGACGAAGAAAACCTCAAGACACATGATTAACATCCTTTGATTAACCATAATAAGCAGTGTTCTGTGAAGAACCACCAACTCCTGTATTATCAGTTCCTCATGAAACCCACTTTATACTTAAATGGCCTCATTCAGTCACGAAGTTGATATTAGTTTGAGGGAATTTTTAAGTTTGTCAGACTAACCTGAGGACACCTTCACACAGCTGTCCAGTTTCAATTTTCTTACCACAAATAGAAGAAATCTCTGCCGTCTATGTGTCTAATGCTTTTTCTGGTCGGTGTTTTTCTCCTCCTAGCTACGTTTTTCTCCGTTTTCATGTCCAGACAGTTGTGGTGAGATTTAAAACGCTAGAGAAAAGAATGCACCTGATTTACAAAGGAGACCATTGAAAGCACAGGCCTGCATGGCTATCAAAGCCCTGCGCTGCCAGCAGGCAACGATTAGCAGGGCGTAGCTCAAACCACATCTTTCTTCTGCACACACAGTCATGTACACACGCACATACACACGAGCGCAGAAACACACACTGCCACAAACCTCAGGTGTATCCACATTGGACACTCCCTGTCTCTGCTTCTGAAAGTAAAACAAGGAGCATTGGACTGGTCCACCGTGTCTGCACTTCCTGTTTACATTGACCAGTACAGAGAACTTAGATCTTCGTCTCATTTATTCTTAAGGGCAAGAGTTCAGCTGTTTTCAACGCTTAGAAATAAATAATCTTAGCTTATACATTTATTGGAAATAACCCGTTAAATATTTTTATATTATCATTTATAAGCCTTAGTTCACAAGCTGATCCTCAGCCTAAATAATATTTTCATGTTATCACATACAGTTTTATGTAATTGCAAATAAAGTTACTCAACCTGCCAACCATTGAAGCAATAAGACATCAAATATGTCTATTTTGCTTGACACAAAAACATTTTTTTCTGTTGTTGCAACTGTTCTGTAGCTCAATGAAAACTATTTAAATTTACACTTAAAAAACAATGTTTTAGACATTCAACACCCCATAGGACCATCAAAATACCACTATTTAGACCAGGGGTCTCAATCTCTAATAGGTTGAGGGCCGCCACCCACACTATCATTTAACAAAGGGTCGTATCAGCTTTCAGTGTTCAATACAAAAGAAAAAAAAATTATAAAAAATAAGTTTCCCATATATTCTGTGTAATACAACACTGAACCAGTAGGATACTGTGGGTCAGGGCTTTGAGAACTATAGGATTCACCATAAAATGTGGAGAACAAATCTATAAAATATTATTATAAAGTCAACTTTCACATCAAGGTGGGGCCACAAAATATTGTTCCATGGGCTGCAAATCGCCCACAGGCCCAGAGTTTGAGACCCCTGATTGAGACGCTACCGTGGAGTTAGCAGCCTAACATAATTGTCTTATTCTAATGAGGGCAACAATCTGGATTACCTGTTGATCTGTAACTGATACACCTCCTGCTGGAGCGTGGAGTAACTGCTTCTTATTGAAATGTACTTGGAAACTTATTTAACCGATGATTTAAGGACATTAAAACCTGGAATCTGAGCTGTGGAAGTCAATCAAACATGTGAAGGTGGACACATATGGAGATTCTTGACCCATTGTTCATATTGGCTTTTTAGGTCAGTTGAATGTTTTTGCTTAAACAATTTAGAGCAATGAACTCATCTGTCCCATGGATGACACACGTGTTATGGTTACAGTTGCTACCGGCGAGTAATCTCATTTCATGGCTCGTGAAGAATTTCCATTGTTTCATTTTTACTGGTAGAGATTGTTTTCATTTCTTTTCAAGGACCCGGCGTCACGTAGTGGCCAGCGAAATGCAGTAGCTGGTGGATAAGATTGGCACTGCTCCTCCTGCCCAGTGGTTTCTGGTTGGGAGGAATTTGGAGAAATGCTTCCCAGAGGCCCCACTGTCTGCCCAAGTAGCCGGTGATCACTCTCCATTACCCTAATTTGGCTCTCACACACTCAGCATCACCAGTGGTGCCTTTGACCTTGAAAGTGGTGTGTACAGCAAAACCAAGGAGCCAAATAAACGCATTAAGGCGCCGTGGAAGCCAGGTGTGATGTCATGAACACCACAGCATCACACTCAGTCACAGCCCTGTTTGACCTCCCCCTCCCCTCCCTGATTCTTCTCCCCACTTCTAAGCAGAGGAAAAAACAGTTTATCAGTTTACATGGTGAGGTGGTCTTTGAAGGGGAGATAGTGGTGGTGTTGGCAGCTCATTGGCTGGACAGGGTCAGCAGGCCACAAGTTTTTCTAATTACAGCGTGACCCGCCACTGAAGACACATTCCTCCTGTTGATTTTCCGTCCTGGTTTCTTACTTACAACATCCTTTTTCATTTGAGATGACCACTCGATGTCTCGTTTTTATGCAGTGGACTCCGCTGTCAACCTTTGGAAACGCAAAGCTACAAATTGACCATAATTACATCAGTTCTCTTTGATTTTTTTTCCTTTTCCCCCTGGCGGTTTTGAGGGTCGTGCTTTTCTCATCTGTTGCCATCTTTCCGTGCAGACACCAAGCCGCGCTGTCACAGCGACTGACTCTCAGAGCGGTCTGTGTAGGCGTCTGCAGAGACCTCTGGTCCTTTTGGAGCTTTGGGGCCTCTTTTCTCTCCTCCATCCCACTTTATTCGATCTTTCTCTGTTCTGCATCTCTGAACACAGGGACGCTTTTTTTCCAATTGGGTCTGTGGATGAATGTCTTGCCATCATTAGCTCAGGAGGGTGTGAGACAGGCTGAACTAATGACCTCGGCTCCTTTGTACCAGGACTCTAAGGAACAGGGAATGGCGCTTAGAGCAAAGAGGAACTGTTGTTGGAGAGAGGTTTATTGTCACCACTGACATGAATTATTCTTTAATATTTGTTGGAAGATTTTTTGTTTGGTTTTATTAGGGATGGGAGAGTAGTAATTTAGCACACTTGAACCACATGGGAAGTACGTTTAAAACATCTTGTTAAAATTATAAATTACGCATAAAATTTAAATTTTCTAAATCAATTTTCATTATACAATATATGTTAAAGTTGAAGCTGGTTAAATACATATAGTGAATAGCTGCTGGGCCTTCACTGCTTCTTGTTTATCTTTGGGATTAAGCTCTTTGGAGGGATTGGACGAACAGCCTTTGTGCCATAACTTGCCCATTTACAATGAGCGAACAGGCTGTTGTCCAGGAGTTAGTGGTGTTCTCATGACCTCACCTGGCCCCAGAGGAAGCGCTGCCTAATGATCTGTGCTAATGGCAGCTCAAATCTGTTGTTATACCACATCTCCCTGGAAACACCAGGAATCAGACCATATTGCTCTGTGCCAGACAAGTGGAAGGGGAACAACTCCATTTTTTTTGCCAGTTTCCTTTTCAGATTTTATTAACCAGACATCAATTAACATTCAACAGCGGAGAAGGTCATGATGTCAACAGATAAAAGAAGAAAACAAACCAGAAATCCTAGCCATCTCTTATCTGGTGCTGGGGTACATGAATGTAGGACCTCAGAACACCGTGGCCCCAACTGGGTTCATGGTGGTGAGATGATTGATCATAGCAAGGACAAGTTTGCCGGCTCCATCCATCATCCATCTGTCCTTCCCCCAACTGTAGCAGCTGCTTGGGTGACTTATGGAGGACATTGTTTTAATTAACCCCATGTACAATCCATGTGAGACATTTTATGACTTTATATTCAAGTTCTTTATTGGCACTTTCATCGTGCATGCGGGCGATATATTCATCTCCAGTGCGAGATAAAGAAAGACATCAGACATCGTAAATAAATACTCTAAAAGCATTAATGAATCTCTAACTCCAAGGCTACATTTAGGGCTATCGTAATGACCGGGAAATGACACACTGTCGTGATAACAAGGTCAGAGCATTTGATGGCAGGCTATCAACACTGAACGTGACCTCACTTTATATTCAAAGGGGTCTCAGAGGGGAGCACTGACCCCAGCACTACAGCCTAAAATAGGGCAGTTGTCAATGGTTTTGGCCTGTTACTGAGTCTATCACGTTTCCCTTTGCTTTGGGTACTCAATCATACAAACTGCCTTTTCATTGTTAGTGTAAAATAGGTTAAAGACCCCAGCAGTAAAGTTTGACTGTCAAAAACATGGAAAAACGAAATTGTCCTTTGGCTAATTTGGCTCCAAACCCCTGGCCAGATGGCAGGTTTTCACATTTACTCTGGATGTGTAGGGAGTTAATGGTGCAGTCTATCATACAGTTGAGATGAGTTACTCATTCCTAAAAAGGAAGTGCACTTTTATGGTGCACTGTATGGCTTTTATGGGAATTGCATTGTTGCAATATACATCTGCATTAGACCTGGTGATATATATAGTTTGTCGCTCACATTGAGAGTTTTATCAGTGTTAAATTGCATTACTATTTGTAGGGTATTGGTTAAATGAACTTCCAGTGTGACTTAGTAACAGATGAAGATGAACAAATGAATAATTAAATAAATATCCATTATGACCTCATGCATGTTTACCTGATATACTTCCAGGTGACAGCTGCACAATCATCTGTAGATGCCAAGTGTTCTTGGACCTTGTAAAGATAAGGGAATATTTCCATTTCAGTGTTTTCTCTAAGCCAGACAAATGGTCAGTAATATGAATATTGCAATGTATTTAGCCATGACAGACGGCGGGTTATAATTGAAGAAGGGGAGACGGTCCATTGCCCAGACATGGCTGCAGAGACGGACTCCCCTAGTTTGTGAAAACCCTTCCATTTGTCTGTTCACTGATTTGTGGAAGATACAGGCAGCAGATGTGAGGTTTGACCCAGAGTGAATATAAGAGCCACCAGCGTAATGATTCTCTCTGCATTTGGCTTGGATGTGGTCTAAATCATGAGATCATTTATACACAGTAAATTCAACAAGCTTGGATGCGTACCCGTTCCATTTCCTACATCGTATGATAATCACTGCCATCGTGAATGTCCTTGAGCTCCATGATACGAACAGCAGTTCCTTTAACAGGATAAACTGGACGTTATACAGACCATGCTCCAGGGGGACGGCCTGTTTAGTGTCTCAAACAACAATCTCAGACATTTTAGCGTCCACGTGGAGATTCTCCAGGTAATGTCTTCACAAGATCAGGACGTAAATGCTTTTTGCAAACGTTTATTTGCCGCAGCAGTCATGTGAATAACTGAAGGTCATGACAGTAGAGTAAGGTCATCTATCAATATGCTGTAAATGGACAGGAGGCCATGATGGGTTTTATATTTCATACGCAAAATTCGAAGGTCCACCTTCTTTTCTGAACACATTGACCAGGTTGCTCATCAGTATTCCTGTTACGGCCTCTCACTGAAAATGGACCTCTCTCTCTGGTTCTATATTGGCATTTAGAATCCCTGAGCAGATTCTTGAAATAAAGCATGATAAAGACCTCTTTAAACTGATGATTTATGAAGAGGAATGGAAAATGTCATAGTGCCTGTGAAGTGCTGCTGCAGCCCTCCCTCCTCTTCCTTCTCCTCCCTCCCTAGTGACACACACACACACACACACAACCCCTCCTTGTCAAGTCTCTGTTCCTCAGGGACCAGTAGGAAGGAATTCCAGCGCTCAGGCCACTGCAGAGGAAAAACAGAGGCAGAGTCACTGTCTTAGACCTTCTTTCAGATTTAATATATTTTCCCATCTTGACTCTACCATGCAAATGCAGCTGATTTGTTTTCATTATGAATAGGAATTGAAAGTTTCAGAGCTGCAGGAACTATCTCTGTTTCCAATGAGCTGAAGTTAGAAAGTCGGTCGGTCTGTGTTGCTTCTTTCATCAGAGGCCACCGGAGTGGATGAGGAATCCTTTGAAAGCAATTTTGGAAGTTGATCTTTGCACAGATGGAGCCTGACTGTTGTGATTTTATCAACTTATTGAAGTGTAAACAACAACAAAAACTTTAAAAGTTAGTTTGTCATTTTTATTAAAACCAACATAAGCAGAACAATTTCAGGGTTGGGTTCTGAAGAAGAGTTTGGTCTTTTTATCCTCTTAGGATATTTACAGTCTAGTTTATTGTGCAACACACCGCTCATTGTACTGTAGTAAATGTAGGTTTATGTGAAGTATTGCAAAGAAATTCCCAGACAAATCGAAAAACAGAGCGACTTCTCTCCATATCCTGCGACTATTGTTTTCATCGGAGAATTCTTTCCTGGTGGAATCCAAAGAATTCACACCACCTGCTTATTTGTCCTGCGTACAGACTGAAATCCAGTTCTTCACAAATAAGATAGAAAAGTTATTTTTGAGAGTTTAAATTTCTGGTTGTTTGGCAGTTGAATTGTTATATCAGTAGGAAACATTTTTAGAAGAACGCAAATATCGTATTGATTTGATTTTTATTTTAATAATTACCTTAGACTCCCTGGTGGTCTACTGGTTAGGATTCGGCGCTCTCACCACAGTGGCCCAGGTTCGATTCCGGGTCATATGTTTTGGGGCATTGGTGGTCTCGTGGTTAAGGACCCCGGTTTGAATCCCCCTACCACCAAGTTACAGCTAAGGTGCCCTGAGCATGGTATTGTTCTCACACTCTGCTCACTACAGTAATGGGTTAATTGCAGAGGCATAATTTCATGAAGGATATTCCGGAAGGATGATTAAAGTTCTAAAATTAAAAATAACAATAAAAAAATCAATATAATGTAAGTTTTATTTCCTTTCTAATTACATTATCTCCACTCCAGACCTAATTGCTCAGATACCTGTCTCTACGGCTTCCACTGTTTGTGTTCAGTGTATATACAGTATATGCATTCCATAAGTCTCCTGGGAAATTGCACTGGTCTCTCGTGTCCCAGACATGGTGCATGACTTCACAGAACCAAGTCCATACTGTACATCCTCAGAACTGTGAAGCCGACATATTTGCATCTTATTAATACACCGGCTTTAATCTGTCCTTCATCATCTCAGACGTCTGGCACCGTAGACCCTCCCCCGCCCTGCATCCCCTCTTGTCTGGGTCTCACTCTCTGTGGGTTGTTGTGTGTTAACCACGACAGCTTTTGTGAGACTGTCACCCTGGTCGCGGAAGTACACAGAGAATCCACATTGACACTCAGTCTAGCGGGGGGAATTGCTCCTCTGGTGGATTGTCCTTCGTTCATCTTTCTTTGTGTGACGTTTGAAAGAATCTGCATTAATTATAGCCTTTCTTTTATGGCCTCCATAAAATTAACTAGTGAGGAACTAATGGAGATGGTGTGTGTGTGTGAGAGAGTGTGTGTGTCATTTTGACCAGTTTCACCAACTTTCTATATTTTGCTCTGTAACTAGTATTTTGCGGGAATCTCTCTGGTTTGGTTGGAATATTACAAGGCAGTGGCGGACAAGCCCGTGGAACCACAGCTTTAATACACTCACTCTGGTGCATGATATAAATTTTTAGACTTTGCATCCCGCACATGCATGAATTGTGGTCAATGCACAGCCACTTAAGAGACATAAATATTTTTAATGGCTTAAACCAAATACTTTTTGTCTTCTTTCCTGAAGAAATACACAAATTGGCTTCAGTTTTGGACATTTTTTAGGGATTATAGTGAATGTAAATATCCTAAACTTCACAACAATATGTGCCTAACATCAATAATGTTCCTTACAAGTTACTAAAACAATCACTCTCTGGTAAACTTGAGAGTTATTCCCTCTTAAACTTCTTGTTTTAGCGCAGTGATTATACACAACGTAAAATGCAGATCGTGAGTGTTTCGGAAAATGGTGTTTACTCCTCGGGACGAGTGTCATCAGACTAGGCTAAATCCCTGTTATTTAACTGGAAGACTGAGAAAACCAGAGACGGAGACAGTCAGGACTACTCAGTGTCTGGGCCAGGTAGCAAACATGACGTGCAACTGTCTGGCTGTCATGCAAGTGTTGCTAACAGTTAGTTTTCCTCATCACTGTGGTGAATTGTTCGGCAGATCAGGTGAAATGAGACACATTCATTCATTCATCCTCGTCTGCTCGTCTGTTGCCTGTGCAAAGGGGCAACTGTTGCCACCCAAATCACACTGCTCCATACTTAGGGTCTTACTGTGGGTAGCCAACCCACTGGAAGTTTTGTGGGTCTGGATGGTGCTATGCTCAGAACTCCTTGGTGGCACACCTCACTAGGCAGCTGGTGGATTTGAACCTGGAACCTTGTGGACTCAAGTCCGCTTCCATAACCACTGGGCCACCACTGCAGCAAAACAAAACTCAGTTTCTGTGTTTTGCTTTATTTCAGTTTTCTCCACTGACCTTCCTTATATATCTGTACTATTTTTTGTGTACACATCAAATTGCGTAATACCTAACCACTAGGTGGCAATATTACAGAATAAAACATTCAGAACTGCTGGTAAAACCCCAATATGAAGAATTGCAGTGTGGATATCGGTGAAAATATTTAAGAGTTGACAAGCACTGCATTATATGTATAAAATGTTTATTTGTATTTTTGTATTTGTATACATTTCTAAGGCCTTAGTGTCTTATGAAACTGTATTCAATGCAGTTATCATTTGATAAATGACAATGAAGAGGTCAGTTATATATTTTTTTAATTCTTCTTAGAACGCTTGACTGTTTAGTTACCATAGTTACTACAAAATAGCTACCCATTACATGTTGTACAGAGGTTAGTTGGTTGTGCTGCTCTTCTAAGAATGACTCAGATTGACCTGCTTAAATAATTGATTAGTACCTAAGTGTTTATTTTTCTAAATCAGTGTCCTGCAATAATATTGAACTGTTTATCCGGGCAGGGCCTGTCCTCGTGGGCTCAGGCCCTTCACTTTGATGAGGAAAAAAGTGCACGCTCGGCACTGTAATCAATTTTACATCATCTTGGGGCAGTGCTGTATAATTAGAAAGGGTTGATTTCCTTGACCACAGCGTAGTCTAAAATTGTAGGCTATGCCCCAAACTAGGGTTTAGGAAAGTAACTGAAATAGTGCTGGTGAGTTTCGGTCCTTATGTCCTTCTGTGTGTGTGTGTTATACAGTATCGGTCAGATGGATACGGAGTCACCGGGATGTGCTGCAGCCAATTCACCAGCACTTGGACGACTGACTTTAATGTGGCGCCTCTTGTTTTCAAACTAAGCAACCAAAATTATAACCTGAGTGTAATCTCTTCATCATTGAATATGGTGACAGCTGCAGCGTGGTGACCTGCTGTGGCTGCAGCCCCTTCATATAAGGCAGCCTTCTACAATGTCAGTGGAGGAGTCACGCTGGACTCTAGGCTATTGTCTTGTCACATTTGTCCTGACCAGGAAGGATGTGATTAGGGGGACGAGACAGACAGGAAGGTTTGGAGAAAAAACTAGATTGAGATGTTTGGGCATGTTCAGAGGAGGGACAGTGGATACATTGGTAGAAGAATGATCCTAGAGATGGAGCTACCAGGTAGAAGACAAAGAGGAGATTGATGGATACAGTGATGGAAGAAGTTGAAGTCAGGGTAGAAGATTCATGCGATGTATGTTGTATGTCAGAAAAGACAGACAGAAATCTTTTTCTCATTTCGTCTTGTTCCTTTCACCGTCATTTCCATTTCCATCTTATCCTGTTCTCTGCATCTTCTACTCCTACTACCTCCATCTCCTCCCTTACTGCATCCATCAAGCTCCTCTTTGTCTTTTACCTGGTAGCTCCATCTCTAGGTGGACCCGTGTATCCACTGTCCCTCCTCTGAACAAAAACCATCTATCTCAATCTGTCTTCTCTAGCTTTGTCTCCAAACCTTCCTGTCTGTGTTGTCCCTCTAATCACCTCATGCCTGATCCTGTCCATCATTGTCTCTCCTAAAGAGAACCTCAGCATCTTTAACTCCTCCACGTCCAGCTCTGTCTCCTGTCTTTGACTATTCCTAGTGTCTCTAATCCATCCATCATGGCTGGTCTCTCCACTCTC
>JAFBJS010002806.1:92221-107376 GCA_016785265.1 Paraplagusia blochii | reverse complement strand
CCTCTGAACATGTCCAAACCATCTCAATCTGTCTTCTCTAGCTTTTTCTCCAAACCTTCCTGTCTGTGTTGTACCTCTAATCACCTCATTCCTGATCCCGTCCATCCTTGTCTCTCCTAAAGAGAATCTCAGCATCTTTAACTCCTCCACCTCCAGCTCTGTCTCCTGTCCTCAGTCTATTCCTGGTCTCTCTAATGGGTCCATCATGGCTGGTCTCACCACTATATTTATCTATAATTCTAAAACTAAGTATTCTAAATAAGATAATGTTTTTTTTTTTTCAAATCTAAATAACTAGATTGCTCTTAATATTTCAAGTGATTAAATCTCTACTAAAACTCAACTATAATATAATATGTTGTTGTTACAATAAAGTTACCAGTTAAAAATGCCACTTCTGAAACATTACACCTTTGCCTTCTCGAGTTTGTGCTGATTAAAACCAGTCTGTGATTGAAAACACCTTGCAGACTATTCAAATACTTCCAAACACACGTCAGTCTCCCTGCTGCATGTGTAATAGCTTTGGATGAAGATACAGATGTTGAACGATGTTTGGCATCTTTTCAACCACTAATCAACACAAATCCCAGTGAGGTGAACCTGTAGAGGGATGCATGTAAACTTTCAGGCAGGGTAAGAAGAACAGAACCTTCAAATAGACGGTGTAGGCACGCTCGATGGAGCATGCACCGTTGGCAGCGAGCCTGCATTTCATAAGGAGACAGTTCATTGACAGTTTATACAAACATCATCGTCGAGAACACTGGCTTCAGACACACTGTGTTCCTGTGTCCAGTTGAGAATGTCATGTGTGTTCAATGTGGTCTGTAAAGTCTCCGTACCAGCCTGGTAACAGTCCCGAGGTAACAAAAGATCAGTGTTTAAAATTTAATTTTCCCTGTTTGCATCACTTAGAGGAAATGTCGGCGCAAATGCATTGAAGTCGGTGCTGAAATCCACCTTTATCCCTGTGCTGTAAGCTGATTTGTCAAGAGGCCTGTGGCACCTTTGTGTGTTCGGTTGAATAACAGTCAGTAATCAGGAATAAACAAAAACCACTGAAGCTGAAAATGTTTTAAAAAATGCATGAAATGTGTTTTATCTAACGCTGACACTGTGAAGGACGTCTGTGGTTTTTGTCCAGAAACAACCTCTGTCTCCTGCACAATATAACCATCTAGACCAAGTTTTTCTCCTCTGGCTGCATAAAACATTTCCAAAGTTTTCTGTGAGGTTTTACATTTTTGGCCTTCAGACTCAGGATGGTAGTAAAAGAAAATTATTTGGTACATTGTTCTTGTAGGGGCAGTTCCAGGGTTGTCCAGTCTGGACAACTTTATTTATTGAAAGGCACAGTCTGTGTAGACACATGATACATGAGAAATATGTGGATATATAATTAAAACGCATTGTGGAGGGTTTTTTTATTGGTATTCAGAACATAGGGATTAATCAGTAGGTGACACTTTTGCCCAGAGTCAATGTCTCTGTGATCGGTGTGGAACTCCAGGGTTCACCTCCTGGGGCAGAAGACCAAGACGAATCCTGATCAGGGTGATTGGTGCCTTCCAGTGGGTACACCACCTAGAGGAAGTTGAATGAGGGGTGGTAACAGAGAAGAGATGAAGATGGATGGATGGAGTCATCAAGTTTTGACCAGTCGGTTTTAGGGGTTTTATGGTGCTGGACATTGTCCTGGACAAGGAGACAAGCTTGTTCTGTTTTTCTCCATAATAATAACAATTCAAAATGGGGAAAATTCTTGTGTTAACAGCTGGCAGCCCTGTGGTTCCTGTTGGAATCCAACCAAAGATCATCTGCTCTCTGTTTTCGAGGCAGGCGTGCTAATTACTACAATATGGAACCACTAACAAACTTTTTTAAAATAGTTTACTAATAATTGTGTAGGGATGTTTGGGCTTGTTCAAAGTCAGGCTGTTTTAGAATCACACTTTGATGTTGTAGTTTTAAAATGCCAAATCGGTTCTCTAACTCTGACCGTTTTATTTCTCCTCTTTCTCTTCTACAGCTGATCTTCACTGTCACAGTGTCCAGAGAAAATTCCCACTGGAGGGGAACATGCAGGGACCTGGCAGCAGCCACATACCGGACGATGTGTTCAGGCTTAACCTTGCTAAAGGAGTGTCCATGTCTCTGCCCTCCTCACCGCTCCTGCCAAGACAGTCCTACATGATGCCTTTACGTCCAAGCAAGAGATCACCAGGTAATAGAGCTTCTCTCTGTAATTTGTTCCATGTTTTATTTACGAAGAGTTCCAGTTGTCCATGTCATGGTCAAGGATAAAGAGTTCCATTAGGCAACTGGATGTGACGTGTTGCCGTTTGTGTTCCATGTGTTTGGATATGAATTTCTATTGAGTTCTTTATGGTCCTTAAAGTCAGGGGTTCTCAACCATTTTCAGGCTAAGGGCCGCTGTCGCAATACCACTATTATGGTCCAGAGCAGGAGAAACTTTGTAATTAGCTATGACACTTTGGCCCAGGGGCAATGTCTCTGTCATTGGTGTGGAACTCCAGGGCTCACTCTCAGCAGGAGGGCTCTGGAGGGGCTGGTATGGAACCGTCTGATTGGGGTGGTGCCCTGAGCCATGGTAATGGATGAGTGGATGAAGATGGATGGATGAATAAATGGATGGAAATGTCATTTTTGTCTAATTTTCTACTGAAATCCACACTTTGTAGTTGCTTTCTTGTTGGCTTAAAGACCCAGTGTAACATTTGTAACAAGTCCAAAATCAAATGGAACCCCCTAATGATAGATCACAGACCTGCTGTCTGCTGCTCCAGGTACTTTTACCACTGCGCTTGTAGGTGGCCACAGGCGCGGTGGCCAAGTGGTAAGGCAATGGTCTCACAAACCGAAGATCATGGGTTCGAACCTTATCTCTGCCTTTAAAATTCGGCCATAGGCTCTGTTTTTGGGGCAGTTGGTGGCTTCAAGGTTAAGGAAGCGGACTTGGTTCCGCAAGGTCCCCGGTTCGAATCCCCCTACCTTTACCACTGAGGTCCACTGAGCATGGCATTGTCCCCACTCAGCACCCCGGGAGCTCAGAGCTGCCCAGTGGTGTGAATCACAGTGTCACAATGACAACGGCTTTGCTTTCCTTCCTTCCTTTCCTTTTGTTGACATCTGTCAAACTTATCGTAATAGTAATTCAACTTGGCAAAATAATCAAACTCCCCAGAATGAAGTCATAACATTTGATTCCGTCCCAGATCCCACCTGTTAGCGCGGTTCACACACACGGATTTGTTTTTTTTGTCACTTGAGGCCTTTTATTTGATCACCTTGTGTTGAAGTATAAGCCTCAACAACTGTGCTGCGTGTTTACACTTTAGTGGCTCGTAATGGGTGGATGTTTACACTGGGTCCAATTGTGTGCCCTCTTTGGGTTTCCTCCACTGCAGCTGCAGGGTTCGACCCGATCCTTTGTATCCTGAGGACTTGACACAGAGAAGAGAAATCCTTTAAGTGGCCAGTGTGGCCCCCACACTCACATGTGGCTCTCATCTGTGGGCTATCTTAGCCTTTGTTTGGATTAGTCGCAGCTTTGATCTGTTTAGTGTAAAGATGAGTTGGTGGGACGGGGCGGGGCCTGGGGACTGAGGGGGACGGAGGGAGGGTTGATCTTTGTACAGACTTCACATTCATCTAATGTAAAAAACTCAGTTTTGGTTGTTTACCTGTAAAACCACTTTTGTCTGCGCTGTTCCCCTGCTTTGAACTGTACGAATGTTAACGGAACCCAGATGCATGATGGGTACATTCTTGATCTCTGACAAAAGCAGCAAAATGGGATTAGTATTTTTTAAAAGGCTTTTTATTGTCAAACAATTTAATTAAAAAATCCATTAACAGTGTATTTATGGTAAAACTGCAACTTCCCTGATTACTTTAAATCAATCCACTAATGAAATGTGTGTTTGCTGCTACAACCAGAATGGAGGGAGATTGTAAAGGTGAAAAAAAGCTCATGGGACAGAGGAGAAGGAACACTCATTAAAGGTGTATTCCCTCATGTCTCCTTCCAAGGAATGAAAAAAAGGAGAGGGTAAAAAAGGGCAGACAAGACAGAACACCGAGGAGATCGACGTAGCAGTGAAGGTCGGGGGAGGGTTGGAGACTCTCCTCTCCGGTCCTCAGAGGTAACTGTGAAAATCCTGAGGGGGAGAGTTCACAGCTCCAGTTAATAAACACATACTGGAGGAAATGTCTCAGGTCAGCGGTGAAAACGTACTGGGTCGTGCTGCATTTTCTGTTTCTGGGCCACATTAAGACACGGAGACGGCGCAGTGTTAAAAAGTTTGTTATCATTTCTGTATAAAATATCACTCTTGTGTGCAGAAGTAGAAACATGTTAGTGATCTTTACTCCCATTACTTGATCTTTAGAATGTGTTCCTGCTCAGTGAGGACTTATCCACAGATGGTTGCAGTCATGCACCACAGATGTGGACACCAAAGAGTTTCCAACACAGGAAACATGTTTTGGAAATGTACAGTGACAAGGGAGTTAGTAGAAGCAACAGCCATGAACATATCAGAAGCAAAGGGCTCTAATACGCACAACCACATTCAATTACAGTAAGGTACAACTAATGACTTTAACCATAACACTAAGTGGCATAGTTTAGGTCATAATCTATTGTCCAAATGTACAGTAGAAGTTGGTTTTAACTGTAAACATAGACCGTCCCTTTGTATCATTTCTTCAGTTTCAGTGGTTAAAACAAAGCAGATAGTTTGTCAAGTGGTGTAAACAATGGCTTTTAGGGTTGGAAACAAAGGGTTAACAGTACATGTGTATTGTGTAGAAACAGCACCCCCTGTGTGACCTAGTATTTTGTCTATTCACTGACTCTTTGGATAATGACCACCACCACATCTGACTGGTGTTTTCCAAATGTTCAGCAGAGCAGTTTGTTGAAAGCTTTTACCAAAGCCTACGTAGTTGGTAAAAGCTACTGTAATGTATTAAGTCACCACATGGCAGCAAATTCACCCATAAAACAACATGAGGACAAAGGAAATTACATTTACTATGAAAGGAATAACATCAAAACTATAATATTTTTTGTAATTTCTTTTCAACTCCACCTTTTTTCAATAAAAAATAAATGTTTCCTGAACAATCTTCTTCTTTCGGCTTGTCCCTTTTTTTCTGGGTTGCCACATGGAGTCAACCTTTTCCATCTTACCCTGTCCTCTGTATCCTCAACTCTAACTCTAACTACCTCCATGTCCTCCCTTACTGCAACCATCAATCTCCTCTTTGTCTCCTACCTGGTAGCCCCATCTCTAGGATTGTTCTTCTACCTTCTTGTCTGTGTTGTCCCTCTAATCACCTCATTCTTGATCCTGTCCATCCTTGTCTCTCCTACAGAGAATCTCAGCATCTTTTCCACCTCCAGCTCTGTCTCCTGTCTTCTACCTATTCCCTGTCTCTTATACACATCTAGATGTGTATAAGAGACAGAGTAACAGCAGCAGTAACAGCAACTGTTATAACATCAGCAGCAGCAATAATAACATCTGTAGCAGCAACAGCAACGTAGCAGTAGAATTTGTCGTGACATCAGTAGCAGCAGCAGTAAATAGTGGTAAAAGCAGCAGCAGTAACTGTATCAGCAGTGTAGAAGGAGCAGTAGAATTTGTCGTGACATCAGTAGCAGCAGTAACTGTATCAGCAGTGTAGAAGGAGCAGTAGAATTTGAAGTGACATCAGTAGCAGCAGTAATAATATCGGCAGCAGTAGTAACAACAACAGCAGCAGCAGCAGCAATATTAACAGTGGCAGCAGCAGTTACAGCAGTAATAATATCAGCACTAAGAGCAGCAGCAGCAGTAGGTTTGTGTTCATTTCCTGAGGATGTAGATACAGGATCCAGCACAGGAAGAGGAAACACCTCTGAATTTAGGGTTGGCTAGAGTGTAGCCTGGACAGGAAGTAGCTGCGAATTCGTATCTGAGACAACATTCCTTTGGACTTCCTGACTTATAAAAGTATTTAATTGTACCTTCAGTGTCTAAACAGGTTAATTTATCCACTGAAGTCAGACTGTCATCGCTTTTGTTTTGGACGGGAAGCGGTTCCAAAGATATGAAAAGCATTTTGTGGCTAGGCCTCATTTCCTGACACATTGGGTAATCTATCACAGTTTGCAAGACTTCGACTTAGTGGTTGCTCTTTTCATGAAAAACTTCACAAGGGACAACAGAGAAATACTGAGTTAATTAGGAGTGTGACGGATGCTTGAGCTGCAAAGCCCTGGTGGTGTTGAGTGGTGCAGCTTTGATCAGTTAAGCCCTGAGCTTAACCATGAAACACAGCACCCTGACATGTGTTGAACAGCACCTCCAGTTTACAGTCTTAATAGTTTACAGGACCTCCGTCCGCCCAGAGAGACGCATTAACTGTTACTGAATGGACGCATCTTCTTTCAAATCGTTGTGGTCAAAGATCAGGTATTAAAAAAAACCAAGGTCTCCCAGTTTGAAGTGGCGGGAGTGTAATGGATCACACAGTAAAGTGTGGTTCTCAGATCTTTTAAGCCAATTAAAGCCAATAGAACTTAATGGCTTCCATAGTCTCCTGGGCATCTCTACAGTGACCTCCACTGGCTGCAGTCTGTTACTGTCCCAGTGGGCTGTTCAAACAATTGGATATGGGGGGGGGGCAATTTAAAGCTCTTTCAAGACAAAAAAAACATCTGATGTGTCTGCAGTCGAGGCTCGGAGCTTCAGTGGAATATATTATGTGCTTCAGTCTGCAGATTTACTGTGGGATTTTCCAGTAGCACTGATAGGGATTAGAACAGAGAGGATGGTATTTGCAGAGGTGATGCTAAAATCCCCACTGATTGCACAGAAATAGAATTGTGCCGACTTGGGCTTGCATAGGAAGGGGCTGTGATGCATGAATTCATCATCACGTCATCAGATCCTTCTAATTGGTGTGTATGGAATTATCACACAGGGGATGTTGGCCTTTGTGTTACAAATGAGTTACGTCATTTTTTCTTTCCTGCCTGAGGTGACTTTAGAGCAGTCGTCCCCAACCACTGGGGCGAGGACAGTTACCCGTCCGTGGGTGAATTGGTGCTGGGCCGCCGAGAAATAATGTTTCCTTTTGGCCCCATCTGGCTGTTACTTACGCTTCAACAAAACAAAGAACTGACCAATAGAATGGCTAGGATTCCATCATCAATAATGCAACTATATTTGATTAGGAAATATTTTCTCAGTGAAGACAACAACAATAAACTCAAAATGACGCAGAGTCATTGATACAAGATTCTGACTTTTTATACCGGGTAGCAGAAAGTTATAGGCTGTGTGCACTTGAGAAATCCTTGTTGTGCCCATGCACAGTTAATTCTGGTAGGAAGAATTTATAGGTAGGAAAATATTTCAGAACAACAGAAATTAAATTCTGTTGTTCTGGTCCGTGAAAAAAGAGATTTAACCGGCCCGTGGCGCAAAAAGGGTTGGGGAACACTGGTTTAGAGAATTGTCTGGACAAATCAGCAACTTTACCACACCTACTGGGATCAGTAGGAAAAATATTGGATTTATGTCATTATATGAATAACACCTCTATGATACAAAAACAATATGCTGGGATTGGCTCCCATACCTGTTTGCAAAGCGATAAATGTAGGGAAAATGTACCGTGGTCGGACGAAGATAAATAGTCAAATTTGATGAAGAAAAACTGTAGATTCAACACCTTGTTTTTTAGACAATTTTTTTCAATCAAGTAGCCTATTGGCTTTTTGGAGCAGAGCAGCTCAGCTGTTTTGTGTTGCTTCACACTCACATTCTTTCTGTCCTTCAGGGAACATTTTAATGCATCCACTTTAGCGCATAGATTTGTATTTTGCTCTGGAGCCATTGTCAACCAAGATGTATCGCTCAGACTTTTTGTCCCTGTCTCTCTTTCTCTTTACTCCACTCATCTAACTACTTTCACAGTCAGTGCTTCCCCGGTTTATGACCAGAATCTGGCTTTTCACCTCCTTATCTCTGTGCTGTCGTAGCCTCTGCTCTGTTTACTGTACAACCTGAATACAAGCAGGACATGAATGATATCTTGAAATTTAGTCTTTGCGTCCTCTTTCATTCTCATTTTGGACATTATTTTGAAGAGGTGGCTGTGGTAGCTTTAGATAACAATGCTGGTTATATTAAAACCGATTTAACTGTAACCTTGAGGCTGAACCTTGAGATAAAATGTTCTTTAATAGGTTTTTACAAGTTTATTTAATTCTGCAGAGATGAATTACTACACCTTCCGTCCAGTAGTGTTGTCCTTGTCCACTCCTCAGTACCAAATCAGTTTATTTTGTCCTTCTGTCGAGAGGACAAGAGTGGTTCAAAGGCAGAGGCAGATTCTTCCAGGTGAACTCTCCTGGAGTCACCTCTAGGCAGCTGACAACAACAAGACACTTCTGTGGTTTTATTAATGTCCTTTCGAGGGCTGAGCTGCAAAAGGCCCTGTAATGATGTTTGAGCTATTTGAACGGTTCCTCTGATGGACACCCCATGATCGGTACTATCTGTTACTACCCCACTCTTCAGTGCTTTTCACTCCACTTCACTCTGGCTTTGACCCTGTATCAAACAAAGCTCCCTCGGGCTTCGAGTGCAGTGGAATCCCAGCTGAACACCTTCACCTGAAACTGGTGTTGAAGATTCAAGATTATAAAATACACCAGGGATATTTGATAAAACACTGAGGTCAATACCAAGTATTCATTTCTAGTAGGAATATATTGAAGTTCCACAACCTGTGTTGACATTTTCCACTTAGATATTATTATATTCTGACTCCAGCTATTGTATACACTAAATAAACTTGTCAATGGAAATGACAGCGAGATGGTGATGTGATTGATTGACAGGTATGTTCTGTCGGTTTAGAGAGTTGTTATCGACTGATAGGCGACAAATATGATCGTCATCAGCGTCCAGAAACACTGGATAAGACATGGCTGCATACAATAACTATTAGGGCTGGGTTAAAAAAATCGATTAATCGATCTTAATTGATTTTTTTTGTTAATAGGACGATATTGATTCATAAATCAAAAAATCGATCTTTTTTTTCCTTCTTTTCCCAACAACTTTACGTGAGCTCATGCACCACAGGTGATTACGTATTTACGTGGTTACGTGCGAGTTAACACACTTGCATGTAAAACAAATGTAAAAACAACATGGCACTAAAATCTAAAATCTAAAACTAGAGTCTGCCTTGTAATTTTGGGTCAAGTCATGTTAAATAAAAAAATGCATGATGGATTAATATGACTGCCTTGAGTAAATATGTGATGGATAAATAAATAAATGTAAAAAAAAATCTTTTATTAGCAAATGGATTAAGTTTCAATTTTAGCTTTGATTCTTCTGAGAATAACGTTGGTAATGAACTATAATTGATATGACAAAAACTGAATCGAAAACTAAAGCGAATCGTGAATTGAATCGAATCGAACCCTTGTGAATCGAATCAAATCAATTTAGAAAATTTGAATCAATACCCAGCCCTAATAACTATCCAATATTTTCCTACCTCATCCTCAACCAAATTCAAAATGTAGAGCAGACTTGTCAAATCAAGGCCTGAGGGCCAGATGCAGTCCGTTGAGCTTTTTAATGCGGCCCACCAACGTTGTCCAAATTGCACAGTTTATTTACATTATCATTATACTACTGCCTTTTCCCTGCAAAAATGAATTTCCCCAGTAGATAAAGGGTCACAAAGGGTATTAGAAATGTAGGATTTTAGCTTTTATACCTGACTTTAACATGGCAATTATCTGAGTTAAAATGAACAATCCATCTTTCTGCTCTGGACTCGGCCCTCGTGGCCAATTTTGGCCCAAGATTCAAAAAAGGTGTTTTGTTTGTTTATTTAAATCCAACACCATCATGTATGTCTGTCATATTCTTTGCTCGGTGTTTGATAAATAATTGAAAGAAGAAAGAAATTGGAATTTCTGCTCAGGATTTGTTTTTCCAATAGAGCATTTCTAATCCAAGGCTATAAAAAAACACATTCACTAGAGCGAGTGAATGCCAAGAATCAGTTTCACCCCAAGGATTCAACAAGTTTTGGGTTTTCATCAGTACTGTTTGTAATAGAAATGTAATGAAACTAATCTAATTGGACATTGGCTCACAGCCTCACTCCCATAGCTATAAATATTGGTCTTATTGGCCAAGCATATGGACATGGTCCAACAAAGACTCCAAAGTCATGTTCAATTACGTCAATATCCTTAGATTATACAAGCTTGGACATGAATCTGTACTGTAGCCGACTGACTGGACACCACCATGTGGCGGCAGCAGCTCCAGGTCACTTTTGCGATGAAGAATGACATTTTGAAATATAAAGAGGGCTGTTGTGGGGCTGCTCTCATTCCCCATTGCTGCACAAAGAGGACACACTGTCTCATTGACAAGTTGAAATGTGAAGAGTGTCAAGAGTCCATCTTGAAGAATGCTGGGAAAACTCCTTGATCACTTGGTAACCATGAACAGTCCTCTCATTCACTGGGATCTACTGGACAGAACATTCTGTCACTGTGATCTTCCTCCTGCTCAGTGGTGGTTCTCTCTTTATGGGTTCCTGTCTCGTACTGTAGATGTTGGTGAGTACAGAAGACTCCTGTGTCTAGCCTGAAGGTTCGGTTGTTTTTGTTGTCCCCTTACTGCCTTATCACACCCTGCACCTTTTCTGTGCTTCTATTGTTTGTTTTTACTTCTGTCTTACTATAGCACATCATCATACATACTAAAAATTGTTACTGTACTCTGTCGATACCGTAGTGCAACATATTTTGTCTATTTTATTCACTCATCATCAACAAAATTTAAGATGTTCTGTTAATCATGTGCAGTAATACAGTCTTCTGCATTATAAAATTATCTTTTGGTTCTAATATTATTCATTGGGTCCTGTGTGCATTACTGCCACCTACTGGGTTGGAAAGTTTCTGTTATTGTGACGTGCAATCATGGAAAAAATGATTAGACCACTCTTTCTTTAATTTCTTGTCCATATAAAAGTCTTAATCTACAATAATCTGGACAAATATAATAACAACAAAAAAGGCTTATAATTAAGTTTCATTTCAGAGCTGATTTCTGGCCATTTTGCATGGTTTTATTGACACTGACAAAAATCACTTCCATTCCTACATCACTAGCAATAACATTGTACTGACAAATACAGTGTTTTTAGTCATTGCATGGTTTTGTGTTCATTGTTTCCCCCAGGTGATAAACCTTTAGTGGAACAAGGCATTAAGATGAACAAGGAATTGAAGAAAACAGCAGAGTGGTCAGAAATTAAGAGACAAAGAAGATGGAAATATAAGTGATTAAACGTATAAGTAGTTCATCAAAAAAAAAATCTTTATAAACAATGATATTTTTTAGTTATTACTTGCACTTATGGTTAGCTTTTAGAAAAATCCAAAACAGTCCTGAGTCCCTTCAATATGTTAAAACACTGTCAGGAAAGAAAGGAAGGGATATAGAAAATTTTTGTTGACAAAATTTCCCAAATCCAAAACTAAAATGTATGCAAAAGCATGTAAATAGTTTTGTCCTCACCAATCAGAGGTGATCAGATCGACTTTTTGGCTTTTTCCTTTCCCTGCCCTTTTGTTGTTTGGATTCCTAAAAATTGTGACCTTATTATAGATTGCAGTGTGTCATCCCTCAGCTCCTCCACAGCTGAAGGAAGAATCTAATAGCAGCCTCATAAACCCGGAGATGAGATTTCGGGTTGAAGACAAACAACTTTTGGACGCTGCCTAAAACTACCACATGTTTGTTATTCTGCGTGTCGATCCTGTTTTCAGGTTTTTTTTATTTTTTATTTTGTGTAAACCGAAGCTGAACTGCAGCACATGGTTCCAATTAACCAAACTGGGCCTGTAGTTGTTGTTAGATGAAACACATTGAACTGGACTGGTTTGCTCCTTGGGTCCAGGACATTTACCTGAACCGAGTGCGTCTCACACTCACCCCTCTGTGCCTCTGAAGCCCCTCTCTAATTGGAGCCGTGTGAGTCCTGGGTAATAGATTGAGTCTGACTCCACACAGATGAATGGAGGTTTTCAGGACCTGCTCTTTGGCTTTCTCTGCAGTAAAGCAGAGTCACTTGAATTGCTGAGAAAGGTCTTTCTGTGAATCACTCCCCTGAACTCTTTCAACTACCAATCAACACAAATCCAAAGGTCTGTAAGGTTCCATGTGCTTGAAATCCAACCCTCAGATTATAGTGGTTTTGAACAACACTGTCATCACTGCCTACTACAACTACTGCCTTCTGTTGTTTTTGTGACACACAATTACACTTTGTGCTTTCGCTCAGAAGTCATCGACTTGACTTATGTCTGGACCTGTGCTGAAAAGCAGTGGAAGACTGCAGAGGTTATTTTTAAGACAATGAAAAGTTCCTCGCTATGCATTTCAAGCTGCATATCCATAGATGGCACTGTGCATCAAGCTGAGTCTGAACGCTCTCTTCTATGGTTCACTGCAGAGTCACTTCCAGAACCTTTTCTGGCCACTGCTGCTGCTGCTCCTCCCCTTCCCCCTGCTGGGCAATAACCCAACAATCTGTGACTAAGATCGCCTCTGTGGTTTACGAAATTGCTCAATCTGATGCTGAGGAGATTTTTTGTTTGAGGTCAGAGTGACTTATATTGCATTTGGTAATAGGAAACGGCTATCTCTGTTCTCCCATCCAATCTTCATATTATGACTGGGGTTACATGCACAGTCATCTGATAACAGTAGTCTGGAGAAAGAGGTTTAGATTGGGTTACGGCGGATCAAGGCTGCAGCAGCATGCCGTCGAGTTGCCAAAGAATGCTGGTTGTAAATCCAGCCAGCTTTGTTTCCACAATATTTTCTGCATCTCTAGTTTTTAATTGTCAACTCTGGAATAGATTTCTGTTGAACACGGCCAAATCTGGGTGTGCACTGTCAGTTCTCTGAGAGATGTTTGTTTCATGGCATGGTATTTAGTCTAGTGTCATTGTCGAAGTTCCATCAAGTGCAAACAATTATATTCCTGTGTCTAAGCAAAAAAAAAAAAAAAAACAGGCTTGAGCCATCACTCAAATAAACAACATAATTGTTTTGTCTCTTAAAAGTTGATTGAATGTCGGCTTTCAGCCTAAATTGCTGATTTATTTTTGAGTTCAACACATTTAGCAGACATTTGCTGTGAAGCTGTGCTGTTTCTCTGTCTGCTATACTGTGAGCTTACTAAAAAAAAAAAGAGCCAGCGATATTCTTCTGCACCTCACAAGACAAAGACGGTCTTTAGAGAGTGGTAACATTGTCCCAGATAAATCAACTGACTTGCACCAGGATGGCTGGATCCTAATCTGTCCCTGTGTGTCCTGCAGCTAAAGAAGGGTGTGTTTCATGGGACCCGCTTGCAGATGCACTTACAGACTAACTGTATCTGTTTTTTTTTTTGTTTTTTTTTATCTACAGAGTGTGTGTGCATGTGTTTTACAGTTCAATAAGAGGCTAATTGTTTGTGGTTTCCTGCTGTAGTGTACATTCCCAGAGCTGGTCAGCAGTGTTTTATTGGTCGTCTCTGCCCGTGCAAGACAATATTCTCAGTTGTCAGACAGACAGAGCTGCTATCAGCGCAGGGTGCTGTCTGAGAAAGTGTGTGTGTGTGTCTGTGTGAGTGTGCGCGCAGTGCTGGTGTGTGAGTTTTATGTGAGCCACAGAGTGCAGCCAAGCCTGTCCGACGATGACACCACTGCCTCTCATCTCCACTTCCATCTGGAACATGTTAATCCAGCGAGAACTTTGACGCTCTCTCTGGTTCTCTAATGCTCTCATCTCTTTAGTTTCCCCTCTCAGCCGCCTGCTCTGACACACTCTCTGTCCTTTTCTCTTTTTCTTCCATATCCCTGCTGCATCTGCGATTCATGCTGGCAGGTCCGAGCAGGAAACCCAAGTATGTGGAGAGTCCCCGCGTACCTTCTGATGCCATTGTCTCAGCACTGAGGAAGGTGGCCGATAACAAGGAGTCCTCGCACAATGGTGAGTTTGTAATATTTCACATCAGGCTGGGATTTTCTAAACTTTGCAACAAAGTTGTAAAATCAGTCTTTTTCTGCTGTTTGTCTTATACAAGACTGTTTTTGTTAGAACTTACCGCGAATGAAGGGTTTCATCGGTGACTGCATGAGTGATCCAGTAAATGTCAATTCTTGCCTTGCAGACAAAGAAAGAAATGGTTTTGTGTTTATTCAAAAGCGTGTGGTTACATTTTCAGAAGAGTCAGTTTTCCTCTCTCTCTGTGTAGAGACATTTACAGCGAAGCCCTCGATTCGTCTCATGTGAACACAATCAAGGAAACATCCTCTCAGTGGAGTTGCACGTACATGATTTTTGTGATCATGTTTTGCACATGGCTGTGATTTAAGCCTTTATTATATTACTGCCTCATTCCTGGGTTTGTGTGACAGTTCACATTCCTGCCATAGGCTGAGTTCTGTGGTGGCAGGATGTGATATTCTGAGTGAACAGCAGCAGAGGAAGAGTTTGTCCTGATTACACCTTGGCTCTGACATGTAGACAGTTGTAACCCTGAGCTGCCCAGTCACTGCTGATGTTACATACCAAAGCACGAGGGTGTGTCTGACATTGAGCTGGCACGTAGCATTGTTTGGGGTTGTAGTGGACGACGGGTGGGTGGAGGAATACGAAATGAACATCATGCCCATCTCATCACAGTTGATGCAACTGCGAGTGAGTCAGTGTCATGGGTTTGAGTCTCCGGAGAGTGTTTTGACAGATCGGTTTGTTGACATAACCTGTGGAACTGGGCAAATAAATGGGCACAATGTCAGAATGTAAATGAACCTTTCTGCAGGTTACACAAACAAACGCCTCTCTCTAGTTATCTGGTGGTGTTCTCCATGTGACTTTGGAACTTCACAATCACATGCATATACATGCCTTTGTTTGGGTAAGAAAAACAGCTTTTTCGCTTATGTTTCCTACTGATGTCAGGCCAGTGAGCAGGAGGCAGAGCTGGAGGTGGAGGAGTTAAAGATGCTGAGATTCTCTTTAGGAGAG
>JAFBJS010002806.1:80010-92214 GCA_016785265.1 Paraplagusia blochii | reverse complement strand
ACAAGGATGGACAGGATCAGGAATGAGGTGATTAGAGGGACAACACAGACAGGAAGGTTTGGAGAAAAAGCTAGAGAAGCCGGATTGAGATGGTTTGGACATGTTGGACAAGAGGAGGGGCAGTGGATACATTGGTAGAAGATCCTAGAGATGGAGCTACCAGGTAGGAGACAAAGAGGAGATTTATGGATGCAGTGAGGGAGGACATGAGGGTAGCTGGAGTTAGAGTTCAGGATACAGAGGACACAAGGAGATGGAAATTGTTGACTCGCTGTGGCAACCCCTGAAAAAGGGACAAGATGAAAGTAAAAGAAGAAGATTGGATACATTTATTTTTTATTGAAAAAAGGTGGTGTTATATTATAGTTGCTTTTTAACTCTAAAAGGACATACAACAATAAAAAGACATCCAAGCTTTTTTGAGAAAATGACAGATCTACAGACCAGGACAGAATATACGCACGTTTCGCCTCCTGATGTCACATGTTTCAAATAATATTTAAAATCTCCTTTGACATCATTGAATTATTTTAAAACTATTTTACACCAATATTATTGCTATTACCATCATTGTTCATATGATGCTTCCAGGATCCTATGACCAAAGTTCCACGTAGTGGGTATTGAATAGTAAATTCTGGTTATTTTATTACATTTATTTTTCGGACCAATAAGTATAAACATTCTTAAGTGTTTTACAAACTGTGATGTGTGACCTGTTACTATATTTTTAGTACTGTACTGTTCCAGGATCAGCTGTTGGTTTAATATGCACATTACAGTTTTCCCACAGCAGGTAATTAAAAAAAACCTTTATAATTGAATATTTAAGAAGTGTTTACTCTGCTAATTATGTGCAATTAGGGAATGCATGAATTCTACACTAATAATGGTTAATTGTAATGGCCCAGCTGCAGTGGGATAAACCAGCTGAATAACATTTGGAGAAATAGCTTCTCTTAGTATCTTCTTAAAAAAATCAATCTCGAATGTGATTGACTTTGTGAAAGCGGTGTTTGCTGTTTATATCGACTGGATGAGGTGAAAAAAAAATCTTCATGTGATGATGACCCATCTATCCATCAGCCCGTGTTCACCTCTGTCAGCAGGAGTAAACAATGCCGGCTTTTATTTTGGCTTAAGTGCCGAGACAGGAGATGATGTTGGTTTAACATTGCAGCTTTTGTTAACAAGGTCAGGGTTGACATAGAATGGTGATACACAGCTGGGAAAATGGCTCTGAAAAACACGCCCGAAAAACAAATTCATTGCAAGCTTCACAGCATGAGGAGCCAGGATTGTTTGCGTTGCATTGTACAAGAAATAAACAACATTTGTTGTTGGAGTGCTGGATGGTGCGTCAAGCGTAGAGACAAGTGGATGTGGTTCTTGTTTATGTATGTTTTAGTTGGTCGTCCTCTGATGTGGTTCGGCCTTGTTGTTTTATTTTGATGCACTTCTGACTTCTAGATTGTCAGGGCCATGGATTTGACTGGGATTTGACTGCAGACTGAGAAAGTGCGACACTGGTGTTAACTCACATCAGGCCGTTATTCTTTCACATGTGTCTAAGAGAACAGTACGTGTAATTATTTTGTCCGCGGTCACGGCGACATTTGTTTGCGTGTGTACAGTAGGGCTTTGTGTGTTCAGACAGGCAGTGGACTGTCATCCTGTCAAAACGGTTTCAGCTGTGGTCGCTGGGCTCTGTCTCTGTCAATCAACCCTCTGCCGGCCCACAATTATGTCTCTCTTTTCTGTCCACCCCCCACTCAGACGCTCCATTACTGGTCGGTCACCAGTCAAAGTCGGTGATGAACCTCAGCACCTGTTAATTCACACACTATGTTCATTTTGTCATTAATGAACCCATCTGCCATATGTTGTCAACCATGAAAAACACGACTGTGTTTGTAACTGACATCGTACTGTAATAACATGGACCCTTTTAATAATGTTATGTCAACCAGCTTTGTTGTTTATATAAATACGAAGTAGTAAGCGCTATTACTATGATGATTATGTTTCTATGAAACCGCAGGTGTCAAACTCAGGGCCGGGGGCCAAATTTGGCCCGCAGCGTAATTATATTTGCCCCGTGAGATCATTTGAAGTAGTATTAGCCATGTATGCTCTTTGTTATAATACATTCAGTATGCTTTTTGTTC
The DNA here is from genome assembly GCA_016785265.1 of Paraplagusia blochii. Classification (NCBI taxonomy): domain Eukaryota; kingdom Metazoa; phylum Chordata; class Actinopteri; order Pleuronectiformes; family Cynoglossidae; genus Paraplagusia; species Paraplagusia blochii. The sequence goes on along the minus strand of JAFBJS010002806.1, from coordinate 90,046 downwards.
TATATCTGTAAAAAAGAGAAAGATAGATGATCAAGACACATAAAGAGACAGAATAATCAACAAAAAATTTGTCTGGGGAGCAGGGAAACATGTGTATTCACAGTTAATTTTTCATTAATAGTTGAATTTGGCCTGTAACGTCATGACAGAGTTTGACAGCCCTGCATTAAACCAAGGAAAGTTATTGATGGTATTAAATATCATCCAACACTTTCACTTTTCACTTCACGTCTACCACATTTGACAGATGATCCTAACGAAAATATCGGAATATTTGCAACCACATCTAGAAAAACTTTCAAAACGGAGCATTTTATCATCTTTTGTTTGCATTGAATGCCAATGAAGCGGTGACAGATCAGTGTTGGACTCCAGCAGCATGTGTTGTTGTGACTGGTAAATCTGCCTTTTACTGGTGGGATTTGCAATTGGTAAATTATGATGCACAATCTAACAACCACAGCTGGGATCCTGAGATGCTGCTCGCAAGGAATATTGGCAGATGATAGAAACCTCGGCGCCACAGGCAACCTCTATTTAAACACTGTGAATTGGCAATTCATGAGATAATTGTGAAATGATTCACGTTCTCTTTGTATAAGTCTGTATTGAGGAACGGAGACAGAGCCGGGCCCCACAGTGTAATCAAGGCCTATTGTCGACAGTTTATGTAACATACTGTGATAGTTTGGCAGCCTTCATATCTCTCCTGAGAGAAAGCACTGATATTCTGGCAGCTGTGATGCCTACTTGGCACTAAATGAGTTGCATTTCAATCTCACCTTCTTCGGTGTTATTTTTTGGGTTACCTGTTTTAATCAACAGATGGGCAATTAGTTTTGTTTTTTTTTATCCTATGATAGAACATCATTAAGTCGTCCTGCTCAACTCCAGTGGAACCTCAATCAGCCAGTCCCTCAAGGCCGTCCCCGTCGATGTATATGGATGTTTTTTCCCGTTGGCTAAATGCTGCGTGAATTGCCACCTTTGTTTACAATGAGTCTAGATATAATAACCGTCACAATATGGTGTCAAAGTGAGATGTCAGTCAGACTCTGACTATTATCACATAAACATCCCCACCTCCCAAACCTCATTTTACTTGGAGATTGTGCATCGGAGATGCCGTCTTACCTCAGTCTGTCTCGTTGGACGGTCCATCTGTTCTCGTAGCAGAGGAGGTCTGTGGTTCCATCATCGGAATGTGCAATAGCCAGTGAACATGCTTTAGGGGAGCACGTCACCTTGTACCCCTGAACTTAAATGGCGAGGCAGGATGCATGTTCTCATTGAGGGTTCATTTAACAGGCTCTGCAGTTGCGGTAATGAAACTCCAGCTGCTAATGAGCACCGGCTGGATTGTTTTCTCAGCAGGGAGAGAGGCCAGACAACTATGTGAAGCCACTCAGTTCGCGTTACTCCCCCACCGCCTCATCCCTCTCCTCCGCTTCTTCCCGTCATCGTTCCTCTATCGCTGCGCCGCATGGCTGCCATTTCACACCTGCTCATAAACTTTTTCAGGCGTTAGATAACAACATTGTTTTCCTCCTGCCTTCATTTGCTGTGCCGTTACTTGATAACACACTGGTAGCATCCATTCCATTTGCATAACTCCACGTTTGTGTTTGGCTCATCAGATTTTGTATATGAAGCACAGGGAGCTCAATGACATCAGGCAAGAATTTTAATTAACACCTGTCGTTCATCCAGATCAACACGATCACTTTATATTGTGCGTAGACAAACCAAAGATGTCTTTACTGAAGCACCGCAGTCTTAAACCTTGATCCAACAAGGTCATGTTTTGGTCCAATATGCCTTTTATTAGTGTTATTGAAAAGATTTCTAGCATAAATAGAGAAAAGAATGCTGCTTTAGATTTAAAGAAATAACAACAAACTAAGACTACCGCTACCTCAAATGTACAAAGTTGCCAATGTACATAAGACATGCAAATCCAGGACTTAGAGCTGTGTCTCTGGCACCCCCTACAGGGGAGGACTGGTCATGTTCATTGACCTTGACAAACAAGGTCACGGCTGTTTGTCAAATTGTCGATGTGTGTATCATAAAGACCATTTGTGTAGCTACACCTATATTTCCATATAGTCTCACATATACTTTTATTGCATAAACATAGATGTCAGTACATATTTACAACAAATAATCCATAAACAAGAAATAAAATCTCATGGTTGCAATTTTATAGAACTCCACAATAAAAATGACTAATTGCACCACCGTCAAACTGCTACAATAAAATGCCTAATTGTCATTTACTATACTGCAGCTGGTTTTTGTCCATCAGTCACTAAAAGGCTTTACTGGCTGAGAACATATGCAGAACATAAACATTATTTCACTTGGAAAGTAAGTAATTTAAGAGATATGACCAAAATATAAACTGACAATTATATCTAGACTTCTACAGCAAACCTTTTTAATGCAATGACGCAGTGTATGTTTCATTGCAATGACTCTGGGAGAAAAAAAAATAAAATTCTCACTCAACCATCAAATACATAAAATCTATCTATGGCCGCCTTCTGACCCGTTATTAACATCCAACCCTAAATGATCTGCTCACATATGGACGCTGTTAAAACCACTGTTCACACCTGGTATTACAATGTGTCCTGGAAAGGTCTCCTGTGACCACAGGAGATTGGATCTGGTTTCCCCAACCACGTTTTAAAATAGACCCTGACGTCATGTCTGTTAGTGAGAGCATAGAGGTGTTTTTAACCAGTTTGACTGCACAGATGTGTCAGAATTTTTATGTGTATATTCAACGGCATGTGATTTAAAAAAAAAAAAAAAAAAAAGGAACAAAAAGATTTTTTTTACACAGCATTGTTGCTGCTCAATGACACCCTCTGCTGTGGACCGAGAGCGTGCTGAAATAAAGCGGCTTATTATATCAAGGGATAATAAATCTATTTAATATTCTTATGATTATTATCTTCAATATTTTAAGTTCAGCAGCCAGTTGGAGTAAAGGTAGTGTTAAGTTATAAATGGTCAGTATTTGTAGATGGACATCAGGGCATGTTAGGCGGACGCTACAGACAAATTGAGTAAATGGTAAAGGAAAAGGGTAGACTGTGGTCCTTTTGTCCACTCATTACTTCCTGTTTCGTACACTAATTATTTTGTTTTGTTTGTATCTTTTTTGTTAATTAAGTTCATGAGCTTGGACATCATATGGACGTGTGCAGGGAAGGATTGGTAAACAATGCAGACAAGAAAGTGGGAGATAGAGCTGCTGACAGGAGGAAAAGACGAGAAAAAGATGAATGAAGTTGTAAAGTTGTTACAGTGAAGGGACCGAAGGGAGAGGGTTAGACAGAAGACAGGTGATCAGCTTTTGTGACCCCCCGAAGGGAAAGAAGAGACCTGCGTCTGAATCATTTTTATAGTTTTTATAGTGACAATATTTCAAGGTCATATCCAGGCTTCAGGAGAAGGTGTTGGGGGTGGGTGTTAGGGTAGGATAAAAAATTATGTCAAATTCATTCATTTCTGTATTGGTCTACAACATTGGAAAATATTTAATTTTTTAATTTTAATTCTGAAACAGACTCTTGTTCTTCTGTATCACCAGAGTCCGTATGGCTCAGACCAGGTCATGGTTCACAGAACATCCCACTGTTAGTTAACGGAGAAAAACTGTGTCGACAGAAACGGGGCCAAGCTGGAGTTTTAATTTGTATTTTACTGAAGGGAAAATAACTCATTCACATTTAACCATAGATTACAACAGTTAAAATGTGGGTGCGTTATCTTGCTATGATAGCAACCAACACGTGTCTGATTAACACTGCGGGTTGACTCTTAACACTGGCTTTTTATGCATGATTTGTTACTGAGAAAGCTGCACCTAATGAGTAGGAAGATGGGAAGGTAGGTTGATCATGCTTAGTGTTGATAGATGTTTAAACTGGACATTTTTATGGCCATTTCAAGGCCACAGTGCAACATTTGATCATGATACAACAATTCATGGCAACAACAAAACCTGCTGAGATTGGACAAAATAATAGTAATGACTTGTTTGACCTCAGACAAATGTAGGTGAGAAGACAGTTTCCACCTATTTTCTTGTTATTAAAATGTAAAATAATAATGATATCTGTAAAAAACGTGCAGTCCTACCAATATATCCATATATGGGGGCGGGGGGCAACTCTAGTGCAAATGTAAAATAATTTTCTGGGCCAAATATTATGCCACTGCGGGCCAGATTTGCCCCCCGGGCCTGAGTTTGATATGTGATCCCACCCGTAAACCTGGTCAATAGTTGACTTGATTTTGCACACTTTAACTGCAGCTCTGATATAAGCATTAATTCCTTCTGTAGACAGAAAAGTATAATTTCATTAAACTTGAAGCTTTTACACTCCTTTGATCAGGGCTGTGTTTTCTTCGTGGCCTAAAGAATATTTCATTTTCCAAGTATCTAAAGCAAGTGTCTCTCAGATGTGGTGCAACAGGCTGAAACACGACAGCAATTCAAAATTCTAATTTCGTCATAAATTGTGCAAACCACGCGGGTCGACGTTAAAAGTGAAATATCTCACGGACAACTTAAATTTGAAGAGATGTGTTCTGTTCTGTCATCACTTCATCACTTCAGTCTTTTTTTTTTCCTCCATAATTCTGTCTGAATGATGTGTTGGGCAATTTCCCAGCATGTGCTAGACTTTAATCTTCCCTCCTGTCTTGTACAGAAGATTCTGGTTGCTATCATGGTTTAGCTAAGTGACATCAGCTGTGTCTGTTATTGACACATGTTGGAAGAAATTTTAAAGAATGACGTAGTCAATAATTTAGTGGTGATTTATTTTGTTCTTTATTTTCTTGTGTGATTGGCTACATTAGTCATGGGTTGTAAAAGAGCCTTGAGTGCTGGGGTCGGCGGGATGTCACTGTGACTGTCTCACATGATGTTTTTATTCTCCGCCTCTGCCCCCCAGGCCTCTCCCCCCAAGCCCTTCTGACCTGTATTTTATAGTAGAGATGGATAAACAAGTGTAGGGCAGGGCTGAGTGTCATGGAAACACAACCGCCCTCATGTTAAGATCCATCGATTCTGCGATAATCGTGGTCATCTCATGCGCCCGTTAATGATACGAGTTGTCATCAGATGTTACGTAAGGATTGAAATTGCTAAGTTCTGGACAACTCTTAGAATCTGACAGGTAGAACACTTGTAAAACAAATGGGAACATCAAAAAAAAATCGTCTGATATCAGCAGTTAAAAAAAGTCTTACATGATCTGAGAGCCAGATCTGCAGCACCCCTCAAAGTCTTCTCAGAAAGGTGTCCTGATGAAAGATTTGCAGCCAAAAGTGATCTTCAGAGGACGTTTGAACATTGAAAAGGCAGAAATTAATAGAATTCTCACCAGACAGAGGGTGGAATGGAGGCCAGGCTCTGTGTAGTATCTGTATCTGTGTCTATCTGTAAGAAATACATATCAGGGACCTCCAAGGAGGCTTTGGAATGGTGTAGGGATGCATTTTAGTTATTGGCAATTGGAGGTCTGATGTGGCCTAGTCTATCAGGGATGTCTCACAAATGTTTTCAGTATTACATTGAAGTAAATTACCTGCTAGAGCTGGATTTATGTGCACTTATTTTCTCATTCCCACTTGCACATTGCAAACTTCGAATGACTTTGTCTGACACAGCAGGAACCAGTAAGATCTATCCATTCTCCTTGATGCTCAAGTTTCTGGGAAGTTAGAAAGAGATATTTCTGACTGTATATTGATTGGCTTTCTTGTATTAGACAATAATGTCAGATGTTGTTGTTTGGATTTATTAGGTCTGGTGATTGACCATCGACTGCTCACCTAATGGACCACAATGCAATAATCCTGAAAGGTCCATATGGGTCATAAAAGAGATGCTTATTAAATTGTGTTGCTGAAAATACATCCTGTGCCACGATGACTTTTTAAAATTAAATTTGACATTTTGTTATTTGCTTTAAATTAAATAGAATCAGACACTCACAGACGCTGTATTGAATTACATATATTCTTATGCTTCATGTTGAATTGCAGATGCAAGTGCACGGTGCTGTCGGTGCTGCACATTCATTTGTTTTTGTGTGTTAGTGTACCCTGCCTTTGGACCTGATTTGTATTTAATCTGATTTACTGCCAAACATTATTAATAACTGTGGAAGAAAGAGATGAAAATGAAGGAAAAGAGGGAAAGGTGCTGACAGAGAGCTGTATAATAAGCTTTTGTACCTTGGATTTTCTCTCTCTCACCCTCTCTCCCCCTCACCCTCTCTCCCTCTCAGTTTTTGAATCTGTTCCTCATCAACATGGTTTATTATTCTTCACACAAAATATGCAGGTGCAAATTTGTACAAAGAGACACGGCGGTTCATCAGTTTGGGTTGTTGTTTGGCTCAGGAAGGCAGAAAAATACTAGAAAATTCACAATTTTCACATCTTGTGCACAGAAAGCAGTCCCAGTAGGGGGCAGTATTTTTCTCACATTATTTTTTTAGAGGTGTACAGCAACACAGAATATGAGGAGCTCTATCTGAACGACATTAGTCAGTCCAACTGGGTCAAACTGTCCTTTGCAATGATTGTCATCAGAGAAGTACGGGTTTGAATCCTGACGGGTTCCATTCACTGAAAACACCAACTTTTTCCCTGGAATGGGTTAAATCCTAGCTAATGGTTTTATTTTGACTTTAGGAAAATGCATTGACCAATGAGGAGGTTATGGTCTGGTAACAGTATCTGCGCTGTTCGTAGGAAAAGATCTTTTATGATTGTAGGCAAACAATTGTTGCATACCGTTCTCATGCCTCAGCGAGGGTTTAATTTGGATCTAGTATTAAGTGGGTAGCAATAAACCTGCAGAGAAGAGTGTTCTGGAAAGATTCAGTGTCCACTCATTGTTGCTCACAGATCTGTAAACAACCAGAGGGCCCTGGGACTGGCACTATAGGCATGTTGTGGAGCACAGCCATGTAAAACATGCAGTGTATGTTTCTGTGCAATTCTCTGTATATGTATATGGTAGTTGTAAGTCAAACCCGGATCACCGCTCCTCAAAGTCTGGAGGATGAAACAGAAACGTCCAAACAAGAGTGTTTTCCAGTCCATTTGTCAACGGAACCGCAGAGAGACATTTTTACAACTTGCACTGTCACACAAGGTCTCTGCTTTTTTAACTGTGCCATGGACACACATATACACACACACACGCGCGGAGAGAGGGAGAGAGAGAGAGAGCCCATCTCCTACTCCCCCAGCCTCCCTGCTCTTCCCTGCTCCCCTCTCCAGGTCTGCACTACATCAGCAGCAGCTGGGGAGTGCAGCATATCATTTCAGAGCGCTGCGCTGAAGAGGGCAGGGTGGGCAGAGTGGCCCATGTGTGGCCCATCCAGAGCGGAGAGAGAATGAACGAATCCTCCAGTTAACGCTGAACCTTTTTCTGTCTCTCTCCTGCTCCCCTCTCATAGAGCTGCAAGCGGAGAAACAGCAGAGCTCCTCCTCTCCTGCCACCCAGGAACTGATGACAAGACTGGGCTTTTTACTGGGAGAAGGGATCCCGGGTACGGCACACATACCTATGGACGACAAGAATGAAAAGAAGGTATTTCATTTTCCTCCCTCCCCTTTAACTCCCTCCGCCCTCTGACAGCAGCTGTTGCCACTGCTCCAATTCACTGATAGAGTAGAGAGAGGAAGGATGTGAGGAGAGAAATGTTAGAGCGAAGGAGAAGAAGAATGGATTATTGCAGCTCAGTTATTTTTGATACTTTTGTATGTTTTTGCAAGGAGACAGAAGGAAACACTTGGAATAATCCTTGGGAACGGCCGGGGTAACTATCAGAAAGAAGAAAGCAACTGCCTTTTAAAAGACGCTCAAAGTGGTTTTATTTCTGCGGAGAACGCTCCACTCTGGTGTTTTGGTCTCCCAGTAACTTGAGTGTAGTTCCAGGAGCTCTTGACTATGTAACAGGAGTGTCTGAGCTCAGGTCCAGAAATAGTTGTGTTAGGTTTAAGCCTCAGTTTGTTTGGCTCTTCCAATTAGTCTCAGGCTGTAGTGGGTGAAAAAAGAGAAGAGCAGTGAGCAGCACTGGACTCAGTCTCCTCAGCTCTCAGACAGGCTTTGTAGAAATGACAAGTCTCTGAAGAATGTTGGATGAGGAGTAACTTTTGAGAACTGAAACACAATCTTTATCAAAGTCTGATGGACAGCGGGCTCATGGCTTCACAGCTCGGGTTTTTGTGAAGGGAGAGATGTTGTTGTCATCTGCCAACAATTCCCTTCTTTCCTGCATGCTGCTGTTTTACAACCTGTTTCTACCTCAGCATGTTGTTTTTTAAATCTGTCTCCGAGTTAATAATTAAAATGTCGGTGAGCTTTTCTGGCTCAGACACGGTGAGAGGCATAATCTGAGGTGCAGCCTCAGGCTGGAAGTTGCCTAGCAAAGGCTAAGTGCACAAACACAAATTAGACTCAGAAATAGGAAAGTGAGCACCAGGATTCCACAGGTTGTTAATAGTGCTGCCAAGTACACCGTCTCCCTCCTGTTGTGCTGTTTGCATCTTGTCAGTGTGTCATCGTACCGACATGAAGCCTTTGCTTAGACCAGGGATGCCCAATAGATAGATTGGGATCTACCAGTAGATCTCCAAAGGATTATGGGTAGATCCTGAGCAATAACATAAAAAATATAGTAATTAAAAACAACAGATGCAATTATATTACAAGATGCTAATTGCTGGGCTAGAGTCAGAATAATATAGGTATTTAGTCGGGCAGTATAACATATGTTGTATGTTAATGTAGAGAGTAAGATTTCCAGTTTATATAGGTAATTATTAGGGGTGTGCTAATTAATTGTTTTGGATCGGTTTGGATCGAACTAAACCGAATCGGATCGAATTGGATTGATCGTTTAATATTTTTTATGAATTGTTTCTGAATCGGATCGTAGACTGTGAATCGAGATATGAATCGGATCGTAATGTGAGTGAATCATCACAACCCTAGTAATTATATTTACAGTTTTCAGTCTAGATAGATCACTTCAGCCTGGTCATTTGAAAATTAGCTCACCAGACAAAAAAAAAAGTGTGGACACCCCTGGCTTAGATAATGGTGAGCTGGACGTCAAGTCAGCTTCACAACAAATTGACTAATTTTATATCTTTTACATATATACAGTATATGTATACATATATGCATATATATGTATATATATTTATATATGTGTATATATATATATAGATACATATATACATATACATATATGTTGAGTGCATGTATAGATAATGTGGTATACTGCAGTAAAATGCTTGGAAAAACATATTTTTTTATTTTTTATTAAAACAACAAGCATGATAACAACAACAATCTATACAACTGAGTCACTGTTCAGACTGCTTTTCTTATGCTTTCTCCTCTAGTGTGCTGCCTCCTGTAATGTTGTATATTATTCTGTCCTATCTATTATTGTGTGTTTTGATGGTGTTGTACTGACACTGAAGCCTTAATTTCTGAAAGCGATGAACAAAGTTCTCTCTTTCTATCTATCAATCTAGAAACACAATAAAGGGACAGGATGAAGGGGGAATGGTGCAAACTAGCTGTAATTCTGATTTGTATGGTTGTCAGTCGGCTCTGTGTGGTTGTCAGGCAGACTTGATGACAGGAGAAAGGTGTCTTCGATGGCTGAACAGAGTAAAAAGTAATATTGATTAGAATATCTCCTTTTACTCCACTTTACTTCAGATGCAAGACTGTCTCCATTTGAGGGGCTTTGTCCTCAGATGGGATGTTACACTACACACGATAGAAAACACACACATTGAAGTTTAGCTCACATGAGCTTGTTGGAAATGTTGAGATAATGCCCATGATAAATTTGAGGAGTTAAAGATGTTGAGGTTCTTCAGGAGAGACAAGGATGGACATGATCAGGAATGAGGTGATTAGAGGGACAACACAGACAGGAAGGTTTGGAGAAAAAGCTAGAGAAGACAGATT
>JAFBJS010002806.1:39507-79980 GCA_016785265.1 Paraplagusia blochii | reverse complement strand
ATGGTTTGGACATGTTTAGAGGAGGGACAGTGGATACATTGGTAGAAGAATGATCCTAGAGATGGAGCTACCAGGTAGGAGACAAAGAGGAGGTAGTTGGAGTTAGAGTTGAGGATGAGACAGAGTGAGATGGAAATTGTTGACTCACTGTGGCAACCCCTGAAAAAAGGGACAAGCGGAAAGGAGAAGGTAGAAGAAGAGTCGTCAAAATATTCAATAAAATTCCATTGACATATATAAGGACCAAGTGATACATCCAGAATAAACCAGGCTTTGTTGACATGAGACAAGGACTTGAGGTCTTTATGTAACTTCAATTTGAGGGTTAAGAGCACTTATCTTTGTAATTCTTCTATTGTGTTGACTGGGCTGAATGTAATGTAGGCTGATGGTGTGAGAACCCTATTTTTTGGTTGTCACATCTGTGTTAAAAGCACTTCTCCTTTTACCCTGGTTTCCTCAGATTTATGACTGTAATTTCCAGACTGCACTCTAATTAAAAGGGTTATTATTATTAATAATGTGTCACACTTATGTGCAGAAAAACCATGTTCACTTACTTTTATGTGACTTCCATCATATTGGTAATTAATTTACAAACCACTGGAAACTGTTGACAAAAAAAATCCATTTAGTTTTTATCTTATGTTGACACAGTGTTAATGATTTGCTTTGTTACCCCCTGACATACACGTGTAGCATATACGTCGAACATTAACCATGGGGCCTCTCTCCCCTTTCACTAGTGCTCAGTGACCAGCCAGGGCATCAGCCCCTGCTCCACTCTCACTAGCAGCACGGCTTCACCCAGCACCGACAGCCCATGTTCCACACTCAACAGCACCACCAGCCGCCCGCCTCTCAGCCGCTCCAGCCCCTGTGGGACCATCACCAGCCCCAGCTCCACACTCGAGAGCAAGGACAGTGGGATCATAGGTAAGAAATCACCATGTTCATTATACTGTTAGCAGCCGCCTCTGTAATGTTGCCCTGAGGAGCTTTTACTAGTAATAAAGCTATAGAGCAGGGCTCTTTTGTTTCATATATATATTTTTTTATTTTCCTGCAACCATTTCTGTTTAGGACCAGGCTGCACCCAGGAGTGTTTTTGCTAAAAATTCAAAAACTATTTAATATTTAGACCATTCCCGGTGTTTTTAAACTAACATTTTACAGACACAAAACAATCTCTACAGCTGAGTGATGTTACTTTGTATGCAAACTTACGCTAGAACAGTGATTTTCCAGCAAAACATCACTAAGAATGTCTTGGAGTTTGGGTCTTAGCAACAGTCCTGTCTACAAACAAGTGTCAACATGTTATCACAAATCCTAAAGGTCATGTGTTGCAAATTAACTTTTGACTTTTTCCCTTTTAAACATCATAAAACCATTGCAGTTTATGGAACTATGCTCACATTCCAAACCAAACACTTACTGTACATGCATTGCTCATTGTTGTAGTTTCCCATGAAGCTCTTTGTCTTTTAATGGGTCATCTGAGAATCACATGCCGACATGCTTTGTAATTGAGTCTGAATATTGCCACCTAAGTGGTGTCAGTTTGTTATTCATCATTTTGTCAAACCTGCCAAAACTGACGAGTAGGTGTGTTGTCACTTTTGCATTTTCCATCCACCATGTGACAGTAAGTGAAGGCATGTTGGGCTTCTTTATGCAGCTGTTCTTGTATGAGTGACTGTTTTCACGGTTTGACACTGAACTCTCTCCCTAGTTATAGTTATGTGAGACAGCTGAGAGCTGAAAGTTAACTTAGTTCTTAGACAAATGTGTATATGAGGATGCTTATGTGTATATATATATATAGGATTGCTATTGCGAGGACACATCATCAGTCGGTAAAGCTAAAATGTCTCCCGACAGTCCAATCCAAGCTCACATTCCCAATCGGTGGATAAACAATCCAACGCTTGGTGGAGGTACTATTCCCTAAGGCAAAGCAGAAACAAATACAGGACATAAAAACCACAGATAAACATCCTTGTACAGTATATCATAAAAAATACTCTATAACTGTATTGTCACTTACAGTTAGAGTGAAGTTGATGTCCAAACATAGGCAGCAGAGGAGGAAGAGGAAGAAGTTACTATTGGTGTGAGGCAGATTCCTCAGCCTTGGTTTCTCAGCCATGAGAGGGGTGTGCAAACAAATCGTTTTGGATCGGTTTGGATCGAACTGAACCGAATCAGATCGAACTGGATCGATCGGTTGATATTTTTTATGAATTGTTCCTTAATTGGATCATAGCCTGTGAATCGAGATATGAATCGGATCGTTATGTGAGTGAATCATCACACCCCTAATATATACTATATATATATTAGGGGTGTGAAAATTAATCATTTTGGATTGGTTTGGATTGAACTGAACCAAATCGGATCGAACTGGATCGATCGTTTAATAATTTTTCGGAATCGTTCCTGAATCGTATCGTAGCCTGTGAATCGAGATATGAATCAGATCGTTATGCGAGTGAATCGTCACACCTCTAATATACACTATATACAGTATATATATATATATATTAGGGGTGTGAAAATGAATCGTTTTGTATCGGTTTGGATCGAAGTGAACCAAATCGGATCAAACTGGATCGATCATTTCATATTTTTCTGAATCGGATCATAGCCTGTGAATCGAGATATGAATCGGATCATTATGTGAGTGAACCGTCACACCCCTAATAGGGTTAGCTTACAGAAAAAGTAAAGTAAATGGGATGCAATGGCTAACAATCTGAGATGTTCATACCAAATTGAGGGATGTGAGGGTTGCAGATGTGCGTTGAAGATGTGCTTTTATATCAGTATACTTGGCAGGTGTTGCAGATAGATAGATAGATAGATAGATAGATATTTGTGTGTGTGAGTGTGTGGAAATCCATTAGGGAGTCAGGAAGCTGATGAATACCCATACACAGCAGGACTCATCTAAAATATTGGCTATTTCCCAGACTTTATGGATTTTTCAGCAGACCTGTGCCAAGCCTTATACTGCCCACAGAAGCAAAGCACAGCTTTGTGGACAGTAAAGGTGTGTGTGAAGCTAATCTATCTGCAATTCAGTCTCCTATTGAGAAAGTCTGGCACAGCGAGCTGAGGGGAGTCAGACTTCGGAGGCCACGGACGGTTGAGCAGCTAAAGTTCTTAAACCGCAGGAACGAACAGAAACTGCAACAATTAGAATCCTCCGTTTCCAGCCAATTAAAAAGTGTGTTTAAAAAGAAGAACAGATGTGATCCAGTGGTGAAGTGCGTGTTAATAAATAACCTCTACTTTTTAATTGCATTTTAGAACTTTTCCTAGAAATAGTGTTTTATTGATGGGTCTGCTGTTGGAAATAAAATATGAAACATTCCCATTTCTTTATACCTACACAGCATATACACTAACTGTAAGTAGTAGGTGGTTGCTGAAGTGCACTGAAACCCACCATAAAATTTAATATTTTTAATATATATACTTTAGGTAGTATGTTGCCTGACTGGGTATTTCTTTAGCAGAGAGGAAGTGCATGTATAAATTAAATAAAAGGAAACAAGTCGCTGTTTCATCTCCATAGTTTTGTTATATTTGCTACAGGAGTTTTTCTTTCATTCCCCACAGAGCAATCTTTCTGCTCTCTGCTGAATAATTTATGGAAGTTGTAATATAGTGCCTTTCAGCATGTAACACTGATAGGCTGCCACCCACATGAGGTTGGAGCCAACAGTCGCAGAAGTTTTAGTGCCTTTAAAAAACATCTTTGCTTATGCAAAATCACAACTTTTCTAAACATCCCATCAACCCGACCTCATAAGTCGCCTCAATAATAGAAGAACAAAGCTGCGTTGTATCCACAAATCAGATTCCAGCCCATGATAAACGTTTCCCTCTTCTTTGAAGTCTGACGCTGACTCTGATTTCAAAAGCACATTAATTTAGGTATGTACTGCATTAAAAGCCTTTGGAATTTCACTGGAGTTAACATTGGGAAAACAACTACCAGACGAGTCACTGTGTGAGGCTACTGCAGGGTGGGATAGTTAGGATCCAAATGCTTAGATTGTTAGAATTTAGAAGATGTATCTGTAAAAACCTCCAGCACTCTGTTGGGCGTGTGTAACCTCAAGTTCCCCTCCTCTGTAAACAGCAGAGCACTTACATGACCCAGGGTATGGTTGTGATAATAGTATTAGTGATGATTCTCTGCATTACTGCATTATGAAATACAGATTAGTCATGTGTGAGGCCAAAAAAAGCCGGTTGGCTAGACTGATGTTTTGTATCTGGCTGCCTTCCTGTAAGAACCTCTGGGTCTGTGCTCAGCTTTTGGTACAGTGTCAGAAGTCTGAGCAGCTCCAGGGAGGGATTAAAGGATTTGATGTCATGTAACCAAAACACCTGTCTAAATTTAACAGAAAAAGCAGTTTAACCACAATTTGTTCTCACAACAGATGTAATTTGTTTGGTTTTACGTATTTTCATCAATTAAAGTATTACATTTCTCACCTGAACAATAGGTGTAGAACTGAGAACTTTGGGTTATTTAAGACTTATTTGTTCATCTTTAAGGCCTTTTAAAGTTAAACTCTGATTATTTTTTTGGCCAAAAGAATTTAACTACACTTGCATAGTCAAAATACAATACCCTCACACAAGCTGCTGCGAGCTTCTCAAAATTGTAATTAAAGAAATTTCAGTTCCCGTCAGATATTAATAGGGATGGCAACATTAGCTTAACATCAACCAAATGTTTTCTTCCAAAGGTCAAAAACATTGATCTAAATCCTTTTTTACATTTCCGTCTGTTCTCAGCCACCATCACCAGTTCTTCAGAGAATGACGATCGCAGTGGATCCAGCCTGGAGTGGAGTAAAGATGGCAGTCTGAGAGGGAGCACGCGCCATGGCCTGGCACAGAGCGTGCGGGCCGACACCTGCTCCCCTGTGGCTGAAGAAGACTCCAGTAGTGCCACAGCGACACAGGCCGACACCCCATCTCGGTCGGACCAGCAGCAGCAGCAGCAGCCCAGCACCTCAGCTGGAGCATTGGTGCCGTTGCATTCTCCAACCAACTCGCCTGAAGGACCCGTTCCCTACCCATCCCAGATGTCTTCTTCCCTCATGATGCCGCGGCCAAACTCTGTAGCAGGTATGAGCTTTTGGGATTCGGCCGTCTGGGTGTGACTGAGAAGCAGAAGCAGATCTGTAGATGTTTCCTTGGTCAAATATTTGACTCAGTGTTTCTCTTTGTCACATTGACATACAAGACTCTAGTTTTCTGCTCGTCTTCTATTGCGACCCATCATTATTGCAACACAGTGACATGACCTGTGCCTGAGGCTGACGACAACGGTGTCATTTCTAGACGCAGAAAACATCATAAAATAGATGTCAGTATCATCAACTCGATTTTAAGGTTGGTGCTCTTCAAAGGTCAGAGCTCTACCTTTTCAAGGAATAGCAGAAGTTAAGGATTAGCCAGCTGCTGTGTGTTGTACCATGACCTGACCTGCCGTGTTGGAACTGCGCAAAACTACAGCATGGTTGATCTCCACTGCATTCCTCTCATGGAACCTCCCTGTTATGGCTCAGCTTGCCATGTCCACACAGCTGTCACAGTTGTTAATATACCACACAACCCCCTACACCCACAGTCTTTACATTCTCTGGGCTCCATCACACCACATACATTTGTTTTTACTGCTCTTAAAAGGAAGGTCTTTACATCTTTATTTTAAACATGAACCATAATGGGGTCATGAAGAAGCCGGGAGTTGATAGCAACTTGTCCTTAATGCTGTAAGCTTGGCTAAATTGTCACTAAATTGTAGTAGTATACCAGAACCCCCAGTTTCTTATAGGTCCAATAGAACAGTGGTCCCCAACTGCTGGGCCGGGGACCGGTATCGGTCTGTGGGTCAATTGGTGCCGCAGAGAAATAATGTTTCCATTTGGCCCCATCTGTCTATTACTTCCACTTGATCCATACCCATATCAACAAAAGAACTGACCAATAGAATGGCTAGGATTCCATCATCAATAATGCAACGTTATTTGATTAGGAAATATTTTCTCAGTGAAGACAACAACAATAAACTCAAAATAATACAAGATTCTAACTTTTTATACTGGTCTGGTAGGAGAAAATTATAGGCCGTATGCACTTGAGAAATCCTTGCTGTGCCCATGCACACTTAATTGGGGAAGATTTTATAGGTAGGAAAGTATTTTAGAACACTGGAAATGTAGTTTTATTAATGGGTTTTTATCTGCGTCAACTTGATGACACGTTTGTGAAAATAGTACAAGACATATCAATGGTCCGTGGCACAAAAAAGGTTGGGGAACACTGCAATAGAAGATATAATTTCCCGTAAGGGTAATGATCATTCGATTCTATTTTCCTCCTCCTCCTTTTGTGGAAGAAAAATGTAATACTTTCATCTGCAAACAAACACACGCAACAAGTGTGTTTGTGGAGATGAGTTGTTCTTATCCTGTAGATCAACTCTGGTTTTGAGGGGAAATTACAGAGATGCTGAGACAAGTTTATGCAGAGGAATAAAATGAAAACACAAGTGGATTCTGGTCAACACAGTTGGCCAAACAAAGACAAAAATTCACATGTGCCTCATGTTTCACTTTGTGATGTTTGCAGCCTGGTTATTTTGAAGGGTCCTTCGCTGTGTTGTCTTTAATTATCAGCCAAGTTGTTTAGATATGTTCTAGAAATAGATGCAGAAAACAGAAGAATGCCTCCCATGGGTCATATATAGAACACATGTCGCTGCGCTGATTTTTCCACATGCCTACGGCTGACTCTCTGGCTGCGTTGTTAACATGGAGTCGTAGAAGGGATTGTGCTGAATGTGCCCGTTTGGTGCCCATTGTGTTGTTCCATGAGTCTGTAACCTTGAGCATCTTACTATAGACCTCCCTGTCATAAACCTGAGCACTGCACACACACACACACACACACACACACACACACACCGCATCATAAAGCCAACAGACCAAAAACTGTTTGAACGTCAGTGTGTGTTGGTCGGTGTGTGCCCCTCTCTGAGTGTACTACTAAGGGTTTATGGGCTGATGTCATAGTTATGCAGTGTTAACCTCTAGGGGCCTGTGGAAATCACACCTCAGGTTTTACGCAGTGTGAAAACGCCCGGTGAAAGGACGTTGAAGACTTGGAGAAACAGCTTCTTTTATGACCTAAAACCATTTTTGTTGACGTGCCAAGGATGGCGCTGCTTCTCTTAATAGTCAAAGAAATTTGATGGAATAAAAATGTATATAAAGATGCAGTTACAAAGACAAGAAGGCACCGAATGGAGGAAATATTACTGTATAAAAAGCCAGAAAATGCAAGTTAAAATGAATCCATCTTAGTAGATACGCACTGTGTGTCAAATCTTTTGTGAATTATTTTTGTAGAGTGAGTGTTACTCTCCAGCAGAAGCTATAGGATAACAAGGCATCTGCTGTAAATCTGCATTTTTCACAGAGGATAAACAAAGATGTGTGCTGGCAGAAAATCTGATGGTTCTGTTTTTGTGAACAAATGTGCCTGAGTATTACTAACGGCAGATAAAGCTTCAAATGATCCTGGTTTTCTTCATTTTTTTTCCCATTATTGTACATAGTCACTGGGTTTTTTCTATTTCTTGTTCATTTTTATGCCTGGTTCTACTAGTACTAATGGAAAATAACTCATAAGAGTTTAATTTAAGAGCTGATATCCACCTATTCTCCATGCTTTTCTTGATAGTAACCAAAATCACTAAAGTTCTTACATCAGTAGCTATGGGATTTTACTACCGTAAAGAGCACTCTTAGGTATTTTATGTTTTTATTTTTATTGTGTTTCTTTAAAGTTAATATATTACGAGTAGCAGACATTAAATTAAAGATAAATTGAAAAAAAAACAAGGTATGTTGAATATTTTTTTCCTTGACTTTTTATGTTATAGATAGATAGGTTGGTAGGTAGGTAGGTAGGTAGATAGATTCTCCATGCTTTTCTTGATAGTAACCAAAATCACTAAAGTTCTTACATCAGTAGCTATGGGATTTTACTACCGTAAAGAGCACTCTTAGGTATTTTATGTTTTTATTTTTATTGTGTTTCTTTAAAGTTAATATATTACGAGTAGCAGACATTAAATTAAAGATAAATTGAAAAAAAACAAGGTAAGTTGAATATTTTTTTCCTTGACATTTTATGTTATAGATAGATAGGTTGGTAGGTAGGTATGTAGGTAGGTAGATAGTTAGAGAGATAGATAGATAGATAGATAGATAGATAGATAGATAGATAGATAGATAGATAGGCAGGCAGGCAGGCAGGCAGGCAGGCAGGCAGGCAGGCAGGCAGGCAGGCAGGCTAGGTAGGTAGGTAGGTAGGTAGGTAGATAGATAGATAGATAGATTGATAGCTAGATTGATGTACTTTCCTCTTCTTATTTGACACAGCAGGGGAATATTGGGGCAGGTACAAAGTACAGTAGGTATAATGACAAACAGTTGCACACGGTTGCAGCACAAAGTCCCAAAATTCCTCAAAGTCAAAGTGCAATATTCACATCTCTCTGATGTCAATCAACCGGCGCACAGGTTAGCAGCCAGAGTCGTAGCTGTGAAAGTTCCAAGGAATGTCTGTGTATCACCAAAAAGTGTCATCTTCACACATACATATAGACACACACAAACTGTTTCACATAGTTCAGATCTGGTCCTTGGGCTGTGGTAGGACTGGGAACACCACATGGAGCCAGTATGCTCAGTGGCATGTTACACAAATGTTGGCTCACACCAGCTGTCACTGCAGACAGGCCCTGAATTCAGATGCCTCAGTGGGAGTTTGTAGTTGTATCGCTGGCTGACTCTAAGGAGGTACAGTAACTCTGCTGCCAGTGCAGACTATAAAGCATCGTTGTATTATATTTCATTTCCAGTATTGAGTCTAAACCTGCAGGGTAGTTAATCTGCAGTTGCTTGATTAGACTGTGATTAGGATTGAAGTTATTCAATCAGCGTTGGAGCTGGAAGTGTCTGCTCCGCAAATACTTTTAACACCACAAGGAATCACAATGTTCATGCATGGGATAATAATCACTTACATTCAATTACCCTGAATAAAATGTCCCCGATGGCACAGTAGCTTTTACAGTAAAACATCACTAGTCTCTGACCCCGTTGTGGTCTCTGATCCCTCCTTCTCTTCTGGACCCAGTAACGTCTCTTTGAAAACACAGATTTCATTTTGGGTCATTCAAGTTCAGCTTCTTAAAAGGGCTTAAAGAGTCAAAGTGCTGAATTAGTTTTGGCCCTTGGAACCACCATGATTTTGAAATCCTAGCCTGAGGCATTTGTGGTTGTGTTGCTCAGACTGTGAGAGTGGTTTTGGGGTCAACATGGCTGGAGATTGTAGTTACACTGATGTTTTACTGTGCAGCGCAGCTTTGTGGTCTTGAGAAACATGGTAGCACAACACACATGGTCGTCATTAGTTGTAAATCTGATCCCTGCTCTCAATCATTTGCTCTTTCTGCTATTGTTATCATAATTTAGATAAAGTTGAAAAGACAATCTTTGGAACATTGGGTTTTATGTGTTGTATGTGTGATTTAAATTGCTTTGCAAAGGTTAGAAAGTTGCAAAAAATACCACAGTTAAGGACAATTGTTGGCAGCGCTTTGGTCCAGAGGCAATGTCTCTGTCATTGGTGTGGAACCGCAGGGTTACCTAATGGGCAAGATCATATCCTGCCCAAAGGAAGGAGGTTCAGTGGGATTAGGGTGGTGGTCATGGAGACTGCTCTCCTCAGGACCTGGTAACAGATATCTGGACAAAAATGGATGGATGGATGGATGGGTGAATGTGTCCATGTTTCCTGACGTCACCAAGAAGGTCTTGAAGGCGGTGTTGCCTTTGGCTTTTTTTAGACATTGATCCATTGAGGGCAAAAAGCATGTGTGCCATTCATGTCCAGCAGCCTTCTGAAAAGGTCGCGGTTACTTCTTAAAAAATGCTGTTTTTTAGAGAATGGCTGGAGCTGCTGTAACAGGAAGAGAAACAATAGAAGGAACACAGCAGAGATCAATCTGTTTGACTTTCAAGGAGCCTTTTGAATTCTGCTCAGTGGCAGCTATCGACGGATCAGTTCGTGCCAAATGTCTGGCCTCAGAGGGGCAGTGCCAGTTAAACACTCAGACGCAACAGAGCAATTTGTCCGTGTTTGAGTAAAGGCACCCTGTCACCAAAAACTACGTAATGGCTGATCAGGCGGTGTGCCGCTGTTGTGATGGATCCAATGACCTTATGTTCTTTAAACTAGTTTCCTGTTAAGCCAGTCATCCGTTTAATGTGAATGAAAAGTTCAGTGTGGGAAGGGCATTAAGGCACACAGAACCTCATCATACCTTAACCTGAAACCCATCCTGATCAATGAGAGGCATTTGTCTAGAAGGGCCTCCTGGCCTTGGTATAGGACAAACCTGGGCGATTATTTTGACCCGCGGGCCACAGGCGGTACTAAAGTAAAGAGTCACGGATCAAAGAGATTGAGTATAAATAATATAATTAAATGATAATATGATAATATAAATTAAACGTATAATTTGGACAAGTTGGGGCGGGCCGCATTGAAACGCCCAACGGGCCGCATCTGGCCCCCGGGCCTTAGGTTGCCCAGGTCTGGTATAGAAGCTCAAGGTGGTAGTTTCCCATTCTGTTCAACTAGCAGGTACAGCTGTAAACAATTTAATGGATCATGATTTTTTTTTTATTAAGATTAACTTTTGAATTCATTTAGAGACCATTTTTTTAAGGATTTACCTTGCTATCATAGTTTGGGAAGACAAGATGTTTTTTCCAGCGTTCTTCCAATGAATCAAGTGATTCCAGACCTTTTCTGTGTAGCCCAATTAGGGGACAGGACCATTGTCGAATCGCCAATATTAACACGTTAATAACTATACCGTTGAATATCAACTGACCTTGTTATTTTACTTTTTTTCTCATTACGTAAGAAAGAACATAAAAAATATGGAAAATTCCTCCACGGAGAGAAAAGAAATTGACATTAGTGTGTGTTGCCGCACCTGCAGAGGGGATTTTGACTTATTCCTAAACGCTATTTGCAGGTGCATCAATATGATGTCACTCAATAAGAATGACCCTATTTGGAATTTACTGCTTGGCTGTGTAACTCTGAAGGTTTTTGTTGTGCTGTGTAAAGTTTAATGCCTGCTCTGTGGTGATGGACAACCACCTGTGCATTTCCAAAGGAAAATGATTTTGCACAAATGTTTTTCACATACTTATACAGAGGTTCCCAGTCCCTGTTCTGTCATATATGCATGGTTCAGGCAGTGCAAAGAAAATACATCTTTAACTGATACTTGGGTCCAACAGTTACGCGTGGAATTTCAAAGTTTCCATGGCAACAGGCCCAATTTGCATGCAGGTCATCCAGTTTCCACTTGAGCACTTAGTCAGCTTAAGCTTAAGTAATTTTGACAATACTGTAGTTGTGTTAGGTCATGGCTAATGGGGATGTGTATGTTTTTGGGTTTTTTTGCGTTGTTTGTACAAAAAAAAAAGCATTTAAAACATTTACCACAGTGTGTAGGAGATATTGACAATAGAACTAAGGAATTTTTATGTTTTATCTTGACGAAAGTTCCTGTAAAACAAATGTGTAGATAAATATCTATATATATATTTAAAATAAACTTATTCAAGTAAGTGAAGGATAAATAAAGCATTTGTTAAAGAAGAGAAGAGTTATATCAGGGATGTTGACGTGGAGGGTTAGAGGGACGCAGCAGAGAAGCTGTCATGGGAAAAAATATAACTGAAGGTTTCAAAGGGCAAACCTGCCTGAGGTATAAAAAAAAAAGAAAAATACCATTTTCATTAGAAGACATTTTTGTGCAGCTTCAAAGTCTCCTCTTCTAACACGCTGAAAGTTTCAAGGTATGTGTACGTTCTATCAGTGAGGAGAGACGTGCAGGAATAGAGTGGGAGAAAAGGAATCTGGATACTGAGGGGTAGAAATAGGATTAACAGAAACGATTGAAGACGAAGTGGAAGCAACCTGGGTGAATTTTACATGAAAAGACGATTGTCGAGTTTGTTCTACAAGTGGAGGAATGGAGAAGTAAAGGATTCATCAAAGTCGAACTGAGCATTTGCTTCAGTGCTTGCATTTGGACCAGGGGGAGGAAATGATGATCATAGTTTAGAATCTGGTTGAAAGTAGGTTTTTAACTTCTCTTTGTGAGGAATCTTAAAGAATCTTTTGAAGAGAAGGAAGAATATAAAACACAGAAGGATGTCCTTGTCTGCCCTTATGATGGGGATTTGCTGCATAGACTTGATTCACTGTCCATCCTCTCACCCTCTCTCTCCTCCTCTGGTAACATTTCTCACCCCTGTCCATGTCACCCCCTTTACTTTTTATTGCATCAGTGTCTCCTCTGTCTCATCCTCTGCTCTCATACAGCCAAGATCACTTATCTGACATCAATCGCTGCATAATACACACTCTAATCAACGACTGGAGACTAAATTAAGAATATGTGTGTGTATGCATGTGTGTGTATGTGTCTATGAAAGCAGCACTTAGACAGGTCTGTGTGTCAGGACCGTGACTCTCTCCTCCATATTCATTCAGTGAGAACCTCATGCTTTGGTTGCTGTGACCAGAGCTGAAGCCGGAGCCAAGCTCTCAGTCTGGCGGCTGAATGCTGCCAGTGTGCCGGCATTAAAGCGCGGCGGCAATGGAATGGCCTTTGTGTCCCCTGTGAGCTTCTCTCCTTTGGGAACGCTCTTCCAAGAAATGCTGAGGGTTTGCACCCAGCCCTCATGTCT
Organism: Paraplagusia blochii; assembly: GCA_016785265.1. Lineage (NCBI taxonomy): Eukaryota > Metazoa > Chordata > Actinopteri > Pleuronectiformes > Cynoglossidae > Paraplagusia > Paraplagusia blochii. The sequence goes on along the minus strand of JAFBJS010002806.1, from coordinate 67,096 downwards.
TTGTGCCTGTCACAATAAATTCTTTACTAAAGAAAAGGGGAGATTATTTGGAAATTACTCGTGCTCTTCTTGACTCTTGTAGCTGTGCAGTTAAGCCTCGGGATCAGGCTTGATCTAGGGTTCCCTGTTGAATTGGTGGATTTATTTGCATCATTGGAATCGCTGGAAAAAAGGCCTGGATTGGTGCAACAGTAGGTTTCCCACCTGCCTCAAGGAGGCTCTTTTAGTTTGATACCACCAAGTCCCCAAAACCCAAGTTGTGTTGCGTCATGAATTACATCTTGACAAAAAAATCCTACAAATCAGTGTGGTTGGACTACTGCTGAGAGAGAACAAGACAAAAATTTAATTTTCATGATTCTTTTAGATCAACGGAGAAAAGTCATTAACACATCAGGCAGTATATGTGTTATTTTCTTTTTTTATGTGCAAACACTGACTTTCTCTCTAATGTCCTGGTGCATGATTTTAGTGGACTATTAGAACAATGTTATTAGATATTCACATAATCTTGTTCTTCTCGGTTTTCGTTTCACACCTCCTTTAATGAAACCAAGTGACAGCATTTTAGAACACTGGTGAAGATGAATTTCTTCAATAAAGAAGTATTGAATGAAGCAAGTGAGAAGAATTAAGAGGCGAATTGAAAAAAGAATTATATATTTTATATTTTCTTGCTAACAAAAGTGTTTGAGAACTGTATATTATGAGGATATAGACCAGTGTTCCCCAACTTTTTTCCGCCATGGACCGGTGAAATGTTGCGTACTATTTTCACAGACCGGTCGTTAAGTTGTGGCAGATAAATACCCCTTTATAAAATTTAATTTCCAGTGTTCTGAAATATTTTCCTACCTATAAAATCTTCCTACCCGAGTTAACTGTGCATGGGCACAACAAGGATTTCTCAAGTGCACACAGCCTATAACTTTTTGCTACCAGACTAGTATAAAAAGTTTGAATCTTGTATCAATGACTCTGCGTCATTTTGAGTTTGTTGTTGTTGTCTTCACTGAGAAAATATTTCCTAATCAAATATAGTTGCATTATTGATGACGGAATCCTAGCCATTCTATTGGTCAGTTCTTTTGTTGATATGGGTATGGATCAAATAGACAGATGGGGACAAAAGGAAACATTATTTCTCTGCGGCCCGGCACCAATTTACCCACGGACCGGTACAGGTCCCCGGCCCAGTGGTTGGGGACCACTGATATAGAGTTCATTTTTGTAAGATTCTGTATTGTTTGTAATTAGTTTTTCATATTATCTTTTAATTGTGATACAGATCGTCCTTTGTCACACTTTTTTCGTCCACTGCAGTAAAACTGACCACAAGAACCTTCTTTCCACCACTCAGCATGGCTGAACCCACGGCTCCTCTTGCTGTCACTTGTTATTGGCAGACAGGGTTTTAATTAGTGGGACATTCCAGAGTGTAAAGTTTGCAGCCAAGTGAGGGAGAAGAGTTGAGTGTTTGTGACAGTCTGTCCCAGCTGACACTGATAAAATAGAGAGCAGCGGCTTTGATTCTACTCTTCAGCAGGGCCAAAGAGAGCAGGATCACCATGGAGATGGCATTGTTGAAGAGTGAGCAGCATTTGGAAGAGAGCCACAGATGCACTAGTGCACATCTTTGCTTCTATTCACAGACTTCAAACATAGAAGGGTAGAATTCACCATCAGCTGAATCATCTGCTGAATTTGGCCTAACGAGGAGACAACAGCTCTGACCCTTGTTTTGAGAGAAGTCCGGTGCATTTAACTGATACAATCATTTACAATGTAAGTGTTGCATCGTCTGGCCTTGTCCTTAAAAGCCTCTTCCTGGAGGTCTAGGTTCGTTTAAGTTTTCACTGCAAGGTAGAATGAAAAATAGACAAGTTTTCTGTCCTGACGTACAAATCCTGATAAAGAATACTGGTTCCTGCACTAAGTGCCTCAAGCAAGCTACAAGAACGCACTGGCTGGCTGCCTTCTCTCTTTCCCTTCTGTGAGATAACATAAAATCTGCTTCCGTCTGACTTTTGTCTGAATAATCAAAGTGTCTGTTTCTGTCTCTTTTTTTCGTTCCGTCTCTGTCTTCAGCTACCAGTTCGACAAAGCTGGAAGACCTGAGCTTCCTTGATGAACAGCGCAACACCCCCCTCAGGACATCCATCCGGCTGCCCTGGCACAATACTGGAGGAAGGCCACCTCAGGACTCTAAAGGTCAGTGCAGCTTTGGTTATTGCTTCGGGGACGAATGAGTCACAGTGGGTTTTGTGGGAAAATGAATCTGCTGAAATAGCGATTAAATGTTTCACTTTTCTGGTTTTCTGCTGTGGATGATTTTAAATTTGTCTTAAAATTTACAATACTACGCACATTGGCATCTGGTATTTATGATGCCATTAATGCAGGCCATAATGGGAGAAGCTGCTATTAGATACTTACATTAGAGAAGGCGATAGAATCTTGATTAGATACGATTCAGTCTTCTGATTGCTCTCGCCAGGCTCTCACTAATGTAGAGTGGACCATTGAGGTAATAATAATATGGATATTAAAGCACAAGGATTTAAGAAGGTCACAGTTTAAACGATGCTGCATTGAGTGGATTAACCACTCTGTTATACCAATGTAAATCTTAGTACTACATCATATCAAGGTTATAATCATCGACTTGTCTTTAATACACAAAAAGGGTTAAGCTCAACTGCTTTAGAATGTTGGAGAACCAGTGTTCTAAGAAGTTCAATGTCAAGGTTTTCTGCATGGCTCTCCAGGGCAGAGCAGCTGCTCGGTAATTCGGAAGTTTTTATCACGTTGAAGATAAAACTTGGTCTTTTGCAGCCGCATGCATCCGATCATCTTTTTAAATTCCTTTATATCTTCGTTTTAATATATTCTTCAAAACTAAAACGATCGTTTTGTCCCAGAACAAAAGAAGATTGTAAGCTGTTCTGCTCTGAGGACTTTGCTCCTTTCACTTCAACACAAGGGACATTTTTAAATTTAAAAGATTGTAATTGGGTGGATGTTGTGGTCCAGCAGTTAGGGAAGCTTAAGGAAAAGTCAAGGAAGCAGACTTGGGTCTGCAAGATTTCAGGTCGGTACCAGCATCAGCTGGTATGTTGCCACTTTGGTGCTATCCCAACCCACTTGAAATCCAGTGGTCTCACAGTGTAGTGCAGTGTTATTTGGGTGGTGCCGGCTGCCACTGTGCCCCTGTGACGGATAAGCAGACGAAGAAGAATGAAGATTGTAGTTTTGCCATAGATAGATATAGATTGCCATAGATGTAGATAGATTAGATTAGATTGTCTTCCAATAACAAATTGAAACTTTTTTTTCATCCTCCTGCCTTCATTATACGTTTTAAATCCTCTTTTCAGCTGCAAGAAAATCTCAGAGTGAATATTTGATTAGAACATGAATAATTTATGACAACATCATTAGATACTCAAAGTATTTAACCCTCTTTTGGAATCGGCAGCTTCCTCTCCCACATCTCTTTAAACAGCAGCATCAAGTTAATTTTACATGCCCGCCTGGATGGTTAATCATTGCTAATGAACAGTCCACGTCTGTTGAGTTTGAATTCATGTTCTGCGAGTATGCATGCAGTTTAATTTAACGCCTCCTTTACTGCAGTATATCATTGCAGATGACAGCTGTTTGCAGCTCACTGTTACGAAAAATAACAGCTTTTGACTCTAAAGACACAACGGTCATGGCACATTTATGTTTGCCTTTTTGATTGGCTACTCAACATATGTCAGTACACAGATAGAGTTGAGTACTACAAGAAGCAGTAATAGGTTTGTTTGTCTTTTTTCCCTATTCATTTTTAATGAAACTCTTTGTTTAATACACAACCCCGTATGTAAATACTTAATAAAGTAAGTTGAACTTAAAATAGATTGAAATTAAGCAATAATGTGAAGTGCCGTGATGGTCGTGAAAGGCCAGAAATTGACAAGAGCTTTTAAATGACAAGAGTTCTGCGATTTAATTAGTGCTGAAGTGGTCTGGGTGAAGAGGCCACTTCTGCTGTGAGTTATTTTGAAGTACATTTTTCCATCCTAAAGGCAGAGAGTGAGAAAATACACATTTAAGACAACTGAGTTCATGTTATCTCTGTGATTTCTCTGGTTTACATTTTTTTGTAATTTGGTAAGACTGGGAAAATGTTTCAGTGTAAAACAATTCATGAATAATTATTTGATAATATATCATCTGGAAAGATCTAAGACTTACTTTTTTGTCCACAGCTCGTTTTGCTCCATACAAACCTGTGGACATCATGCTCAAGCCCCTGCTGTTTGAGGTGCCCAGCATCACCACAGACTCCGTGTTCGTGGGCAGGGACTGGCTCTTTCAGCAGCTGGAAGACATCTTGAAGGCCAGTGAATCTACAGAGCACCAGGGGGCAGTAGTGGTGGGCAGTGTGGGCTACGGAAAGACGGCCATCATCTCCCGGCTAGTAGCTTTGAGCTGCCACGGGGGTCGGATGCGTCAGATCGCCTCGAACAGCCCCAGTGCCTCCCCCAAAAGTATGTAGTCCTATTAAAATTATTCATTGAAACTATATGATTTGTAGATCTTTGCAGTAGTTAAAGAAACAAATGTCTACTGTATTTCTGGACTATAAGCTGCACTAGCCAGTAAATACGTACGTTGGCAGTTGGTGGATTAGAACCTGGAACCCTCCGGACCCCCGTCTGCCTCCCTAACCACTAGGCCAACACTGCCCCAAAGGGATTTCTCCCTTTCTATAAGTGCGACTTATAATCTGAATAATATGGTACAGACAACCAAAAAAACAGACAGTTCTCGATGATCTGCTTCCATGATAGTAATCATTGACACTGTCTGTACCAGGTGCAGGAGTACCATCAATGGAACTTGCTCTCACTCAGCCCCCGCAGCCCACTCCTCCATCCAGTGCTAACAACACACTGAGGTCCAACAGTTGTCCCGGGACGCCTGAGATACAGCAGCGCAGAGAGGTGGCCGTCAAACGTCTGGCTGCAAAGGTAAATGTGAAGCCTTTCAATTTCCTTGTCCTAAGTTTAGTCCAGTCTGCATGTTTCCGGGCGGTGGGAGAAGCTGCAGAATAAAAACGTGATGAGTGCATCATTTAAATTACGGCACAGCCTCTGACATCACAGTCGACTCCACTGAGCGTCCACTGGTTGATGTATGGTGTGTGTTTTATCTACTTTGGTTCCTCCTTCCTATGATAACTTTCCCAGAGCTGCTGATGTCAGTCTGGGTGATGTGTCCTGAGGAAACCTGATTTGGTCTCTGCTCTGTAATTCATGTTTATAAGGTTTAGTGCATGATTGATTTTTGTGGACGTTCATTTGTTTTAAGTTTGTCACATTAAGAAAATGAACGGCCTTTGGCAGGGCGATGGGATTATGAAGGACAACGCCACCATCAGTCTTTCAGTGGACAGGGTGTTTTTTTTACCTGAATGAGAGTTAGTTAAAGACAGAAAGGCCTTGAGATACGAGTTGGACTTGAATATCCAGAGTAATAATTGTGTATCTGCAAACCAGGAGAATAAAAACAACACTATTCATGAAGTATTTTTTACAGCAGGGGAAAAGTCCTGGTTTCAGGCGACTTTGATGGAATATTACCAGCACTTTCAATGTTATGGTTACTGAAGAATGTCTCCTGATGTTCTTTTATCTTGTGATGACAGCTAATGTGTTGCAACAGCTTTGAAAGTTGCACGGCACAAGATGAACCGAACCGTACATTTTCAGCATACAGAGGACCACACATCACAACCTTCATCTTTCTGTGCTGCAGGGTATCTGACAGTTAAAATAACTGGTGGAAGCCTCTAAACTCGTCTGCATCATTTGGCATGCAAACATTGTCAATATATCTGTCCGATTTCCTCGTAATTGTCAAATATACGAGATAAAGTGGGTTGAAGAGAGGCCCGGTTGACTTATGTGGACGGGGAATGTGTTATTTATTTGTTGTTTTGTTCAGCAGCCGTAGAGAAGGACGCTGCAGCATCTATCTAAAAGTTTCCTGCTCGGAGATTCCTTTTTCCTTTTTTAATCACTTGCCTCTACAGCGTTGCTTACTGCTTTCGTTTAAGATAATCTCACTACTCACGGGTTTTCTGGTTGTCCTTGGGACTTTAAAAATACGTCCTCCACCCAGCAGAAACACTTTTATGTAAATCGTTTTTGCGTTGGTCGGAGCAAGGTCTTTATGTTGTTCTGGTCCCTTCTCATAGCCAAGGTTGTTAGACAGGAACTATTAGAGGTGAATAGAACCAAAGACCACTATAACCCTGTATTAACTTATAAAAAATAAGTGCTCTCTATCACATTGCTTTATCTTCTATTGATTATATGCTGCGATCCATCTAACACTATCTGCCTCTGACATCATTTCAAGTTCTCTCTGTAGTGAAATGGTCCACGAGGCACTGATTGTCCACCGTCCATGTGTCGCTGGATTTAAGCTCCAACCAAGGCTGAGGAGCTGACTGTCTGTTACTGAGGCTCATTTGAACAGTGCAGGCAGACAGTCATTGTCTGTAGTGTTTCCACCAGCCTCTCTGTTCCTCTGATGTTGGGGCACTGATGCAACACCGAGCAGCCTCAGTTAAATTTTGTCTTTTCTTTTCTTAATCGCTGATTGCTCTCGGGGTAGCACTGAGGCTTTCACTCTCATATTTATCAGGACTCTGGGCTTCATGGTTTTAACACCTTCCCATAGACTCACAGTCTCTACAGTAAATATTATTTTATCCACAGTCAAGCGTTATAGTCATTAAAAGACTCAGTCAATGACCATTTTTCTTTTAGACAAAAACTAAACAGTAACTAAATTGGAAGTTAAATGAATGACAGTCAGGGTTTATCTTAGTCAACTTAATTACAAAGAGACAATTAATCATTTTCTGAATTTCACATATACATATATATTTTGGTCAATTATATAAAGTGTTTAATTTAATCAATTATTGTAAAAAAATAGGATGAAAATTCAGTCCATAATTAAGGTTGTGAAGATTGTAGTAAACTGAATCTGTTCACAAAAAAAAAACAATATAAATAAAATTTACAAAAGATTATATCTTCATCGGAGAGGAAGATTTGGATAAAAAAGGTTGAGAAGACAGAGATTGAGATGGTTTGGACATGTTCAGAGGAGGGACAGTGGATACATTGGTAGAAGAATGATCCTAGAGATGGAGCTACCAGGTAGGAGACAAAGAGGAGATTGATGGATGCAGTGAAGGAGGACATGGAGGTAGTTGGAGTTGAGGAGACAGAAGACAGGGGGAGATGGAAATTGTTGACTTGCTATGGCAACCCCTGAAAAAGGGACAAGACAAAATGAAAAGTAAGAAGAAATAAATCCTCATTGACTAAGTTGAGACTAAGTCTCAGATGTGACTCGTGCCTACACTTATCATATAGCAGTTTGTCTTCTCGAAACATCACCCTCCCTCCACTCTAAGTCCTCACACCAAAAATATTCATCTCCATCTTTCTGTTATTTCAGTAAAGCTGTAGTTTAGTCAAATATTAAAGTCGGTTTCATCCACATCTGAGCCAGAAAACCATCAAGCTTGGTGGCCCTAATGATGGACACGATTCCTCCAATCACAGCAGCCCACGCTGGTGTAAACCAACAACCCTAATGACTCCAACAGATTCTACTCCAAGAACATCTGACCATGTCTCCGCAGAGGTGCTTATGGGAGATTTATGTCCTCATGTGGTTTATATTTCCTCATTTACCATTGAAAGAAATATGGACACTCCACTGCGACGACATGCAGAAGAAGATTTGGCTGCGAGCATTTTAGCTTCAGTGTAGATATAGTATGGAGGCAGAGCCAGGGCAGGGACCACTGGGCCTCCTGCTCCTCCAGACCTTCACTCTTGGTTTTACTGTAATAGAACAGCAGTTATATTTCCTTTCCATGGTTTTCACTTCCATAAGTTGCCCTAAAAAGAGACTGCACAGAAACATTTCTTAGTCCTTTACTTAGCAAAGCCTCTCATTGGACGGTTACTTTATTATTTCTTTATATTTGGACAAGAATTTTCCAAAAAGTTTAGATTTAAGCAACTGAAGACTGCAAGAAGACTGCTGTGATATCAGTGACTAGTTGAATTTTAATTTTAATTTTAATAAATTAGTTAATGTAAATTCATTAATTAGGTTTTACATGTTTTATATTGTTAAATTGAGGTTAATGATCATTTTCGTTTCTGATAAATAAAACGAAAATGAAATTATAAGATGAAGCAGCAACTGTTGAGAAAAAAAATTGGACAAGTATTTGTTTCTTTGGATTTTCAACGTTATTGAACAAATTAGTAGTGGATTTTAATATTAATTACTATATTAGTTACTTTCTTACTCAACTGTGACGAATAAAAACAGGAAAAAACAATTGTTAAAAAATGTGATTTGTTTGATAAAGGGTAACATGACAAGGAAAATCAATAGATGATAAAACCAACCCTAACTAACTCTAACTAACTCTAACTTTTAAGTATTTTATTAAAAATGTTGTTGCTGATCATCAATCATTCATGAATGAATGGATTCTTCTGTCAAGGCTATGGTTCTTTCTCTGATCTTTTGAAAAGACCATACAAGCATAATTGTCAATTAATAATAAATGATGATTTGGGGATTTATTTGAAAAATAAATCAGGATTTCAGAAAAGAATATTTTGACCATGAAAAACAGTAACTATAATAGAATTTTTTTTTTGTACAAAATAAAATAGGGAAAATAATAAAATATTTTTTCAGGTGCAGAAAATAATGAATTTCTAAGGATAAAAAGAACAAAACTACAAATGGAAAAGTGATGAAAAGCAGACTTGAGTATGGAGGGTTTCAGGTTCGAGTCCACCTCCTGTAATTTCTTGTCTGCATAATGACAAGTAAATCACATTTACTTCACTCAAAGATGAAGAAACAACAGATAACAATAAACGTGACGAAATCCAGGGAATTGAACTTTTCTGGAGTTTTTTGCAGTGCAGCATTGATGCTTAAATCAGCCAATTAGCACCTGACTCAATACCTGATTCAGAAGCACAAACCTTTAAACACACAAATTGTTCCCAGCTCTGTATATGGTATAATGAATGACCAAAGTCAGAGCAAAAACGCAGTGGTAATTTATCACAGCAGCGTTTCCAATTTGCTTCAGTCGTCCCATTCACACCTCCTCTGTTCTCACTCCCCTCTCTGTCTTTCCTGTGTTCCAGGTGGTGGCGTATCACTATTGCCAGGCAGATAACACATACACTTGCTTGGTACCCGAGTTTGTACACAGTATTTCGGCCCTGCTGTGCAGAGCACACCAGCTGAGTGCTTACAGAGAGCTGCTGCTCAAAGAGCCCCACCTGCAGAGCATGCTCAGTCTGCGCTCCTGTGTCCAGGACCCTATGGCTGCCTTCAGGAGGGGGGTCCTGGAGCCACTCTCCAACCTTCGGAAAGGTACAAAACAAAACCTACAAAAAATAAAGTTATAGTAAACATACTGTATCTCTTTTGCTTATATGCTGTAATCTTTGTGTTTGATGTCTACAGAGCGCAGGATTCCAGAGGAGGACTACATCATCTTGGTGGACGGTCTGAATGAGGCAGAGTTCCATAAACCAGACTATGGAGACACCATCGCCTCCTTCATCACAAAGATCATCACCAAGTTCCCTTCCTGGCTCAAACTGGTGGTCACTGTCAGGTTAAACCTAGTGGTAAGAACAAACCAAACAAATTCTTCTTCTTCTTTTCCAGACATAAATGCCATAGATCATACAGTAGAAGACAAAATCAACCAGTAAAGTAACTTGATTCGATTGGATTCAGACCCTAGACCAGACATGGGCAAAGTTTTTGACTCGCAGGCCACAAATAGTCTAAGAATTTGTCTCAGGGGGCGGAGCCCAGAGCAGAAAGGTTGATAAATGCCATGTAAAAGTCATGTATAAACCTAAAATACTACATTTCTAATACTCTCTATGACGTCATCTACTGGGGAAATGCATTATTGCAGGGATAAGGCAGAAATAGTACGATACTATAAGGTTGGAGGGCCGCAATAAAAAGCTCAGCGGGCCACATCCAGCCCTCGGGCCTTAGTTTGTTCACACCTGCCCTAGATTGTAAAGTCCCAGCTTGTGAGTTGTAGGGTTACTGACCTGAGCTCAGTAAAACTGGTCTGGAACAAGCTGGACATGTAAACTGACATTGAAGGCAAGGGGTCCTGGGTTTGATTTCCAGAGCATCCTCAAGCTTAATCATTTCCACCCAAAATCCCAACAGGAAGTGTTTTATTATCTGTTCTATCAACTTTTTTTATTTATGTCCTATTATAGCACTTGTTTGAGAAGACAGACGTAGTATTTTGTGTCTTCACAGGTGATATCTGTAAATGTAAATGTGCTGGGAAACCACAGCTATTAAAGGTTTGACCTGACTTCAGTCCTACAAGGATTTCAGTAAATCAGGGCTTCATTTCAGGAAAGAACCTGTCAGTGCTGTTAACAAGGCTAGCTTGATGACAGCAGGTCAGTGAATTATAGTGATGTGTGAGCCCCAGGTTTAGCCTCATCCAGACAGAGGCTGAGGCTCTGACATGCTTGGTTAGATAAACCAGGGCTGTTTTTCTCTTCTAACTGGGCTGAAGGTCTGAACCTGTAAAAATAATGTGTGGTGAGTGACTGAGGGACAACAGCTCTGCCTATCAGAGAAACTGGCAGTTAAATACACTTGTTTTCATTTTTGTATGAAGTCTTTCCATCTTTATACAAACCCATCCAGGAGATCGTTGTTAGGTTTTGAAGACGGGGAGACACAAAGTAATTTGTCTCCAACGTCTTTATGAAAAGAGAGCAGGTGATCGCTGACTGACACCCTGATGCATGGCGCTGCGTGTTAAATTATTTTTCTTTCACAGTGCTTGTTCAGAATTCTCAGGAACATGATATCCGACAAAAGCCTCCAGGAAAATTCTTCACATCTGGCACCAGCCTTCATGTGAACTCAGGCAGGAGCTGATAAGATCATAACATGTCGGAAGTCGATGCCATCTGAATTACTTTTTGGCCAGATCTCAAAATCAATGAGGTTATTTTAATATCTTTCCTGTTAGAACCAGGGGATAGGAATGAGACACATGGTAGGTTTGGAAGTTTTTGAGTTTATATGATATAAAGCCTTTTTCCTGCATAAGATCCAACTTCTCTTTTATACCAATAGTTAAGATTCAGGTTTGGTGATGCTGAACACAAAGATGAGATTTGCTGTACAAAACTTAGGTCCCTACATTCCGAAGTTGCAACAACAGAAATCAGCCTCCACCCTCAGTTCTACAACAAATGCTGTAGGAAGGTTCAAGTCGAAATCACTACAATCTAAGTTTCTTTCTACAACGACAGACCGTGGAACCTTAAGTAAACCTGTCTGTCCACTTTATCGACAACGACCCTGAACTTATTCTCTTCTTAAAGGGTACTACCACTCTAATACTCTTCTTTGTTTTATTTAATGAATTATTTGTATTCTCCTAGTGTTAAGTTTTAGACAAAGACCTCCACAGAAATGCCTTCAAGTTATGGAACGTAACAGACTTTGAACAAATGCCGAACGTTAAAACCAGGCACTTGTTTCTTCTTGAACTTTGCACAAACGCCTCTATTATTTTTTTCATCAAGTTGTACTTAGAAAGATTCCCAAAAGGCTGTTATGCTTCTGCCTTTTTTGCTCCTTTTTATATGCCCTTAATCTTAAAAATAGCTTTAATTTATCTTTTATGATCATTTATAAAGAAAACATTATGTAAACGTCAGGTTGAATGTTCTCAGTTAACAAATTGTGATCACAATTTGTCCAGTACATTTCCAACACATTCAATCAAATCCTGCAGCACTAACTGAAAGAGAGGAGAAGATTATGACACTTTCTGTCTTTTCACCAATAAGAAGAAGCAAAACCAACATTAACATGAGATTTCTATGCAATCCAAGCAATATCTGCTGTAAACCTTGTGCACATTATCAGTGCATCTATGCCAGGTCGTGATTCGTACCTTTCTCAATCTGCTGAGTGGGGATTTGCTGCTGCACTTTATCGTGGTGAGGAAGTGAGGAGTGTAATCTCAGCGAGGTGATGTTTTTCCGGGCTTTAGACAGATAGACAGTGGATTGGAGGATTAAAGTGCATCGATTTCTTCAGCATCCAGGACAGAGATTGAAATGTGAGCTCTGGCTCAGACCTCTTCTTACCTGCTGGCCACCGGCACATCCATCAGCTCCCTGTCAGAACTCACTTTTGCCAATCTGGCTTTCTTTACAGCCATTTTTCAAAGTGTAACACAAATCTGATTTGTCCTGAAGTGTAAAGGTGAAGAAAAGCTATTGGAAATGTAGTTGAAATGAGGTTTGTAATCTTAAAATGTAAAATAAACCCAGGCCTGATGTTTTGTATCTTCCACAGGAGATCACCAGCCTTCTGCCTTTCTCAAAAATCTCACTGGACGACTTCTCTGACAATAAGGAGATAAGCAGCGACCTCAATGCCTACATCCAGTACCGCGTCAACAGCAGCAAGGATATCATGAACAATATAAGCCTGAACGGGAAGGCTGACACCATCACCGTGGGAAAGCTCAGCAGCCACCTGATCTCTCGCAGCCAGGGTTCCTACCTGTATCTCAAACTCACCTTGGACCTGTTCGAGCGAGGCCACCTAGTGATCAAAAGCGCCAGTTACAAAGTGGTTCCAGTCTCGGTGCCCGAGCTCTACCAGTTGCAGTGCAATATGAAGTTCATGACCAACTCAGCCTTCGAGCGTTCACTGCCCATCCTCAACGTAGCCCTGGCTTCGCTACACCCTATGACCGACGAACAGCTGTTCCAGGCCATCAACGCCACCTACGTCCAGGGGGAGCTGCCGTGGGAGGACTTCCAGCAGCGCATGGAGGTCCTCTCCTGTTTTCTCATCAAGCGCAGAGATAAGACACGTATGTTCTGCCACCCGTCGTTCAGAGAGTGGTTGGTGTGGAGAGCCGACGGTGAGAGCACGGACTTCCTCTGTGATCCCAGGTCAGTTCTGTGAATGAATTTTATAAATTATTTTCCAGGGGTGGCGGGTTGGATTCACAATCCTCAGATATCTATTTGATTCCCCCACGGGTTTCCAAATGCACCTCTCTTCCAGTACACCTCTCTTATGAAGCATAAAGCGAGAAATTCTGCCAGTCCCATCTTAGTTTAAAGCAGTGCTTCTCAAAGTGTGGGGCGGGGCCCTGAGAGGGGCGCGGTGCGATGCTGAGGGGGGCGCGTGTGACCCTGGGGAACATACTTTTTTTCCGCCGTAATACAATAAAGTGTAATTGCACATCCTTGTAACACACCCTTGTTTTCTTTATGTTAACAAGGATACAATGTTATGCAGAGGTGTAGCTAGAACTATTTTATAGACAAATGCTATTATTTATAGTTGTGGCTAAGAGTGGGTGGTGGGGGGTTGTTTTCTTCTTGCTAGGGGGGGCGTAACAGAAAATAATTGAGAAGCAGTGGTTTGAAGAAAGAGTTTGGACTTTACATTTTGCAAATGTGGAACTGTTCGAGTCCCCCTACTGCCAAGATACCGCTGAGGTGCCCTGAGCAGGGCCCCCCCCACACTGCTCCCCCTGCTCACTACTGTGATTAGTGAAATGCAGACGCATAATTATCCTGAAGGATACTCCCTAGGGATTAATAGAGTTCTAAAAAATAAATAAATAAAAATACAGTCATTCCCTTATTGACATGCTAGGCACTGTATCACATTTTATTAATAATAGCCTGAAAATATAATCCCTATTAGTTTCCCATTACTTGCAGTAGCGATGAAAAAAGAGAAAATGGAGACAGAGGGCAGAGTAAACCAACATAAAGGGCTTTGTGAAAAAGAATTAATCAAATGTTCTCATAAATAAATGCATTGCGGTTCAACCTGCATCTGGGAGAGGGCGGTGTCCCCTGGTGGCCGGGTCAGTGAGTTTCTCCTTCAGTCTGATACCTGCCTAAAAAAAAAAAAAAAACAAAGTTAAAAGAGCAATCCCTATTGTGTTTCTATGGGTTTGTGTTTACCTTTTTCCAACCAGCCTGACTAAGCTGAATGCACAGCTCTGGAAGCCTCTGAAGTATCAACCCAAACAATTTACATAATAAATCCTATTACGCAGATTTACTTTGCATTCCACTTACATGACAATTTGCCGAGGAATCTTCAATCTCTTTTAAATCACTCCTGCCCGCCCTGCTGCTGTTGTCAGCCTTATCTGCTTCACTACTGCTCCCTTATTGCAATTACAGAGCTCCCTCAACCACATCTGGCGCTCCACAGTCATTCACCCACATCCTCCCTGCTCCTCATCAGTAACACCTCTGCTCACACAGGGCTGTCAGCGAATGGATCTGAAATGAGCTTCATATTCTGCTCATTCACACTCCTCCAAGTCTGTCATTAAAAAACAAAGGCTGCAGACTTCACCACAGTCAATGAACGTGCAGACAGAAAAAAGAAAGCGTGTGTTGCCCCGGCCCTGTTCATCTGAGCATCTGAGGACACAGGAGTTTTTAACTACATATCGAAGTGATCTGCAATCATGCATGTCCTTTTAGTGGAGTCGTACATTCATTAGTGCAGGATTGTCAGCGTAAGAAAGAAGGACCGGGAAAGAAAGAGCCTTTCTTTTCCTCCTCCTGTTTTCCATTCTGCTGCAGCTTCATGCACTCATTGACCAGAATGAAGGGACTGATGCTGTGCTAGTTATAGATGATAAAAACATAGACGTCGTGGTCAGTTATTCATCGGGGAAAAGAAGAAAAAAATGATGTTATTGTAGAATGTTTGGGTGATAGAAATCACTATCTCTGTTCTTATTGATCCGTCTTAAACCTTGCTTCTGCAATTTAATTCCCCTGCTGTCTGTGCACAGTTGTCGTTGAAGATTATATCTGTTTTGGTACAAAACAGTAGAGAAAATACAGTGAAATACAAGAATAACAACAGCCTTAAGGAACAAGCTTGTGTATATTCGACTTTTTGTAGCTATCCATATATATATATACACATATATGTATATTTACATAAGTATGTATGCATATATGTATGTGTGTATATATATATGTGTGTGTGTATATATGTACATATGTGTATATATATACATATATATTTCGTGTGTATATATATATACAATATATACTTGTATACTCGTATATATAGCATTCTGTTCAGGATTTTTTTTAATATATATCATAAATACATATAAAAATATAAAAAAGATATTGAATATATATGATAAACTCTGACTTTAATATAATAAATTTGACTTTTCGCATATATTAGACTTTTCATATATATATTATATTTGGTATATATATATTCAGACTTTCTTTATATATTCAAACATTAATTTTTATGTATATATAGTCATGGAAAAAAATATTAGACCACCCTTTTTTTCCTAAAATTTCTTGTTTATTTTAACGTGTGTGCTATCACTTGTACGGTACATTACCTAAGGAACACAATGAACACAAATACATGGAATAAACATTAAAACGTGGAATGCCTAAAAGCAATCTTTATATATTATTTTATATTTGTGCACGGAGATATGTCTTTAGTTGAAAATATGAACAAGAAATTGAAGAAAACAGCAGTGTCGTCTAGTATTGTTCAGCTAGTATAAAAATTATATTATAATGTTAAACTACATCAAAATAATAAATATTTTTATTTCCACAACTATTTTAACTAACCCACTATGGCAGAGAGAATTATTTTTGTCGAAGGAGAAAAACGAAAAAACTAAAAATGTTTTTTCTGCCCTGTCTCTTTCCTAACAACTTTATGTTTCAACCTTTATTACCCGGAGCAAACGCTAACACACTTTCAGCCACCAGGGACACTAAGTACATGTGTAGGCTTAGGACCATTGACAGTCAAACATTGAATATACATTTTTCTGATGCTGCGTTACTGTCATCCTGGTTATTCTGCCCTGCAGCTCAGCCTGTTCTGTTTTCCTCATCCAGGACCGGCCACGCTCTGATGGCTTTCATGTTGTCACGGCAAGAGGGGAAACTGAATCGTCAACAGACCATGGAGCTGGGACATCACATCCTCAAAGCTCACATCTTCAAGGTGCGGCCGTTCAAGGTTGATTTGTGGTTGAAATTTGTCTCTTTTACGGCGTTCACCCTGTTAATCTGTCACGTATGTGTCCAGAGACAGAGAGAGAAACACAGGCAGCTCAGGTCAGACCCACGTCCTGCTTATGTTCCTTTGTGCATGTGTGTATCTGTCTCCGTGCAGGGCCAGAGTAAGAAAACAGGAGTGTCATCCAGTGTTCTGCAGGCTTTGTGGATTAGCTGCAGCGCTGATGGACTTTCTGCAGCTCTGGCCTCTCTGAGGAACCTCTACACACCGAACGTCAAGGTGGGGACCTTAACTTTCTGCCTCAAGAGCTGTTTACATTTGTTGCATTTTATGTTTCTTTTTTCTAAAGATGCTGTTATTCTCCGAGGTTTTAAAAGATTACTAAAGACTCTTTTTAGTATATGTTCAGTTTCATTATTTGCAACATAACATTCTCTTTCATGCTGTTGATTCTATCTTAGCAGTTAGTTTCTTTATTTTACCTTTTCCCAGCGTATGTGTAAAGCACTTAGAATGCATTTGTCCACTGTAGAAGATTTGTAAATATTACATAAATCCATGGAGGCAGCCATGTTGCTGGGCTGTTGTCATCAACCAGGCACTTGATTGGTCTAGACCAGGCATGGGCGAACTTTTTGACTCGCAGGCACTTGGTCAATTGTTGCGTCCAGAGCAGAAAGATGAGGATTGTTCGTTTGAACTTGAGAAGTGGCGTGTAAAATTCATGTATGAACCTAAAGTACTACGTTGCAGAATAACAATGATATAAAAAAATTATTTAATTTGTATAAGGTTGGCGGGCCGCATTGAAAAGCTCAACGGGCCGCATCCGGCCCCCGTGCCTTAGTTTGACATTTTTTGTCTTGTGAGTCAAATGACCAGGCTGAAGTGATGTATCTAGATTGACAACTCTGCATATATTTACCCATATAAACTGGATATCCTTCTCTCTACATTAACATATAACATATACTTTCTGACTCAATACATATATTATTCTCTTTTATCCCAGTGATTAGCATCCTGAAATATAATTACATCTCCAGTTTTTATTACTATTATTTTTTATGTTATTGCTCAGGATCTATCAGCACTCCTTTGGAGATCTACTGGTAGATCCAGATCTACCTTTTGGGCATCACTGGTCCAGAAAGAGCACATGTTGAACCGTGCCATCAAAGAAAAATCTTGTTCTACATCGAAAGTCTCACAATCGGGGCTTCAAGGAACATTTTTGGCATTTTTGCTTTGAACAGAAGCAAAGATTGTTATTTTAAGATTATGTGTAGTCTACAATCAAGGTCATCTGTCTCCTGAAAAGATCCAGAAACAATATTTTCTTTTTTTTTTTATCTTGTTCAGGGTCGTCAATGTCATGGTGGAACATGGTTCAATGAGCAGCCTTGGCTACCATAGGCTTTTTAGGACGACTACACAGGATTTTCCAAACTAAAAACCAGTTACCAGAAACTAAAAAACAGTCTAAACCAGTTACCGTTATTAAAATACACACTGTTTCAGAACAAAATTTAATGCTTCTGGTTTTAGTTTCCGCTCCTTGCTCCTTTTGTGGCTAACCTGTTGCCTTAAATTTGACAAAACTCATTGTTTTTTATGAGGATTGTGTTGTTTGGAGTCGTGTGCAGGAGATGAAAGGATAATAGTTTTTACCTTACGGCCTGCATAAACATGGGCGGAGCTATCTTGTGCTGAACACGAGTCGAAACTGAAACACACTTTTATTTAAACTTATTTAACTGATTAACTTATCTTTATATAATATTTTTGTGCTGTAAAAATAAAAAATTCCAGCTGTGAGTTATTCACGATTAATCAAAGTCCATTTAACAATAGTGTCGTCATCTGTTAGAACACTTTAAAATACAGCAGTGAATTTTCTGTTACAAACCATCATTTGTCCAAGAATAAATTTGGCAACAATATCCATTTAATAGCCATGTTTCTCTGCCATTAAACTCGGTGTAGTTTCATTTTCCACCCGGTGATGGACTCCTAATGTGTCAGATATTTTCCAGACTTCTTTCACTATTTCTTTAGGGCAGCATGAAACTGTAACAAAGATTGAAAGCAATCATTACCATTTGACAAATGACTGCCCTGGACGGGAGAAAAAGAAACACGTCGTCGGTAAAAGACGAATGAAGGATGAAATTATTTTGATTTTTTCAAATATCAGGATAAGGTAAAA
Source organism: Paraplagusia blochii (assembly GCA_016785265.1). Lineage (NCBI taxonomy): Eukaryota > Metazoa > Chordata > Actinopteri > Pleuronectiformes > Cynoglossidae > Paraplagusia > Paraplagusia blochii. Next base: position 48,675 of record JAFBJS010002806.1, on the reverse strand, counting down.
AAAAAATTAAATAGTGAATGTACCTGTGGAAAGGTCTCTGTGCTTTAACACCACTATAGGAAACACTAACATAAGCAGTATTTTTTTTTGCCACATGTATTTGAGGTTTGATAAACATGAGATTTTCCAGGGTAAAATAAATGTGTTATTTTTTTTTTTTGGAGACACATTATTCTTTTTCATCACTGCTGCTGATGAGCTCCATCACTCACTGTCATCTTCACTGTCCACTCCTGGCTGTGTTAGTGTCTTAATATGGTCCAACATGCAGGCTCCCCTAGACTGACCTTCCTGTGTCCTTGGAGGGGAAGAGAAACCCACCACCAAGATGATCCAACCAGAAACACACAGTTTCAAATTTGAGATTTCTCATTTGGCCGAGTGATTGTGTTTGACTGAGCATTCATTATTGATTTCCTCATCGAAAAGATGAGAATAACACACTTAATAATTCCTGCCGCTGGAATGTGACCACTTCATTTGGTGTCTGACCCTTTTCCCCCTGGAGGAAATCAGAAGCAGCAGCTGCAGAGAAAAGCGCAGACAGGAATCAGATTAATCTCAGATTTCCAGATCTGGTTCTGCTGCTGTAATTAGTTGTAAGTGATGTTATCTGAAATCCTTTAGCGCCATAAATTGGTATTTGATTTTTCCTTATTTTTTCCAACGCTAAACCCATGTTTTTAAACTACTTTCAATCATAGAAAAGTAATATTAGACCATCCTTGTTTTCATTAGTTTCTTGTTAACTGTAATGCCTCTTATCACTAAAGGTATATTACATGAAGATTACTATGAACAAATGACTTAAATCAGTCAAAATCTATGTTTATCAACTGTGTATATGCAACTTGGTTGATAAACGGGCAGAGGGGGGACCAGTGTGTGTGTACAATACCATGCTCAGGGCACCTCAGAGGTAAATTGGTGTACGGGGGATTCAAACCAGGGACCTTGCAGACTCAAGTCTGTTTCCTCAACCACTAGGCCACCAACTGCCACAAAATACGAGGTCGGGAATCGAACCCAGGCTGCAGCGGTGAGAGTGCTGCATCCTAGCCACTAGACCACCAGGGAAATTCACGTATTCTTGTCTGTCTTTTAACGTAGAATTCTTCACCTTCAGGTAGTGAAGAAGGCTTTGTCTCATTAAAGAGCCACTACGGTGTGGACGTCATCCATCAGACGGTGAATGTGAACTCTCTGATGGGCGGCACCAGGCGAAACAGTTCCTGTTATATTGGACCCAACCTGAATACAGGAACATGAGCGGATCCGCCCATTTTTCAAAATAAAACACCATACAGCATCAAATAATTAATAAAACCAGAATAGTTTAAGTTGAGCATTATCTCTCCGCGGCCCAGCACCAACTGACCCACCGACCACTACCAGTCCACGACCCAGTGTTTGGGGACCACTGCCTTAAAGCACTGTTTTTGCAGCACAATGTTATATCTATAGATGAAAGAAGTGTAATTTGGGTTACTGTCAAGGAAACCTTGGAGAATGACCAGACATTAGCTTTGAAATAAAACTGTTATGAGATATTTTTGTTGTTTTATCATAATGTTTGTCCAAACAAATGCACCTTTAGTGGAACCAGGCAGTAGAAAGAAAAGGAAATTGAAGAAAACAGTGAGGTCTAATAATGTTTGCTGTGACTGTATATGTAAACATATACAGTGTTTCCCAATGTTTAACATTTCTGTTTACTCATCTTAACATATATATGTTTATATATGTATATAATTATCAATTATGATTTAATTCACTGTTTTTCCTGACTTTATGTGAATAATGCACAACTACATTGTGATTTATCAGATCAAAAATTATTATTATTAATAGACTGAATTTTTTTTCATCAATGACCCATGAATTCTGCCTCTGTTGCTTCTGCTGCTTTTAACATGTTTTCTTAATAAACCTGCTGAAACCCAGATGGTCCGACATCACAGTAACACAAGCTGTCTGTGTCTGTGTCTGTGTCTGTGTCTGTGTCTGTGTCTGTGCCTCTTGTTTAAACAATCAGGTGAGCCGTCTGCTGATGCTGGGCGGAGCTAATGTGAATTACCGCACGGAGGTCCTGAACAACGCCCCGGTGCTGTGCGTCCAGTGTCACCTCGGTCACCAGGAAATTGCTTCTCTGCTGCTGGAATTCGGAGCCAGCGTTGACGTGGTGTCTGAGAATGGAATGAGTCCACTGTGCTTCTCTGCTGCAGCTGGACACCTGGGTCTGGTCATCATCCTGTGCAAGAGAGGAGCAAAGGTGAGGACCAGGGTGAAACACTGCTGTAGATGAAGTTAGGAACAAAATCATTTATAATATACATCTATATATTATTTAGTTTAAAGTTTCCTTCACTCTTAAATATTTACCACACAGACGTACTCTAATATTCCTACAGGATGTTGACCTGACCTGGGTATTTCACTGGACTGTACAAACTTTTGTCCATTTAAATTACCACTTCTATTCTATTTTCTATTTTTATGAACTATTCTATTTTTATAAGTGTTATAGTTTTATATCCTTCTTATAAAATTATGTTTTCGAGTTTGTGTCTGTTAGCTTTTTTTTCTTCAGTATCCTAAGCAGCCAATTTTTGTTTTTTCAGTTTTAACTTTTTTAATTTTCAACAAAGAACATTATATTTTTCCTGGTCCTGTTTTATTGTCTTGGTAATCCATCCATCCATTCACCCCTCTGTGATTAGTTTCTATTTACCAAGAAAATAAATCAGTCTTGGTCATTTATTTTTTGGATTTTCAGGACTTTAACAGTTTTTTACCTCTTGTCCTACCTATTGTCTCGATGTATCTTAGTGAAGATGAAGAATTATTATCTGAAGTCTAAAATTAATTCCCAAAAATCAACACAAACCATAAACTAAAGGTTTATTTTCTCTCCACTACTCTACTCTAACTCCAACTACCTCCATGTCCTCCCTATGTATGTCTTCTCCTTCTTCTCCATTGGGCTTGTCCCTTTTTCAGGGGTTGCCACAGAGCATCAACATTTTCCATCTCACCATCTCCTCTTTGTCTCCTACCTGGTAGCTCCATCTCTAGGATCATTCTTCTACCAATGTATCCACTGTCCCTCCTCTGAACATGTCCAAACCATCTCAATCTGTCTTCTTTTCCTCAAAACCTTCCTGTCTGTGTTGTCCCTCAATGGCCTCATTCCTGATCCTGTCCAATTTTCTTAATACGTCTGCAACAGAGGACAATCTTTTCTTACAGGTTGTCATTGGTTACATCAGTGTTGAATATTGAATATCTCAGCTCTTAAGTTGAAATTCTGTGATTTTGCTGCTGTTCAACTAAAGCACCATCCTTGGAAATGTCCCCCAAACTATATTTTCTTTTTATAAAAAACATTTTTTCAAGAAACGTGTCCACATTATTTGCAAATGCAGAAACATAACCATCAGATAAACCCTCATGGAGACCCAGCTGTTAAATATACATTACATACACCACAGTGTTGGCAACACTATTCCTGTGTGTCCACCAGGTTGACCATGTGGATAAGAGTGGACAGTGTGCTCTGGTCCACGCTGCTCTTCGAGGACACCCAGAAATTATTCAGTACCTGCTGGAGCTGGAGTGGAGCTCCGAGGGCCAGCAGCAGGATTGTGCTCTGAAGAACAAAGCTCTGCAGCAGGCTTTGATAGCAGCATCCAGCATGGGACACACACAGGTAGGAGTTGATGCACAGACACAAATAATTCATCAATCCACTCTCTTCATGGGAAGGAAAAAAAAACAAAACAGAAAAGAGAATACAATGTAAAGTCTTCGCAAAGAATTGTCTCTCCTGAAAGGTTAGGTCTTTACATGGAAAGAAACTTTTTGGTGCCGAAAATCTAGAACAGGCAACATACGGCCTGGGGTCCAGAGGTGGTTCGTTTAGACCTTGAAGCTGGTCCACCAAAAATGTCCAAGTTATTATTAATAAAATGTCTGTCTATATGTCCATCTATCCATCTATCTTTATGTCTGTTTATGTCTATCTGTCTGTTTATATGTCAGTCTATAAATCTATATGTGTCCGTCTGTCTCTCTTTCGCTCCTTCTCTCTGTCTATCTATTTTTCTGTCTGACTTTCTGTGTGTATGTCTGTCTGTCTCCATGTTTGTCTTTATATCTGTCCATTTATGTATCTGTCCATCTATCTATTTGTCTATCTTTCTGTCCATCCATCTTTTTCTGTCTGTCCTATCCATGTATCTGATTTTCTGTTTGTCCATCAACTGTCTGTCTTTCTGTCTGTTTATCTGTCCATCTATCTATGTATCTGTCTATTTATCTGCCTGTCCATCTATCAGTCTGTCTGTGTGTGTCTTTGTATCTGTCCATGTACTGTAGCTATCTGTCTATCTCTCCATCCCATCCGTCCGTCCGTCTGTGAGGAACTCCAGTAGTTCTAGTTTTGTCCAGACCTACTGGGGTTTTCTTTTACCACAGAAACAGCTGAATGTCCTCAGTTGACAAACCAAATGTCTTTCAAAAAGAAGTCCAGTTGTTGAAACTCTTTAGATATCCTGACCTGGATGTCTTCACAGACATGGACACCTTCATTGAGAATAATAGGACTTGACTTTTCTATTGATATTACAGAGACTAATACGTCTGCTCTGTGAAGACACCTGCAGGTGATGGAGTCAAAGACACATTTCCAAATTTACTAACGAAAAGCCTTGGATTTTTACAACATACGTCCGTCCTCACCCTGAGAGTCCGCTCCACTGATGGACTCTTCTCTCCCTCCATCAGGTGGTCAGCAGTCTTCTGTCCCTGAGTGATGACCACGCTGTGCAGATTGATAGCTACGACACTCTGTGGGGAGAGACAGGTACGTTTGAATCCGTCTCTTCTTTGCCATTATGCTGTTCTCCAGAACCATCACCTGCTGCTTTAACATTCACGGCCACACAGCTCTAATTGCACGCTGCAGTGAGAAGGACTCGACTCAGGCGAGTCTCTCCTCCAGCTCCTCCAGCTCCTCCAGCTCCTCCAGCTTCTCCTGCTAAAAGCATTACTTATTGTGGTCATGTGGGTTTCTAATTAGAGTTTGTTCAATACTGCAGTTCCAAAGAAAAAAAAAATCATTTTCCAGCTCGCTGGAGTTTTGCTTCACTATCCCCTCGGTGCTTCATGTTCAGACGCTGCCAAGAGTTTTGGACATTTTGATGTTGCTCCACCATCTGCTGTAGTCATTTGTGTTCTCACTCAGGTATTTGGGAGCTGCTGCAGCAGGACGACATGTGCGTCTAAATCTGAACACTTTCATCTGACGTTAATGTTAATGTCTGACAGTTTTGTTCTGAGACTGTTTCACAATCTTCTGGGAAGATCTCCTGCTTTAACATGGTGACACCATGACATTGTTGCACCTTGATGGAGTAGAGTTGGAGTCGTTGTGGTGACTCAGACTCAGACTCTGATTATTGGAGATTTTTTTTTGTTGTGTTTTCCAGCTACGTCTGTATTTATTCTTACTCTTGTCTGGTTTGTAGCAAAATATTCTGGACTTTTATTGGTTGTCATGTCCTGGTGAAGGACATAATTATTTAGAATTGGAACCTAAATTGTGTTTGTTGTGTTAAAACCTGACAAAAAGACCAGTCAAATGTCCCCAAAAAAAATATATATCTTTATCAGAGTAAACTGTGTCAGATATTGATGGACGGAAAAGGCTTTTGTGTCTGATTGAGGTAATAGAGTAAAAATAGTGTGGAACAGCATGAAGGAGGAAGTGAAGTTGAAGACAGGAGGAGCCACTGTGCTGGTGCTGGTGATGGTGTCAGTGGTGATGGAGGTTGTCAGGTTCAACCCTGTTGGATGACAGATGAACAAAAACACAGAGGGAAGAATATCGACAGATTTTCTGCAGCAGATCTCAATGTTTCATCCTTCAGTAGATCAGAACTACATCCAAATGACAGAACTACTAAATAATAATTTGACGATTTGATTGATTATTTATTTTTTGTAGACTTTTATACATATAAAAACATTGTTTGTTTGTTTAATATAGATACACTGAAACACAAAAGGATATTTACACTATTTTTTACTATAATACTTGAGATTATGGCAGCAACGGTGTCTTGGCGGTTAAGGAAGCAGACCTGTATCCACAAGGATTCAGGTTCGAATCCCCCAGTTGCCAGGTTGGCACTGAGGTGCCCTGAGCATAGTGGTGCAGTGTGATTTGGGTGTCAGTCGTGGAGACTGCTGCCCCTGAGACCAGGCAGGAGGAGAGGAGATTATCTTTTGGCTAAAAAAAAATAATAATAGATAAATAACTAATAAAACATTTCTGATCCAGAACTACCCTTCCTGTCCAATAATCAATCACTGCAGATCAATAAGTCCAATCATCAACGTTCTGCTCTGTTCTCACAGTGACTTTCCACTTTCTCCCCTTTTAGTTTGGAGTCTTTCAAAGAACATATTTAAAACATTTATCTTCAGTGTGAACTTTATTGTTGAGTTGACTGATCCAAAGCTTTGACTCTCAGAAACACTTTCTTCTTCTGTTTTTCTTCGCCTTCTTCTTCTGCGCAGCTGTACTAGAAAAGACTAAAAAAAAGAACAGAGAATTTTAATTATAGTCTCCCTGCCTCTGTCTGTCTTGTCTGCCTGTCTGTCTGTCTGTCTGTCTGTCTTCTCCAGCAGCAGCTTTCTACCAGTCAAAGTTTGGTTCTGCAGGAATGTAGGTCAGCTTGTTAGTGGAGACGCTGTCCAAACTGTGGTTAGCTGGTGTCCTGCTAGGAGATCACAAAGACCCGTCTCTCAGAGATCATTCTCTGTGGATTCTCTGCACTTCTGTCTCTGAAATCTGTTTTTTTTTTACTGCTGCAGTTGAAAAATCAGCAGATTCCACTTTGACGAAACTCCATTTGATATAAAATTCCGTGGAGAGGGAAGTCGGTTGAAGACGAGCTTTCGAAGATGAAGAAACACAAACGAGACGGTGAAATGAAAGACATCGTCGGTGGTTTTAAAGTGATGATACTACAATCATTCACTGTGACGTTGCTTCTTTCCTCCTCGTTCGTTCGACTTCGTCCTCTTATTCTCGCCTGCGGCAAAAGTCTCCACAACTGCCGCCCAAATCACACGGCACCAGCCTTCCTGCATGTGTTGAGCCCTCTGGAAATATAATCACATCAGAGATCCTTAGTCAGGTTCTTGGGTCTGCAAGGCTTCAGGTTCTAATCCACCAGCTGCCAGGTTGCCACCGAGGTGCTCTGAGCACAGCACCGTCCACGACCCACATAACTTTTTGTGGACTCACCACCCACAGGAAGGCTGACAGTGTGGAGCAGTGTGATTTGGGTGGTGCCAGCTGCCCCTTTGACCCGGCAACGGACAAACAGAAGAAGATAAATGAATGAAAAAGAGATGTTAGTCATATTATGATGTCCCATGTCCAAATCAGTCTTCCCTCTTACAATGACCACTTCAGGCTTCAGTTGAAAAAGGAAAGACAGAAGGAGAATTTCTATATTTTAATATGTCATAATAATATAATAGTAGTGAAAAAAAGGTATTTGGGCGCCATTTAAATCCAAATATTATCATGATATATAACAAAAACAGATGTATTTATGTATTTTCTATTGTTCAAAAACTTGTGTAAAACTTAACAAAACATGAATAAACCATCACAACACATTATTAATTATTAGTGTATTATCCATTCCCCTAATTTCCCATGGGATTAATAATGTTCTACTCAATCTAGTCTTAAGATAAACATCTGGGTCGGGGACCAGATTTTGGGTCATATGGCCTAGTTCAACCCAAATGTAAAGTTATTTTGACATTTTTTTGGTTTGTAAATCTGTGAATTTTTCTGAGGAAAAGTTTGTTCTGTGGCTTGAAAACCTTTGGAAACACTGATTCAGGATGTTGGTATAACCAGGGATCATCTGTAGATCCTTGATATCCCCACGGTACAGGTTCATGGTCCAGTAGGTTCTTTACTATTCAGTCAGTGATTACACTGTAACAAACTCTCCCTCTGGTCAAGGCTTCATAATCAAATCCAAACCCTCAGGTTACGCCGTGCAGCAGCAGAGCCAGTTGTTTGTGTCAAACTTCAGTGAATCTTGGACTGAGAATCTTTAATAAACGGGATGTTGAATAAGACGCCGCCTCCACGGAGACGCACAGCTATGAATGTGAAGAGAAAAACAAATTTTCTCCTTCAGCTGCAGGAGGTTTATTTCTCCTTTTATCTTCATTCATTTTGTCCATCGCAGGTTCACGGGGAGTAAAGTTCCTCCGAGTGTTTAGTAGAAATTGAACTCCTCTGTAATTGAACTTCTGCCTCATCTCCAGGCAACAGAGCCGGTTCGGTGTTTACCTCCAACCTTCAGGAAATGTCCTTTTTTTTGCAAAATTGAATCAAAAATGGAATGAAGTCGAACCAAATTCAGTTGTTGATGGATATTTCCTCTGGATAAAATATATTACACATTATTTTTCTGACCAAATGTCTGGAACTAAAGATAAACATCTGCGTCTGAACATTTGAAGTAGAGGATGTCGCCGCCCTGCTGTTGGTGTTTGTGCGTTACGTTCTACAACCTTGTGATTACTGAGCTACTATTGTATTTTTACCTTGTAAATATGTGTTTGGCACGATGGCTGTTATTAAGTCTGAAGTGAAGTAGTGGTGGCTGGAGGACAGGTGCATAAAAAGAACACGAGAGACGAGAGTCAAATTTAATCAACGTCAAAAAGACAGGAGTGGAACGAAGGTGAAGTAGAAACATCTCTGTTTGCAGATAAGAGTGTCCAGAGATGATGGTGTTTGCAGAGGACTTTGGGATCTGAAGTGAGAGCTGGAAGGAAATCTGGGTGAGGAGGTTAGGGTTAGAGAGAAGAGGAACAAAGGTGGGGTTATGAAGAGCAGAGGTGGAGAAAGAGGAGTGGAGACTGTGGAAGAGTGGAGAAGAATAGAGTGGAGTCAGGATGGAACAACTGGGGAAAAGAGTCAGGAGTGATCTGTGATAGAAGAGAGTCAGCTAAGGAGAAGGACAAGGTTTACAGGACAGTTGTCCTTGATGGTTGAGAGACACTAGGAATAGACAGGAGACAGAGCTGGAGGTGGAGGAGTTAAAGATGCTGAGATTCTCTTTA
>JAFBJS010002806.1:16466-39480 GCA_016785265.1 Paraplagusia blochii | reverse complement strand
AAAAAGCTAGAGAAGACAGATTGAGATGGTTTGGACATGTCCAGAGGAGGGACAGTGGATACATTGGTAGAAGAATGATCCTAGAGATGGAGCTACCAGGTAGGAGATATGAAATAGAAGATGCAAAGAACAAGAGAATAAGAAAAACGTTGATTTATTGTGGTAAGAAGACAGTGTATGAACGTTGGAATGTTGGACTTAAATCTTTTCATGAACTTGAAGGCGTGGGTGACTCTCTGCTGCACCCTAGTGGCACAGGTGTTTTTTTTTCAGTACTTCATTAACACACAGTAATCCTGCATAAGCTCAGCTCAGACCATCAACACTTTGATAACATCTCCAGACCTGGGCCTCATTCCCTGGCGTCTCTGGGCCAAATGACCACATGAGGCTGAATCTGACGGAATAATTACAACATTCTAGTAAAGGCAGGGATTTCTACAGTAGAATAGACCATGATTGCACGGTAACTTAGCAACGTGGAACCTGGATTGCAGCAGGAATTGTGACTAGTCCATTTTCTGGTCAAATGGTTGATTTAAAATCATAATTTTATCTTGAAATTATGAAATTAAAATGTTTTTTTTTTTCTTTTTTGCCAAACAAACCAGGCTCCAAATCAGTGTATTTATTCACGGGAAACTGAACAAATATTTTTTTAGTTCCTTTTTTTGCAATTAACTCATGTAGATGAACTTCTCTGATGGTCCAGTCCTTCTCTGAGAAGAAGAACTACTAGAGTTCCCTCTGACATCGACCAGAAACTGATGAAGTTCCTCAGTTGAGGAATGAAACGTCTTTCCTTGATAAATGAGAATCTTCACAGAAAATCTAATGAAGTGCAAATAGTTGACTTTTCAGTCCTGGTCTCCTCTGCGTGGAGCTTTCATACCAACATCTCCAACATCCATCACAGTCATCGTCCTCTGCTGCATTGAGGAAATCCTCTGTTGGAGCAGCAGGAGGGTGGGGCTGCAGTTGTTGTTGTTGTTCATCTGCGTTCACTCTTCATCCAGATGGATGATGTCAGTCAGATACCGATCTCCAGCCACACCTTCAGCCTCTGGGTGGGTGAGGCTGGATCAGGTTCAGGATCAGGATCAGAACTGTTCTGGTTCTCATTTATTTCTTGGTAGAGTTTGAAGAAGCTGTGTTCGTTCCAGTCCAACTCCTGACAGACTGAGCACTGGGCAAAAATCTGTCTTTGTTTTTCTTTTTTTTTTCAGTCTTTGACAAAAAATAAATATTTTCGTCTTTTATTGATTAAAAATCCATTAAAAAAAACCTCAAAGGCATTTTTTGGGGAGTTATAAAAATATGGATTATAAACACAAAAGGCTGTTGAACAGGAATGTTTGGATTTTGTCGACTAATGTTTTTCTGCTGACGAATAAAAAGGACAGAATTGTCCCTGTGGAGATCAGTTCCTTAATGTGGTCAGAACCAAACGTTCTCTTCTTCTCTGTTCATCCTGGATCTACCATGTTAACTGTTCTCATCTTTGTCTTCATCTTCCTGAGGTTTTCTCTTATCGTCCTCCACCACAACGTCCTCTCTGGTGGAGGGTTGTCGAGTGTGGAATAGTTTGAATTCCACTCTTATCTTCTTACCTTCTGTCCCTGTGTTGTCTCTGTGTCTGTAGCTCTGACTGCAGCTGCCGGCCGGGGGAAAATGGAGGTTTGCAGCTTCCTGTTGGAGCAGGAAGCGGTGGTGCAGCAGGTCAACAGACGAGGAGTGTCTTCTCTTTTCTGCTCCGTCAGACAGGGACACTGGCAGGTGAGACAGAAACGTCTCCAGTTGATGCTGGTACTGTGATATATATATATTTTTTCCTTCTGTTTAATGAAACTTCTGTCAACTCTCTCAGATTGCAGAGCTGCTGTTACAACATGGGGCCGACATCAATGTCAGTGACAAACAGGGGAGGACTTTACTGATGGTGGCGGCCTGTGAGGGTCACCTGACCACCGTGGAGTTCCTTCTCTCCAAAGGTGAGTTCTAACATGAAGAAAAAAGTTAGAACATGGAAGAAAATGGAGAAACATTTCCCTAGATTTCCTTAATTTCCCGCAAAGTTCTGTGCCAGCGTAAAGTCTAAGGCCCGAGGGCCAGATGTGGTCCGTTGGGCTTTTTGATGCGGCCCGCCAACCTTGTCCAAATGAAATGATTTATTTTTATAATCATAATATTTCAGCCTTTTCCCTGCAATAATGTGTTTTCCTCCAGGAGATGACGTCATAATAAGAAATGTAGGATTTTAGGTTTTATTCAAGACTTTTGCTTGTATTTATCGTAGTTTCTCCCATGTCCAATTTTTGGACTAAATTTGTCCCGCGAGTCAAAAGGCCTAAATACTGGCAGACTAACTCTAGTACTGATTTGATCTGATCTCACTGGCCAAATATAACTACCCCCACGGCCAGGTTTGGCCCACGAGCCTGTGTTTGACACATACGGTCTATGTCTCTCCTTCAGGAGCTTCTCTGTCGTCCATGGACAAGGAGGGACTGACTCCCCTCAGCTGGGCGTGTTTGAAAGGACAAAAGAATGTAGTGCAGTTTCTGGTGGAGAAAGGCGCCATCATTGACCACACGGACAAAAACGGACGGACTCCTCTGGACCTGGCCGCCTTTTATGGAGACGCAGAGATTGTAAGTGAAGTGGTTTAGGGTTTGTTGAGACCACAGCCACCAAAGACACAGTTTTTGACGTCAAACCGGGACAAAGTCCGAGGTCTGAGGTCTAAACTTTATTCTCTTGATGCTCCGGTGCAGGTCCAGTACTTGGTGGAGAGAGGAGCAGTGATTGAGCATGTTGACCATAGTGGGATGAGGCCTCTGGACCGGGCCATCGGTTGTAGGAACACCTCCGTGGTGGTGACTCTGCTGAAGAAAGGAGCCAAACTAGGTGAGAAGGACATTTCTCCAACTGCTGCATGTTTTTTTTCCCATCCTTGTTTGTGTTTTGTTGCCGGGACAACTTTCTGACTAATTGGTAGAATGATGCAGCTGCCAACCTGTCTGTGTCTGTCTCTGTCTCTCTCTCTTTGTCTGTCTGCCCTTCCTGCTCAGGTTTCTCCTCAGCATCTTTACGGATGTGACTTATCGCCTAAATCACATCCCTTGGTGTTTGAGTCCGTGGCTAATTTGCAGTGCACTCTGCTTCCACAGTGGAAAAAAAAAAAATTAAATCAAATTACCGTGTTGGACTTTTTATACTTTCTTTGAGCTCAGTGGAGAGTCTCCGTGCATTTAGCAGCGTTGAAAGTCCACAGCCATTTTGTGTTGAGTGACACATAATTGCACATTGCCACGCTACACTTCATAACACACTCTGCTCTCCGTCCTGAAACTGACTACTTTTTTTTCTCCGTTCCTGTTTTTGTCCTCACTCTTTTCCCGTTAACTCTCTTCCTCAAACGCTTGCACTAAACCTAAGGCTACAGAACGTCGCCTTACGATCGATCAGGTACAATCTTTAGGTAACTTTACCTTGTACCGATTCACAGAGAATACAGAGACGACCGGTTGGTGACTTCTACGATCTTAACCCTGACTCTTTTTTTTTTTCCCCCACTTCTATTCCTCAATGACAACAGGGAATGCTGCCTGGGCCATGGCCACGTCCAAACCTGACATCCTCATCATTCTTCTGCAGAAACTGATGGAGGAGGGAAACCTGCTGTACAAGGTAGGAGAACAAAGGTTTTCTAGCTTTATTAGAAAAAAAACACTGTTAGTTCAAGGTCTCTGGGCTCAGTCTGCAGGTAGAGAGAAATTACATTTACAGAAGTGTCGTGTTTTTCCTGTTCTTGTTTTTTCTAATGCTCAAAATATTATCACAAATATTGCGCAACATGGATACAGCTCTGTTTGTTGTCCTTTAAACATCTCTGTTTAGCAGATGTTTTTATCCAAAGCAAGTCATGAAGAAGAATTCAATTATTCTTCTCAACATTATAACATTGACTAATTAAGGAAAGGAAGGAAGGAAAGGAAAGGAAGCAAACTCCCAGTCTCCCGGTCTCAGAGAAATAATGTTTCCTTTTGTCTCCATCTGTCTATTACTTCCACTTGATCCATACCCATGTCAACAAAATAACTGACCAATAGAATGGCTAGGATTCCATCATCAATATTGCAACTATATTTGATTAGGAAATATTTTCTCAGTGAAGACAACAACAATAAACTCAAAATGACGCTGAGTCATTGATACAAGATTCAACTTTTTTAAAGTCTGGTAGCAGAAAATTATAGGCTGAGAAACCCTTGTTGTGCCCATGCACAGTAAGTTCGGGTAGGAAGATTTTATAAGTAGGAAAATATTTCAGAACATCGGAAATTCAATTTTATTGCGGGGTATTTATCTGCCGCAACCTACTGACCGGTCCGTGAAAATAGGTCCAAGATATTTAACTGGTCCGTGTCGCAACAACAATGTTGTGTAACACTGGTCTAGACTTCTGTTTATTCTGAATTATTTCACCTCAGTCCAGTTGCCGACTGTTCTACATGATTGTCATTTTTTTGGACCGCAGCTTTGTTTTGTTCTGACTGTACAAAACTGACCTTGATTTTGAAAACAGCTGGATTTCTCTTCCAGAATCCAGCTTCAAATGTTATCAGTTCCCTTTCAATTCTGAGGGAGGTTTAAAGACGTTGGGAATAATGTCTTTCACTGTGGCAGTAAAGTGTTTTTACTGTTGCTTATCTGAAATTTCCAAGTGAATAGATGTGTATGTTCTTCACTGATTACCTCAGGAGTCTTTATCAACGGCTGACATTAAGCAGACGGAGCTTCATGACAGAACCGACAATGAAACAGAGTGTGTGTCTGTGAGTGTGTGTGATTGATGAGAGACCAAGGCTGGAGCCAGAGAACAGCTATTATCAGCCCAATACCTGACCGTGCTCTCGTCCTCTCTCTTCCCCCTTTAACCTCCACGTGTCCTTCAGAAAGGGAAGATGAAAGAGGCGGCCCAGAGGTACCAGTACGCCCTGAGGAAGTTTCCCAGAGAAGGCTACGGTGATGATCTGAAGGCTTTCAAAGACCTGAGGGTCTCCTTGTACCTGAACCTCTCCAGATGTCGCAGAAAGACCAACGTGAGCTCCGTCACTCGCTTCTTTCACAGCCTCGTAAATTCAGATTGTGTTTAATGTTGGCACCGTCACCTGTTATCGACAGAAGTATAAATCTGTGACTCTGGTGTGAGATGATGTGAGCATGTGTGGGCAGGGAAGTTTACCGGTGTTTCCATGGTAACAGCAGAGCCAGACGAGGCAGCTGCTCAGGTCCAGGACAGTGGACACAGATAATTGTCTGATGATTTGTCTGTTCCTTTTATTCTGAGGTGAATTCACCAAAACGCTCTCTTTATGACAGGAAAACTGGAGCAAAATCAAATGTTACATCAACCTACAGTCAAACACACCTGTCTGTCCTCACATGTCTCTCCTCTGTCGTCCACACACAGACAAGGTCTTTGTTAAATAGGACAAGATATTTTAGTCTGGTTTAATGAGCCTGTTTAGAAGTCGTCATTAAGGAAATAATGGAGGGTGGAGCAGGAGGAGGTGATTGTGGAGTTAAGGTTTTAATGTTGAACATTATAAAAAATCTCTTTTTTGTAGCTTGGCAATAAATAAAACCTGAAGACTTTTTTACAGTAGGTGAAGAAAACATTCTTAGAGTCAGTTCTGCTGGGATGTTCCATTAAAGTCTGAAGGAATTGAAAAGAAAATATGTTCAAATAAATAGGATTTCAATGTTAATAATTTAATAATTTTAGGAACAAATAAAACTTACTTACTAAATTACTTTAACAAAAATGAGATTATTGTCATATGTAGTCTGAATTAATGTTGTCTTTGTTGAGGAATGAGATGACACCCATAGAACACTGCACCCACTGGGAATCCATGAAGGTCAATAACACTAAAAAAAGAAGGAAACAATCATTGTTAAATGAAACTAAAGATTAAGATTTCATTACATTCATTAGTTTTTTGCGGATAAGAAAATAAAAAATAACATTTCTGACTCTGAAACAGAAATAAACTGTTTGCGATGTTGGATGTTGGACTCCGTATAAGAAGATCCAGGAATCCTCGATGTCAATCTGTTGCAGGAAACATAATAATTCTTGTTATTCCTCAGGATTTTGGGATGGCAGAGGAATTTGCAACAAAAGCTTTGGAGTTGAAACCTAAATCCTACGAGGCCTACTACGCCCGAGCGAGAGCCAAGAGAAGCAGCAGGTGAACTTCAGAGCCCAGACCCAGAACCGTGTCTTCAGCCGACCGTGTTTTCATTCATTTATTTTCCTTCTGTCCACAGGCAGTTCACTGCAGCCATGGCCGACCTACATGAAGCCGCCAAGCTTTGCCCCAATAACAGAGAGATCCGTCGTCTGCTGGCTCGGGTGGAGGAGGAGTGTAAACAGATGCAGCGCATTCAGACCAAGGGAGGTCTCGCGGCAGCTGCAGCCAGCCAGGCGTCTGGAGGACACGATTCTGACCAGGAGCAGGACGAGGGACGGGAGGACCTGTCCCAGCACAGCCTCGCCAGGAGCACGGAAGGTCAGCGAGACATTCTGGAGGAGGAGGAGGAGGAGGACGAGGAGGAGGGAGCTGTCGGGGCAACGTCCTCACAGCATGTGAGGACAGCTGAAGCCTGCTGGTCTCAGAACAGTTTCTCCTACAACAGAGTCCTGCCCTCTGAGTCTGTCAGCAACAATGCAGGACTTCAGAACCAGAACCTCGGCTCACCTCCGGGCCCTGGCAGACTTCCTCCTCATCGGTACCCTCGAGAGCAGAGGGAGGCTCTGACCCAGCAGGGTCTGGTTCTGCAGCCCACCAAGCAGGCCCAGATCGTCAAGACCAACCAGCACATGAGCTCCATGCAGGCTGGAGCAGTGGGAGGACGAGCGGCCGGGTCAAAGTCCCAGTACGCTCCTTCAAGTCCTTTACCCGGTCGACACATGCTGAAACCAGGACCGGGCATCGACATCAGTCCTCTGCCCCCGTCCCCTGCCGAGGAACCAATGTACGGGAACCGCATGGCCTTGTCTGCCATGGGTCACAGCTGCGAAAACGAAAACCACCACCCATCCATTCAGGCCTCGTATACGTCCAAAAGTCTTGGACAGGACAGGCTGTCGGCTCACTCCGTGTCCTCTCTGGACGCCTTGGCCTGTTCTGGACCTGCAGTCCAGGGGAACCACGCGGACGCAGGAAAGGAAGTGCTGCAGTGTCCCTCAGTGGGCAGCATGCACGTGTCCAGCTCCACCAGCAGCCTGGCCTCCAGCAGCAGCTTGTCAGACAGCGGCAAACTTGGACCCGACGTCCGCACCAAGACCAAGCACGTGCAGGCGTCCGGGTCCATGACGGAGTACAAACCCAGACCTTTCATGGGAATAACTGACAAGACGGCTCGTTTCCAGCAGCAGCAGCAGCAACCGATTCTGCAGACGCACCAGAACCATCCGTCGACGGGTCGCAGCTGGATCAACCACACCTCCGACGGTCTGCTCTGTCACACCATGTCTACGGCGTCCCTGCAGCCGGTGGACTGCAAACCCATGAGCACTTACCAGGATCAGCACAAACACGCGGCGCCTCAGGCCATGAGCGTCCTGCAGAACGGCACGCACGTCAAGGAGTTCGCGGAGAAATTCAACTGTTACAAAGAGTCCAAGCCGGCGCTGACGGTGCCGCACGTGTTCATGGACGGGAAGCCGAAGCAGCCGGGCCTGCCTCGAGACAACACCGCCCTCCACGTGGCTTCGATGAAACCAAAGCGATCTTTTATAGAGTCCAATGTGTAGCGAACATGTTTGTCTCTCATCAAGTCCAAACGCACAGTGAAGAAGCAAAAATCTGGAGTTAGAAGTTCCATTATTTTCCAAGGACAATATTTTACCTTTAGGTGTTATAAAAAAAAGAAAAAAGAAAGAAAAACAGAATTGTTGGGCAAACCTGATTGGAGAAAGAACCATGACGTCGTTCAGCCAAGCTGGAAACACTGCACTGAAGGAAGTATTCTGACAAAAGTATTGGGAATAAAAAAGGCTTCACCTAAAGGAGGACGGTGACAGTGAGCACTTTATAAGCGGCGACGCCGCTGAATCCACACCATCAGTCACAGTTTTAATGTTATTACAGGGGACTTGAGGTGGAGAACAGGTTTTAAATCGTTTTATTTCGTCCTCGGTGCTGAGAGGAGGTGAGGAGAGAGGAGGTGTATAAAGGACGGGCATTCCTGTGTTCTGCGAAGGATGTTGTAGATCCTTGTGTATATTGTACAAATATCTACGTTTCCCCTTCTTTTCAGTGAAGGTCTGTGTTACGTGTTCTGACCAGTTCAGACTTGTGTATTTTGAGTTTCCTGCACAATGTTGTTTAAATGGTGTTTAAAAAAAAAAGAGTAAACCAGACAGAAATCCTTTGTTAAATATGTTTATACATGAGTCTCCATTAACCTGAGAACCTTCTCTGTATCTGCTTGTTTTTTTTTGCTGTTGAGTTTAATTTATTTACAGCGCCAATGGCTTGGTTAATTGTCAAAGCAATATATTTTATATAGTTATTTTTGCACAGCTACTAAGTCATTATATGATTGTTTAAAATGCATGCTACAGTTGCCGTTTATATTCCAGAGTAAACAGAGATATTGGGGAACAGAGAAGCTTCAGGGCGTCTGTTTCATATGTACATTTAACACAGTTGTTTCCACGTTTTTGTTTTTTTTTTTTCCCAGTATTGTGAGCTTTAATAGCTGTGGTCACATACTGTAATAGAACTGAGCTGCTCCAGCCGTCGTGGGAGAGAGAAATAAAGACACCTCTGAGGAAAAAAACAACCAGGTCTGTTGTTTTCCTTTTAATTATTACTATTTTCTAGCAGTGAAACGTCTGATGTCATTAATTTAACTGAGGTTCAGTGGGAGGAGGTCATGTGACTCTGGGAACATTTCTGGCTCTGACATAAAATTTAACAAGAGTCGAGATTTTTAACTGTCTGTTCTGCGGACGTGAAAACAATGGATGGAGACGAAAGTCAGGACTGATTAGGACACAGGTGTCAAACTCAGGCCCAGGGGTCAAATCTGGCTCGTAGTATTATTATATGTGGTCCACGAGGTGAAATCAAATGTGCACTAGAGTTAGCCCCCCAGTATGACTGGCCTTGAAGGGCCAGTTTATATAAGATTACCCAGGTTTTGGGTGCCAAACCACCGGTTTGTGGACCAGTACCCATCTGTTGGACAGAAAGTAGAAAGTGTAATAGAAACTTTTTACAGGTGAAATCTCTTGCGGGCCAGATTAAATTACTCAGTGGGCCACATTTGGCCCCCAGGCCTTGAGTTTGACACATGAGATGTAGACCCTATATACTGTGGGAATTTGTTATATTAATAATGCACGTTTTTTTGTTTTAGCACAGACATTTTGTTCTCTTGAAAGATTTACCTAAAAAATCTGGAAAGACTACGAAGAGACAGATTAAGAAAGTTGAGTTTAGACTTTATGCTAGTTTTTTAATCTGTCCCACGGTGGCATTAAGTTTGACACCATTGGATTAGGATTACAGAAAATGCTGTAGGTTTGCAAGGTTTGAGAACAATAGTCTTTAAACAATCTCCTGGTTAATGTACAGTGACGTCAGAAGTGGAATTTTCTTCCCTCAACGTTAGGAAAACTGTTCACTCTGAATGTGAAGTGAAGGGGTTTCAACTTACCACTACTGCCACCTAGTGACCACTAATTCCAGCTGCCTTTTCCTATTGACCTGAGGTCCATCGTTCGATTGCCATCTTCAGAGATCTGTTGGGGGTGAGCAGTGTGGTCAGGAGGGGCAGGTTGGTCATGGGGCTGGTTTTCTTCTTGCCTCTAAACCAGCCCTCGATCGATTCCCTCTCGTAGGAAAATCCATCTGTTTTGGACACGCATTAGGACAAAGACACGCTGAAATGTTATGTTTGGACACTGTGGGATAAACTGGGGGGATGACGATGTCCAACCTGCAGCCATGACTGGATCCTTCATCAGTTCTCTGGTGATGGGACACAGGAACTCATCTGGAGCTTCTGAATTGTTCTCCTCAACCTTCAGGCCGTTGAGTTTCCTCAGGAGTCGACCGCGGAGACCCAGAGACTCTGAGGACCCAGAGACAGAGACTTTAGTTTTCTGTCCACTGTTGGCTTTGTCTAACATCAGATTTACACCTAAATGGTCCAAAGGTTCTTCTGTCCAACGTTTATTTTGTCTCATATTAACCTAGTGGCCAGTCCGCGTTAATGCGGCTCCAGTCATAGGGAGAAAACCCAGAGGACAGACCTGAGACAAAGAGCTGTGAGGAGGATCAGATATAACCTCCTCATTATTTGACCTAATGACAAAAGTCCAAATGGTTAAATCAGAGACAGACATTGACGTCAGCCTTTGACTTTGAAGACACCACTTTCATCAGGCTGTCACAAGTGGAGGAGCGACCTTTACAGCCACACATGAGAGACATGAGTGTGTCTTCCATGTCTCCATGGGTCCGTGTCATGAAGGCTGTCACATGTGTTTGTGGAGGAAGAGGACATGAAAGAAAAAAGTGACAGAATTATTGGTTTTTGACCTTTATTTTGAAGCTCACAGATTTATAATAAACATCTTCGTCAGATACGGGAATAGATGCGGGAAGACAGCAAAACTTTTATATTATTATCATTATTTAATGATAATAATATTAAATATTTGTATAAATTTGCGGTATTTTATTTATACTAACATTGCTGTCGACTGTTTGCTACCAATTTTTTTTTTTGTCAAATAACTTATTTTCATCGTCATTTATCGTCATTTACTGCCACCTACTGGGTGTGTTTAATGCTGGTTAATATTTTAATATCTCTGGTTCGTTTTCAGTCGGTCGTTGCCCTTTGCTGGGGCAATAAAACTTAATAATAAATGTAATTTTGTTAGAGTTGGATGAATAAATAATGTTTTTTTATAGAATATGTCTGATACATCGTACAATATTTTCTAACATGACTTTCACTGCAAGAACAAAGTACTCACTAAACATTAAGACAGACATGGGCAAACTAAGGCCCGAGGGCCGGATGTGGCTCGCTGAGTTTTTTAATGCGGCCCGCCAACCTTGTCCATATTAAATTATTTTTCCTGCAATAATGTGTTTCCCCAGTAGATGGCGTCATGAAAGGTATTAGAAATGTAAGATTCACGGTTTTATATGTAACTTTTCCATTTTATTTATCTCGTTTGAGCACACGCTCCCATCTTTCTGCTCTCGGCCCCTGTGTCCATTTTGCTTTTGCAAAATAAAAAGTTTTGCAAAATCTCTTTTGAGCTGGTGAGTTTATAATGCAGGAGAATAAAAATCAAAGAGAACCAATCCACTGCTGGTTTAGGTTGTACTTTTCTATCATGTATTGTGACACAGCTGGTTTTATTTCTCACTACATTTCTGTGGCGCTTTGGAAAAGATTTATTCTCTCACATAATCAAATACTAATTTCTTCATCATGTCACGGTGTTTGCGTGGACGTCATATCTGAATGATTCAATCCACTTTTGCGGGACATTGAATACATTCACGCCGGGGTCAATTATTCCTCCTGACCACAGGGCGGCATTAAACGTAATGTCTTAGTTTGGACACTAAATCACGCTGTGAGAAGGAAGAGAAGGGACGTAAACACCGAGCCTTGAAGTGCTGCGTCGGTGCTTAAAGTAAAAACAGACAGATGGTTCAGCGGATGGCTGCGTTTGCAATCGTAAATACTTCCCGTCCTGTGGGAGAAATGGCGGCCCCGCCAAGAAGGAAGAAAAAAGCAACACGCTGAAGCCATTAGGAGCCCAGATTTATCCAGCAAATGACTGTGGGGTGGCATGGAAACTGAGCCCAACGCTTGTATAGGTTTTTTAGATTTCCATCAGACCTTGAAAAGTTACTGTAACAACATCTCTTAGTTCAACAGAGTCCACTTTACATTTAGATTGATCATTTGATTTTCTGTAGCTGTCCCCTAAGACATTCTCTGAATTATTTCCCAGATTATTTTTTTCCTCTTCTCTTCCCCAAGGATTCATGAATATTACATCAACTCAAGTGGCCTGGAATCTAATCTGCAGCGTATTTGTGCCCCATTGTGATTAATTGTGTCTGAGTGTCGGCGAACACTCGGCCAAAATAGAATATGAGGAAGATGCCGTCCTGATGCCACAGCCAGAGTGGACAGGAAGTGTCTCTAGGTCTGATACTGATGACGGAGCCTTAACTGGTGTTTCCTTAAATGTTTACAGCCGTGCAATTAAAGCAAACAACGGCAGCCGAGGGCCGTCCTCCCTGTGATTAGGAGGCAGCCGTGCAATGAAACTTGTTACGGGATTACAGTCCACATAAATACCTGTGATTAGAGGGAGCTGTATACACTACTGTAATTGGTTGATACACAGTAGTTAGAGCTGTATTTAAATACAGATTGTAAATATCCAGGGCAACTTTACAGGAATTTTTAACGTAAGGCTTTTTTTATTTGGCTGCTCCTGGCTAACATCTCATCATCTTCCTTTTGGCTTCTCCCTTTTTCAGGGGTTGACGCAGCAATTCCATCTTTTCCATTTCACCCTGGTCTCTGCGACTTATATAGAAAAATACATTCAATATCATAAGGTGCCAAAAGAGGGCGCTGCCTGTGTGGGGAATAGATATTAAAGCGTCAATAAGTTTCAGTAACAACAAAATAACTGACTTAAATATTTAGTGTGTATAAGAGCCTAGGTTTATTATTATTTATTATTATTATTATTATGTGTCTTACATAAATTATTATTTACGTAAGACACTTGTCAACACAAAACATTAAAAAAAATATATTTGGTCAAATATGAAAAGTTCTCAATCAAAAAATTTACTAAAAGAAAATTTACTTATAATTTAAATATATATATATATATATATATATATATATATCAATAAACGATTACAAAAATCTCTTCTAAAGTGTCAAAAAGTCCCTAAATGTTAGTGAAATAAAATCCCTTTAAGGACTAGTCAATCAAAAGTCAAATCAAATTATGCTAAATTGTTAATATAAGTCAAATCACACCATTAATTTCTCTGTCACTGCCTGTAATGTCATGTGATAAACAAAGCTTCTTTAATCGGATCTGGGAAAACTCTGGCCCGGGGACCCGATGTGGCACATGTGGCATTTTATTTGCAGTCCCCCCAAAGATTTCCAATTTATATGGTTCATGTAAATTATCATTATCCGTCTATCCTTAACTCTGTAAGGCCAGTGTTGCTCCAAAAGATAATGAAGAAAAGGTTGAAATTATTTCAGCCTTTGATTCATGACTTTTATCTTTATACAAATGTTCAATCCTTCTGGTCCAGTGTTGTCCCTTGTCTTACATTTTAGTACAAATTGTGGACTGGGAGTCAAAATATTTATCCAAACCTGTTTTATACAAATGTAAAACACATCTACAGTCTAGAGATGTAGCTCTCGCTCTAATCTTTGACAAAATTCTCCCCAAATCGTAGTGTGGACGTCAGAAAAACCTGCACCAGTGACTGCAGTGTTTGTGTAGCTGCAGTTCCTCCAGTGAGACCTTGGTCGACCCACGACAGACTCATGTTGTTCAGAGAGGAATTATTCACATCACTGATGTCAAACCGTTCCTGTGGAACCGCTGTGATATGTGGAAGGATAAACAGCTGCAGAGCTACGGCCTGGTCAGGGTTGAGGATCAAACGGGACCACCGCAGCACAGCGCCCCCGTGTGGCTGTAGGTCTGTACTCACCGATTCCCAGCTCAGCGACGGTTTCCTTCTTGATCTGGATCAGCTCTGCTCCATCGATGTTGTTGGCCTTGAAGATGCTGACCAGGTCTTCCAGTCCTTCCTCCTGCAGCCACATCTGCACCTCCTCCTCAGACCAATCAGAAACCAGCAACCTGGAGTGACCCTGCAACTTCCTTCCTGTGGGAAACACGAGGGCAGAAGGGAAGGAAGTGTCGGGTTGTTCTGCAGCTGAGATGATCTGATACAAACAAACAATTTCCTCTCACACACCACAGTAAAGGACACACACTCCCACTGCGCCCCCGGTGGCCTGATAATCAACCGTCACATCTCTGTTCACCCGTGAGTGTGTGATCAGAAAAGGAGAAAATGAAAACCAGGTGTGTGTGTTATTTCAGGCTGTCGTTTGCAGCATGAAGCTCATCAACCTTCACACGACTCCACGTTAAAGAGCGGCCGTCGTTCATCACTGCAGGTTGAGATAAACTGGCGTCCTGGCTGATGACACCTCGCGGTTCACATCCACCGTCATTAGTCTGTTCCAGAATAACCCTGAACACTGGAAGGTGGAGCTCATTACCATGCTAACCACATGGTACGTTCACCCCCCTGCGCCTCCTCCCTCTTCTCCTCCTCCTCCTCCTCCTCCTCTGACTCCCAAACTATGCAAATTCTTCTCCACAGAAAGATATTGTTGATACGACAAAAGGAAGAAGAAAAACTGTTTTGAATCCATCCTGACCTGTGGCTCTGCTTATGTTCCTGTCTTTGAAAAAGTTGCTCTGAGTTTGGTCTAAATTTGTGGTTTTGAAATCGCGGCCCGTGGACCATTTGCGGCCCGTGGATTGATATTTTGCGGTCCCCACCTTCACGTGAAAGTTGAATTTATAATAGCAATATAGATAATTTTATAGATTTGTTCTCCACATTTATTGTGGAGACACTGTTCCAGATCACTCTGAGCAATTTTGCAATGATTCATAACAAGAAACGATCCAATACCTTAAATCCTTTATTTCTTCTGGTCATTTTCTAGGATAGGGCGAACTAAGGCCCGGGGTCTGGATGTGGTCCAATTAGCTTCTTTATCTGGTCTGCCAAACTTGTCTGTACTGTATAATGTGGTGTTTACAGTGATTTAACTTTGACTTTTTTCCATTAATTCCCCAAAAGATAAAGATAGTAGATTGTAGAGAAGGTTTTTTATTATTTCAGCCTTAATGAATGATACATGTGATTTATCTTAGTTCACATGAAGTCTCTTAACGATCTGATCCTAACCTGGTCCCCATGTCCAAACTCAGGGACTAAATGTGACCTAGGTGTCAAAAGGTTTGTCCACGGCTGTTCTAGGAGTTAGATTTAATTATTTTACTTCAACAACTGTTGGATTTTTCACACTAAAAAGATTGAGTTTCCTTAGAGAACAGGACCTGGTGCAGGGATGTGATTACAGAGTGGTTGACCTACAGAGCCAACGCATCCAGAGCATGAAACTGAGCAGGGTAACAGCACCTCAGCCTGACAGAGTGGAGTCTCCCAGTCTAGGAGGCTGAGTCATGGGAGGACTGAGCCAAAAACATGAAAACCTCAGGGTTTCACCAGAGCAGACTGGGACACCTCAGGCTGCGGTGTTTAATATCAGCTCCTTCAAAGCCTCAGCAGGGGGCAGGTGACGCTGCATTTTCCAAATGTCAACAAAACCCGGATAATAACTCAACAACAACAAGGATCGCAGCCCAGTGGATCTCATTCCGTTGAACTTCCCTGTCCACACTAGGAGGATGAGAGGGAGTGATTCTACACAGCAGACGTCTGGATGTCAAGGCCGATTCTTGGTTATTTAAGAAACCGAGGATTTCTAGATTTACTGACTTAATTTTTTCACTGCTCCCAAACCTCCTGTCTGAGAGGAGAGCCATGTTTTCAATCACTGTGATTGATTCTAACTCCAAACAGACGGTGGTGTTGGGTGGAGCTGAGAAACATCTGCTGTCATCGCAGTGTTTTCACTTGCTAATACCAGTCACCATCAAATTGTAGCATCCAGCATTGACAGTAAACTGCTACGTCCATAAGAGAATCACAGCAGAGCTGCAGCAACTTTTCAGGTCCAATATAAGTTCACGAACACTGACAACCACAGACTGGACCAGTGTCTCTGACCTTTTTTTTCCCCCACAGACTGGTTAAATGTCTTGTGGTCGTTAAGTTGTGGCAGATAAATACCCCTTGATAAAATGAAATTTCCAGTGTTCTGAAATATTTTCCTACCTATAAAATCTTCCTACCCTAATTAACTGTGCATGGACACAACAAGGATTTCTCAAGTGCACACAGCCTATAATTTTCTACCAGACCAGTATAAAAGGTTGGAATCTTGTATCAATGACTCTGCGTCATTTTGAGTTCGTTGTTGTCTTCACTGAAAAAATATTTCCTAATCAAATATAGTTGCATTATTGATGATGGAATCCTAGCCATTCTATTGGTCAGTTCTTTTGTTGATATGGGTATGGATCAAGTGGAAGTAATAGACAGATGGGGTCAAAAATATCTTTGCAGTCCGGCACCAATTAACCCACAGACCAGTACCGGTCCCCGGCCTGGGGGTTTGGAACCACTGGACGAGAGGAATCACAGTGGCCCATTAACTTCAATGTCTAACATTATTGGACAGTGTTTCGAATTATGTTTAGTGAATTATCATGTCAACATCATCTGTACTGAGGGAGAACGTGGCAGAAAAGTACTTTAATGTGGTGATGGTGCAGAATCCCTCATCGTCCCGCATAAACAATGTTTGTGTCACGTTTTAGTAGCTGGGACCTGGTTATCCTGGTACTGTCCATAGCTTCAACAGCTTCACTCTGTGAGTTGGAAGCTAAGCTACATAATTTGACCCGTTTTAAAAGCACACCAGGCAGAAGAAAGTGCTGAGAGATGGAACAACCTCGTCCTGGTTGTTTTTGTGGCCCTTTTTTTTCCCCCCAGTGCTGACAATGATTTGCTGACAACTGCTGTTTCAGTTTATGCATCTTCTGGGTAAAATGAACATAAACTAAGGTTCACAGAACAAACCCAGTTTAAAACACTGCAAACACACAATCACTCACACACAGGACAAATCTTTGGACCAAACACAGACATGGGTTTATTTACCTTGGCTAAGGCTCTGACTGGGTTCAGCTGCTGTAGGAAGACATAAGAGGGAAGATGTTTAATGTGTGGAAATAGAGAGAAGATTAAAAAGCTGTGAGATCCAGGAGATGTTTTTTTTTTCTGTTGAGGTGAAATTTGCTTTGTCAACATCAGTCTGACTAATGCAGCCAGGGAATTTCTCCTGGTGAAATCTACAGACCTCCAGATGTCTAAGGGCGGCATCTTTTCATTTAGTATTCCACACATTTGTGTACCGCGTCGGCTTGGAAGAGGATTCACCTCCGTAACAACTGCTCTCCGAGGCTCTGAGGTAGTTTCCTCAAGACGCCGCAGCCTGGCAGCAGTAGTTGTGTAATAGGAGCTCTGGTCTGTTGGATCTCTCCCAGAACACTCGTCTGGGGAGCCGTGCTGCTTCAAACAGCTTCTGGGCTTTGACTTAGTGCTAACAGTCTAGTTTAAACAGGACTGATTGTGTGTTTGTAGGGCAACAACCCCCTGAACTGCTCTGTGTTATGTATTTACCCTCTGTGTTTTCTCCATCTCCTATTCTCCACACGTTCACCGTTCTGTCCATGGACCCGGTTGCGATCCACGGCATTGTGGGAGACACGGCTACGGCCGTCACATACCTGCAGGGAGAAGAGAAGGAAGTAAATGAAAGTAAAACTGTTTGGAACTAAATCAGGTTTCTCTCTTAGACAAGGAACTGCAGGCAGCAGTGACTGAGCCAAAAAACACTGGATTTTCAGGATTAAATGTTCTGTCCTTTACACAGGACACAAACATTGTCTGTACAAACACTATTGTTACTGTCATTTTTTTTACTAAATTCAATCTCTTTGCCGTCAAATTAAGGATAAATAAGGACGTTAATGTGTTTTTAGGGAAATTCTTTCTCTGCATTTAACCCATCACTGTAGTGATCAGGGATCAGACGGCTGAGCTAGGGCCCAGGGAGCAGTGTGTGGGGACAAATCCATGCTCAGGGGACCTCAGCGGTAAGTTGGCCGTAAGGGGATTCGAACCAGGGGCCTTGCAGACCCAAGAGGTTTTTTGAAGATTTCAATTTCAATGCAAATCTGTGAAGCAACATGTTTAGATGATTAAAAATGATTTACATTCATTAGATATTTATTGACCTCTACAATAGTACTTGTGTATTTAATATCAAAGACAAATTCAACAAAATATGAAAATCCCGTTCAATAAAATCCTGTTTTTATACAAAGAATTGTATAAAGGTATAAAGTTAAACCGTTCACAAAGGTTTTGAGAAGTTTATAGAATTCCATTCCTTGTTCATTCTTTCCTGTCTTCTCTCATTTCTCTTTAACTTTCATAAAACATTGTTCAACAGTCTGGGCGATCGAACCAACAACCAGTACGACCCCTGGCAAAAAGTGTGACTCAGAGGATTTTCATTCACTTGTTTATCTTTAAAGAGAAAAAGCAGATCATAGATACAACTCAAAACTAAAGTAATTTCAAAAGGCAGCTTTCATCCTCCGACACTCGTGGTTCCATAGTTTTTGCCCGGGGTTGTATAAATGTTTTGGGCATTTTTCTGTACTTGTTCAGGTCAATAAAGTGCAGATACTTCAGAAGTTGAAAGAAAAAACTCGCTATCTGAAAATGTTCCTTTTGATTTCATCGCCGTGTTCGGCTGCGTTTCCAACCCTCGTTCTTTGCCCTTGTCCTTCTGTGCTGAGCGTCCTAAAACCCTCAGATCACACTGTATCCTGGAATCATTTTAAGCACTTCAAAAGTGCCCGGTCGGCAACTGCCTTCCTGTGGTGCCTCTTCGATACCAGACTGCAAAGCAGGGCTTCAGTGAACGCTGTTGCATCATCGCAGCCAGTGCTGCTGGTAGAAAACTAATCAGGAGAAAAAGTCAGACATTTTGATCTGAAACACAGGAACCCTGTGTTCACGCTGTTCATCCTGATGGCTGCTGAGTTTTCACAGCGGAGGAAATTTACCTGGTGTGATGCTTCAGAATGTGGAGCAGAGTTCCCTGGTTCTGTTAACAAAGAGAAACGTATTGAGCTGCTGTAATTTTTTTTTTCAGTTTGAAAAACTGAAAATGAGGCTGAACATTTCTGGATTCATTTTGACTTGCGTCACCTACCACGTCATGAATCAGGACGCTTTTGTCCACGGAACTGTAGAAGGAAGCAGAGAATCCACATGAAGCTTCATGGGTGGAATTTAATCTTTTCTTTTTTGTCGTGTTTATTCATCAGTGCTACACACGCAGTGTTGGGCAACTTACTTTAAAAAAAGGTAACTTATTACCTTACAAGATACTGTAACTGAAAAAGTAACTAGTTGCATTACTAGTTACTAAATTATAAAAGTAACTAATAACTAGTTACTTTACTTTAAAAACACATAAAAAAAAGTTTAGTGTAGTGTTCTGTATCAACTATTCTAATGAAATGTAGTGGGACAATAGAAACAAAACAGATGTTTAGACATTTTGACAGACATCTTTATCGTAACCTCAACTTGACACTTGCCGTCGTCTTGCTTGTGGTTGTGTGCTGCTGTACCACGTCACCTGTGTGTGAGACTGTTTATTTCCCTATAAGGCAAGAAGACCCGCCCAGGTCTCTTTCTGATTGGCTTAGCCTGAAACGTCAACCTATGTCAACCAATCACCGCTCCTGTTCAACGCATGGGTTCAGTTAGTGTGGATGGCCGTCTTTCACTCATGACTGACAGGCATCAGACAGACTCCGCCTCCACACAGTCCTCTCTCTGTGGCCGGGAGAAACCGTCCATTTAGACCATAGATAGTAACGAGTAACGAGCCCCTTTATACAATAACAACGTTACTGAAACGTAAAAGTAACGTGTTACGTTATTAGTTAGTAATTAGTTACTAGAGAAAAGCAGTTTTGTTACGTATCGGCGTTAAAAGTAACGCGTTAGTCCCAACACTGTACTTGATACACAGACCAGGGCGTCACAAACCTTTAACAGAAACATATAATAAATGATGTAAGAGATGTCATTGGTTGCAGTTGTTTTTTGAAAACAGGAGAAGTTAGAGTTTGAGGAGTTTCTCACCCTGAGATGATCATCTCTCCATCAGAGGAAAAAGTACAGGAGAGAACTGGAGCTGAATGACTGGTGAGTGTGTGAAGCGTCTTCATGTTGCAGTCTGAACACACACACACACAGACAAAGACAACAAGGTCAGAGTAACTACTATATTTCCTATGTCTCAGTCGTACTTAAAAGTCCATCACTGTGGAGTTTATTTTGCTGCAGCCACTTATAGGGTAGGGGCCCCAGTGATATCTTGCTAGGAGCCCCTAGAGTCCCTAGCACCACCCCTGCTTTTATTATCTGGAGCAGGCAAAATATTAGCAGTTTATGTTTTAATTAATATTCAGTCTGGCCGTGACTTCATGACAGTTTTTAATCGTGGCCCACTGTGAAAATGTTATGTTAGATATAACATTTTACAAGCTAGCATTGAGGTTTTCCTTTCATTCATCAAACAAATCATCTTTATAAATGAGTGTTTCTTATTTCCGTGCCACTCCAGCCTTAGCTAATACTTGTGAACATTTACCTTTGTTTTGCTACTGAATAATGCAGCTCGTCATGTTGTGTATGCTGAGTATTTTTTAACCTTGTAACAAATGTAACCCTGGAAATATCTCCAAAAAAACAGGATGATAAAAAATGATTTTGTATGCAGCTACAAAAACTGTGTATTACAAAGTGTTCTGCCACCAGTTATATATATCACAGTAAATATAGTGGATTTAACTACACACACACACACTGGTATATGTAGCAGAGTGAGTTCTTCGCTGCCTTCGCTTCCGAAAAATGTCTTAAAACGATGCATTATTAATGAGTGGGTCTGCAGCTGATTTATTCTACACACTAATAAAATTCCTCTATTCTGCGCAGGGACTTCAAGGTTACAGCAGTCAGGAGACGCTCTTTGTCTCAGCCTCTGTCTCGTCAGCTCTCAGTTGAAGGAGCAGAGGACGGCGGCCTACCTGCTCCTTCACGCTGGAAAACAATCCATATTTTCAGCCGGCTGTCCTGTCCACAGGAGGCCAGTCGAAACTCCACGCAGCAGTCATCTAATATGAAGAAAAACACACACGTTTGTGCTTCCCTGGCTTCAATAAGTCAACGCAGAAGCAACAGGGAAAAACTAAAAATACAGGCAGTGTAAGTCGAACACTTCCATCACTGATGATATCTTACTAGGTTATCTAGTAAGATATCATTCACTAAAGCAAGGATCTGTCTCTGACTAGTTTATCATTAATTCTGGCTGTTTTTTAAGGCCTAACATCATGATTTAATTTTTCCTTTCTCCAAACTGGAGGAACATTTGAAAGGAACTCAGTTCTTAGATGTGGAAAAAAGCTAATTGTGATTTAAAGAGAAAGACAGACCCCTCTAATTTAAACAGAGAGAAGCGCTGATAGAAACAGTCTCTGTCCAAGTCTCTGTCTAATTTAAGACAAATATGTCTTGAAATGACACATATCTGTGTCCCCATAATGTGCCTTTAAATAAAATAAGTTTTTTAATGTGGTAAAACTAACTGTACTGCAACTTTAAATTATCCTCAAACAGCAGGATGTTTTTGGAATAAATCAAATTATGTTTAAATCAAAACAAGAAAGAAGGAATAGTCAAACAGTCATCAAATATTTGGGATGAATCTTCTTCTACTTCTGGCTTGTCCCTTATTCAGGGGTTCCTACAGTGAGTCAACAATTTCCATCTCCCCCTGTCCTCTGTAACCTCAACTCTAACTCCAACTACCTCCATGTCCTCCCTCACTGTATCCATCCATGTATGGCCATGTATCCACTGTCCCTCCTCTGAACATGTCCAAACCATCTCAATCTGTCTTCTCTAGCTTTTTCTCCAAACCTTCCTGTCTGTGTTGTCCCTCTAATCACCTCATTCCTGATCCTGTCCATCTTTAACTCCTCCTCCTCCAGCTCTGTCTCCTGTCTTCTACCTATTCCTAGTGTCTCTAACCCATACATCGTGGCTGGTATTTGCGATAAATACCAGAAAAAAAAGTTTAACACAAAGCAATTTTTTAACCTAGTCTTGAGGAATCTTGTTAGTGAACCTCAGTCTACTGTGTACTTTTCAGCAACACTTCACCTACAGAAGAGTTCTGACATCTTCTACTCCTGCTCCTCATCCTCTGCTCACATTTATAATTTAACCGACAGGTTTTTAAATCTTGTTTTTCAGGCAGGGAAACACAACTTCTGCCTATAAACTAGTTCAGTATCTAAAACTTTACTTTCCATTTCCCAGGTTGTATGTTTTTTAATTTTCTTTTGGGTTGAGGCCATTAAAATATTGTAAGGATTGGTGTTAGGAAGGTGGTACAGTAGTAAGTAGAAATGGGTCTCAGACTGTCAAGAGTTCAATCCATTCCAATTACCTTTCTAATCTACATACTAATGTGTCCCTGGGTGAGACACGTCATTCTAAACTGCCCACAGCAGCTGTCATAATGGCAGCATGTGAATAATGATGACAGATGTGTGAGTGAAAAAAATGAGTGTGAGAGAAGCAACACTTTACAGCTGAGCCCTAAAAGCAAAGATGGGCAAAACTATGGCTTGGGGTCCAGATACAGTCTGTCGGGCTTTTCACTGGGCCGTCAAACACTGGGACAAAGTTGTCCAGTGAGTCTTTTTCCTGTATGCATATTCAGTGGATACTCTTGAACCTAACAGAAGGTTTACAGGACAGTTGTGAGACCAGCCACGATGTTTGGATTAGAGACACTAGGAATAGGTAGAAGACAGGAGACAGAGCTGGAGGAGTTAAAGATGCTGAGATTCTCTTTAGGAGAGACAAGGATGGACAGGATCAGGAATGAAATGATTAGAGAGACAACAGAGACAGGAAGGTTTGGAGAGGAAGATTGAGATGGTTTGGACATGTTCAGAGGAGGGACAGTGGATACATTGGTAGAAGAATGATCCTAGAGATGGAGCTACCAGGTAGGAGAC
>JAFBJS010002806.1:0-16458 GCA_016785265.1 Paraplagusia blochii | reverse complement strand
TGATGGATGCAGTGAGGGGGGACATGGAGGTAGTTGGAGTAGAAGATACAGAGAACAGGGGACAAGCCAATTGGAAATGAAGTAGGCCGCTAGGTAATATCTGGACCCACCTGGTACTTACACGGTGCCCTGCTGGTCAGATTTAAACTTGTGAACCCTGAAGTTTTTCATCAGACTCACCAACAGTGAATTGTTTTGCAAAGCTGCAACAAGTCACCCCCAGGTCATGGGCGTCCTTCTCGTTGTGCATGAGTCTAAAGTCCACATCCCACAGTTTGATGTCTCCACGGCTGCAGCCGGTCACAAGAAACTGGCCACATGGAGAAAAGCAGCAGGCCACGACACTGGCTTCACTCACTGCACTGCATCTGCAGGAAAAACAGGAATATTGACTATTTACAGTCATCACTAACACACGACTACAAAGTCAAGACCTGAGGGAATGGATCAAAAAGGTGCAAATCATAAATCTTTTTATTTTGAAAAACTCGATCAAAAGATACAATTTTGATTTATTTATATATAAAACACATTTTACAGCCTTGTTTTGTGGTTATTCTCTTTCATGATCATTAATCTTCCTCTCAACAACTGAAATGTGAGAAAATTTTATTTCTGCTCTGAAACAGACCTTGAGGAACGTTATTTGTTGGTAAAATAAATATTTAAACAACTCTTTTCAAACGATTTTCATCAATAAAGTCTGAACATCAAAATAAAAGTTTTTTCCAGATAAAAAAAAAATGTTGGTCACGTTATTTCTTTTCTTGCATTTTTCTCACTGTCCGCCATAAATAATTCGACGCCACTCATAAATAATTCACAACCGAAGTTTGAGAGTAAAACCTAACAACTGTTGTGGGATGTCTCCATCTGCCGATGAAGGTCGAACATGTGGCCGCAGCTCAATGAAATCCCTGAAAGATGAGGGTGCTGGGACGATCAAGTCCAGAATAAAAATAAAATAAATCAAGATCAAGACGTTTGCACCTGTGTCTGACATCAGTGGTCCTCAGAGACTGGACCTGGACCTTGGAGATTTAAGGACATTTGACAGCTAAACGTTAAAAATCTGAATATAATAATCACGAAAAAAAGGTAATGTTTATTTGCTTGCCTGCAGGTAGCGCTTTTGTTCTGAAATCTTTTATATACAGTTTACATATGTGAGACACAAAGATAGATAGCCAGGCAGACAGGTATGTACATAGGTCGACAGACAGACAAACAGACAGGTAGATAGACAGAAAGATAGACAGGTATATCGATAGGTAGACAGAAAGACAGACAGACAGACAGACAGACATAAAGGCAGACAGACGGGCAGGTAGGTGGACAGGCAGACAGACAGGCAGATAGAACTTAATGCATCTCTCGGGGGTATCCTTAGAAAAATTATTATTAATTTTCCTCAGTCTTTTTACAAGAATTACGCATCAATAATCGTAGTAATGTAATATAATAAAGAAATAACCAAATAATTTATTCTCATTAAGTTACCACATTTCTCTTTTCTAAATTTGTATTCTTCTTTTTTTGTTTGTTTGTTTGTTTTTCTCGAGGGAGTGTGAAGACTAAAGATAGAACACGAGGTTTCTCTGATTAAAACGACTTATTGGATTCATTCTCTATCATTTTACTTTGGAAGTGCAGACACTTGTGTTAAAATCCCGCATCATGTTCATCCGGGTCATAACCGGTCACCGCTGTCACCTTCTAACCCTGGCCCCGGGTGTTGGTTGTACCTGCGCAGTGTCTTGCAGGAGAAGTCCCAGAGAGCAGCGGTGCCATCACAGGCTCCTGCCAGGACCAGTGAAGAGTCTGGAGACAGAGAGCACACACGCAGCGGACTGCGGCCCGGATGTTGAAACGCCGCTTTCTGTTCACCTGTGTCGGTTCCCCACGCGATGATGGTGCCGTCCGTGGAACAGCTGATCAGGAAGCGGCCACACGAGCTGAAGCAGCAGCAGTGGACGCCGTATTCGTGACCCGAGAGTGGGGAGAAGGGGAGCTCGTTAAAGTCACCTGTGCCGTAGACCCGCAGTGTTTTGTCGATGGAGCAGGTGGCGAGCAGGGCCGGAGAGAAGGCGGCGCCGCTCAGCTCATCGTCGTGGTGCTGGAGGGTTCGAAGCAGTGACACCATGGTGGCTGTTAACGTTTATTCCATACAACCACTTAATGTAGCTCTGCTCAGGGTTAGAGGATGAACAGGTGCCTGTTACTGTAACGGTACTTCCTGTTGTTCACACACTTACATCGCCTTTTATTGCTAATGTTATCAGTCACATGATCACTCAAAGTCCAGACTCATTACACCGGTGGTTGTTAGTACTACAAAGTCACGTATGTAATAATGTTTGCATTTTTAATTAGTATTTTTTTATGAAATGGGTGACAGCTCAGAAGAATTTAACAAATTGACCAACAGGTGGCAGTTATGGAACAAAAACTGCTGTCAATTTTTCATTTTGCTACAAGTTTGAAGGGTTGCATTAAACCAGGGGTCTCAAACTCGTGGCCCCTGGGCCTTATGCAGCTCGTGGAACGATATTTTGTGGCCAACACCTTGATGTGAAAGTTGAATTTCTAATAATATTTTATAGATTTGTTCTCCACATTTTATAGTAAATCCTATAGTTCTCAAAACCCTGATCCTCGGTCTCCTTCTGTTGTATTACACAGAATCTATGGGAGCTAATTTCTTTTTTATGATTTTTTTTTGTAATTAACACTGAAATCTGTGTTACAGATGTTTATTGAGGAAAATTCAGGTGTAATATATCAAAAAGGTTGAAAGGAAACAGCTTGTGTGTTCTTGTACCTCAGAGGGATAATGGGATGTTGCTGAAATGTTCCTTTAAATGAAGATACAAAGCAGGAAGGATGAAAACCTTTGATCTCAGACTCTTTCCACTTGCAGTCCCCTAGGTGCAGAGGTAAAGTATTTCAATAGCTTATAATACTACAAATCAGGATTGTTTGACGTTAAGAAATGGAGGGAACATGATGTCGTAGACACACTGATTTCATTCTTGAAAAAAAAACCCACAGGTATCTATAATTTACAGTATCTGCAGAGCTGACACTTCATTGTCACCTTTTCTGCTATTATAATGTGTGAAAACATGAACAAATTACATGGCATTTAGCAAAGTGTTTTGTTGATGAACATTTGTTTAAGTTCTTACTTCTTCTTATTCACTCTGTGCTTCTTGAGGAACATTGCCATTGTTCTACGACATCAATCTGCTGCAACTCCGTGAATGAGATGGAATGAGGGAGTTGGGGGGAGGTTATCACTGGAGGAAGCAGATGTAAAAGGTGAGTGAACAGCAGGATTCCATTCCAACTTTAGAAATGAAATCACAAAGCAGTAAATGTGAACTCTGCAGTAAAGTTTACTCACGGAACTCGTGATTCTGTTTGTCCACGACTACAAAGAAAATGTGCATCTGGTTTGTTTTTATAGAAGACATTTATTTTATCAATTTCTCATCCAAGACTAAAAATACCAACAAAGGCTGCTCCTCATTTCAATAAAATACGGCTACTTCTAGTCTTCTGACGTCAGCTGTGCAGAGACATCTCCAGTGGACCGTGACTCTTGTCCAACTCCCAGCTGGATTTGAGCCCAATGCTGGCTTCACGTCTGTCCACACAATGTCTGACAGGTTCCTCCTTGGAGAATAAACACTCGGTACCACGTGCAGAACGTTTAGTTCAGAGAGAAGGTCAGAACATTTGCATTTTGAGTCAGAGTTTTTTTTTTGTGTGTTAAGGAACACTGTGCAGAACAAACTTTTTTTATTTATTTACATGAGAAGTTCTGACGTTCGTTTGTCAAAGAATGTCCTCATGTTGTGTCCAGCTCGTCCAATTTCGGAGTCATCTTCATTGAATCTTTCACAGTTGTCGAAAATCAAATTCACGTCCACGAGAAATGTCTCCAGAGATGAATATCTGTCATTACAAGGAATCAATCAGCTCCGAAAATATAATTCATTGTAAATAAAAGAAAATGAAATACAAACACAAACAGAAGTGACATACTGGTCGTTCTGGAGTCTTTCTCTGATGGTGGAGAAATCCATGGGCCTTTTAATGACCTTCTTGTATCCAGGCACAGCTTTGTGGTTTACTGGGGTAAGAAACGGCCAAGAATCTGGATGGGCCTCGAGGTCGGCCAGGAGCAAACTGCAGAAAGAAGGAAAATAACAGCATGGCTTTAGGAAGTGTTCTTTCATGACTTGCATTGTGAGACTGTGTGTGGATGAATGAGTCTGTAAACGTTCTGTTTGCGTTGCGTATTTTTTCATACTGACCTACATCTTGTCATTCCATGTGCCACATCTTCGCACGTTTTGGCTTTTTTGGCCAGGGAGACTGATCTGTCAAGCCTGTCCTCCGGGCTATATTGGCACTTAACTCCCTTTCTCTTCTTTAAGTCTTTGCTGCCTTTTCTCCAAACACAGTTGCTGCTGGAAGCTTCCTCTTTGATGAGCTCCGCGACCACAGATGGTTTATCATTTTGTTTCACCTCACTGCGTTTCCTCTCTCCTGCAGCTGTTTTGTTCTTTTGCCTTCTATTCCATGGGGACTGAACACTTTCCTGGAAGACAAAAAAAAAAAAAAAAACACACTTCAATGACTTTGCACTACACGCAACATATTACGTATAGATTATTTTTTGGAAGTGCTGTAGCGATAAATTATTCAATTTGATAAACCATGAGATACACAAACTATCCTGAGAGCAGTGAACTCAACTTCTGAGGACATGATACGATACAGAGAATTTCACTGATTCAGAAGTAAAAATGTATAAGAATACAATTATAAGTGTAGTTAATGTTATTCTAAATAATGAAAAACACCTTTGAAGCACAGGCAGAACAGAGCCAGTCATCCTCAGGTACTGGGTCGATACTGGGATTAAGGCAGTATGTGTGGCAGCCTCGGTCACAGCCGTCACAGACTAACAGCATTTCCTCATTATCCGCCTTCTGACAGAGGTGACACTGCTGGAATCACAGAGCAAGACTGATTTAACGGCATCACAATAATAATATCTGCAATATAATTAATATAACAACTATTACTACATAACAATAACTGCTGTGTAACTACACCAACGCTATGTTCTGGGCTCAGTGAAGTAAATTTTATAATTAAGCTGTCACTCTAGACTTCATAAAGAATTTATAGCAAAAAAGTAACAACGTTATTTTTTTTTCTATACAAAAAAGGTGTATTTTGCTCAAGCTGTTACTTGCAAAAAAATGGTTTGAAAGCTGTCATTCATATCTGGTCCTACCCTCTGATCTGTTAAGCAGATCAGGATAAAACAACAAGGCAGAGAATGGCAGAAGCGTTGATGCATCACTAACCTCTTTCATGAAGGTGTGATCCCAGGACACAGACTTCTGCAGCTGCTGAACACACAGTGACAGCTGAGAGGAGCTGTGGACTTGACTGAGGGCTTTATGCCACAGCCTCATTCCAGAAGCAGACTCTTCTTTCCTGCTTTCAGATATAAAACGACACAACACTAATGATGTCTGTGCAACAAAAAAAATGAAGACTTTTTAAATTTCTACATGTTGAGATTTGCTTATTACCTTTTTCTTATGTTTTTTTCCAGCTCTGCCAGCCTGGTGACAGCAATATCAAGGGGATTGTTAGCCGAAAGCACTACACACCCAGCAATGTCCATGGGACCAGTCTTTCGTTGATTTTCCTTTTGAGACGGCCAGGATGAACTCAGCCTGTGCTCATGATAGACCAGATCCTTTCTGTTCGACTCTGGCTCAGAGGGCATCCATCCCTGGAGAACAACATGAATCCAGGTGACAGAGAATACACCAGACAAACAAATGCTAACCTACAGAACTTACACATTTACAAGTCTGTCATCTTTAAAGATTGTCTTAATTATTTACCTTTTCAAAATCACTGATTTTGGATAATTTTCCTCTTTAAATCTTTTTTAAAATAGTACTTTTTTGCCTCTTTGCCTGTACCTTGACCTGAATGTTGGCAGAGAAAACTTTTCTCTCTAGAGCCTCAATCTGCTGCAGCAGGGTGATGTCCACATCCATGGCTTGCTGTTCAACATTCCAAGTCTTGAGTATCTCCTCACTCATGTCCTGCTTCTCCACCTCTGACATATTAATTAATGCTGTGCAAAGAAAGAGACTTGTTTACTAGATGTTACATAACATTTTTAGTATTGAGCAAAAACAAGATGAGGGACACAACACCATCATCACTGCTGCTTTCATAGATTTGAGTCACAAACGCCATGTGTTTTTGGATCTGTCTGTGCAGGGCTTTCTCCCTGATGCCCCGACTGTGGAGAGCTGTGAGCAGACAATGAACTTCCTTTATGTCCGATACTCGCCACCAACCATGTAGCATCTCTGCAAAGATATGCACAGAATAACAAAAACAGTATAAAATGAACCTGATGTTCATTTTACCCCAGAATGTATCGCAACTTTGATATAAAACTTGCTCCTCGCTTCTCCTCTCACCCTCAGGGATAGACTGACATCTGGTGTAGTAATGGGTCTTGGCTGATTCCACAGTAGAGGGTGAAGCAACAGGTGTCAGGTCATTGGAGGATTCCGGGATCTCACTCTTGATGCTAGTGTTAATATTTACTGGAGGGTCAACACTGTGCCTACTGCCCTCTACATGTTGGGAGGTTGGTAGAGAAGTTCCAGAGAGGGGCAGCCTGGTCCTGGTACTCAGTGCCATGCTGGACATGTTGAGGAGACTCAGGTTGTCCTCATGTCTGCCAGACTCTACTCGCTAAGAAAAAGAAAAATACACGTAATATGTAAATATATGTAAGACATGTATATATATCTATGTGTCACAGTGACCTGTGCTGCCAAAATGTCACACGAACCTGAAGGACAGTGGATTGTCCATTATTGATCATAGATTGAGAGCTACGGCTGGCCGTGGAGGGGGAATTCAGGGAGATGGAGGAGGATGAGGCAACAAAGGGTTGAGTGTTTGTTGTCCGAGGGGAGGAGGTGATACCGCAGGTGACCACTGATTCATCACAAGGAGAGCGAGGTAAGAGGCTAAACCACTGGCAGTGTTTATCTGTCAGTATCTTGGTAAACTGATCAGTCTGAAGAGCAGACGGGGGTCGGAAGGTCGTTTGAGGGCAGCTTTTCAGCTTTGTGGCAAAAAGTGTAAGTGGCACTGAAGTATCTGTTTCAACTGAGTATCCGTGCTGAGCAGATGCAGGCAGGGGACTCTGGGATGTTCCTGTCTGAGAGCTGGGACAGCAGAGATAAGATGCAGCGGTGGGGGACATTACAGGCTGATGGTTGTGAGAATTGATGTTTGAGCCCCGAGCCAGGTTGGCCATTTCAAGGAGTTTGCTCAGCTTAGAAAGTGAGCCAGGTTCCTGGAGGAAGAGATTGAGTCCGTTTGTGTCCTGATGGAACTCTGCTGTGGCTTCACACCACTCCGTGCCTGGAGCTGGTCTGGACTCCGTGCCTGGAGCTGCTGTTTTTGTTTCATTATGTTGTTCTTCCTTTGCTCTGACCACATTACCAGTCTCCTTTTCCAGCTCCTCATCACCTATACAACATCAAATAGTCAGCTAGTGGTTTTGTTAACAGCATGCAAAGCAAAAACAAAACAAAAAAAAATCCAAAACAAGTCTTAACCTCTGCTGATTCCCATGGCCTCAACAAAGATGCCTCCACACTGGGGAAGGAGCCAGTAACACCTCTTGTAGCGATCCTGTCCAAGCATCATGGAGCGTAATGAGCAGGACGATTCAAACAGCTTCTGTTTGATTAGACATTGTTGCTAAAAAAAATTTGAAAAAAACATAGTAAGATGTCTCCAAACACAATACTGTCTGTAAGGCTAAATGCTCAAATGTCAATACATGAAAAAGTAGGGAATGATCTAAAATTGCAATTGCAATGGATGAGACAGGTTTTATTATTGAGCTTGAGTACAAGAGTGGGCTTTCAAAAAATCTAGAACATTTTAAGGCATCATTCAGAACAAATGGCAAAATAGAGCC
Organism: Paraplagusia blochii; assembly: GCA_016785265.1. Classification (NCBI taxonomy): domain Eukaryota; kingdom Metazoa; phylum Chordata; class Actinopteri; order Pleuronectiformes; family Cynoglossidae; genus Paraplagusia; species Paraplagusia blochii. The sequence goes on along the minus strand of JAFBJS010002806.1, from coordinate 8,399 downwards.
CTCTTTCTGACTGCATTCAGCAATTTGAGATCCTAAATATAAAGAAAAGAAGAAAATTACCTGTATTTCATCTGTTCTATCATATAATTTCAAAATAATTTCAACACATTTTACTTCATTTTCAGATGTCAGATTAATACATGTTGTCAGAATATTGATGTTTAGAAACTGTTTACCTTATAGTTTCTCTCAATCTCTTTCTCCAGCTCTTCTATGTCAGCTGACTGTTCACCATCATCCTAGATAAACAACATTCCATCTCGACCTCAGTGACTGGTCCATAAACACAAAGGTAACAAAAAAGTAGCAAAACAGAAAAAAATGTTACTCTTACCACAACTTCGCATATTTTCACTTTCCTTCTGCCCAAGCCTTCGTCGTCCTCATCCTCATTTTCTCTTTGATCCTCACTCTCGTCATCTTCATCCTCTTCTTCCTCACTGTCCTCTTCTTTGAGCTTGCTCTTGCTTTTGGCGTGGAGAATGACGCAATTGTTTGCATTCTCCTCTCCCACCCTGCTGTCTCTCTCACCTGTCCTTTTGGAGTGGATACTCCTCAGTCTTTTAAATAAAAGAAAAGACAGAAATGTTACAATGTGAAAGATCAGAACTAGATCAAATCACATGGGCTAATCCATTTTAGAGTGCGTGATACTCACTTGCGTATCTTTCCTTCAACGACCCACTTGTCTTTCCTCAGGATGTTCATGTGATCTATGCTTTTGTCAATTTCACTGTTAAGTATACAAAATTAAATCAAAGTTTGTTTCAGTTGGTTCCCTTTCTCATCTTGAAATCTTTTCTAACTTTTCTCCAAACACACAAAAAAGTATTATGACTCATCAGACAAATCCACATCTCTTTTGATTGTGTTTTAAATTTTATACATAAACTTATAGCTATGATCAAATCTGATAGTACCACTTAATTTGACAAAGCACCTGTTGCCAAATGTGTCAAAGCCTTGTAAAGACCACATTTATGAAGCAGTTTAGCTTGGCAGATGCTTTATTTGTCACAGAACAGCCTCCAGGTTCCTCACCTGATCACAGCTTTACTGCAGCAGAGCTCATTAACCAGGAACGCCAGGATGGATGCTTTCTGAGATGGACTGTGAGCCTGAAAGGCCTTAGTCCTGAGGCTGAATGCCAGACCGGCCAGTTGTGTCTGACCACAATGAGCCTCCATGAATATCTGCAGGATCTCAGACACATTGTCTCGGTTGATTTCCACATTAGTCAAGTGTTCCCCCAAAATGGTTTTGTTCTACAAGAGAGAAAGGCAGCCAGAATGTCAGTCTTTCTTTACACCTGCTTTAAAGAAGGTAAAATTACAGAGAATAATTATATGGATATTTAGCATTTAGAATGCATCTTATATTTAACACTAATTTAAGTTTATTTTTCAATCTCCTGGACCAATAATCATTTTTAAAGCTTCAGAACTATAGACTCACCTTATGACCAGAAGGAATTCCAGGGCTGCATACAGCCATGGACAACATGCTGACAAGCAGGTCCTGGACCTTGTTTTTATACTCTCTGAGGTTAAGTAAACCATCCTGAAGGTCGCTTAATTTGAGATTGTTCTTCTCTAATCCTAGAACCTTTCCAAAATTGTGCAGAAACTGCAGGACCATCAGGCAGTCAGACAGGATGCTTCCGGATAAGACCAGGCCAGGGACACGAGACAGTTCTGGCAGACACTGCACAGAAACATTAATTGCAGTAATGATGTTCTTATAGAATTTTTTTTTTAAGTTTTACTGATATCTTGTATCTTAAAAGTTGCCATTGATGCAGTTTATTCGGCTGAATTGCTTGCTATGACTCCAATATCCACTTGATGGCAGTATTGTAACACTTTCAGTTTTGGTTAATCTGATTTCAGCAATATTCAGTGTATTCAGGTTTGGCAAAAAAAAACACACACACAGTAGTAAGTTGTAAAAATACCTTATGATCAGATAAAGACATGTCTTCATTTGGCTTCTTCAGTTCCTTTGCTTTTTCCAGCTCCAGTTTTTTCAGCTCTTGTTTTCTTTCCTTATTAAAACGTTTCTCGTCGTTCTTCTCTTTTCTTAAACGTTCTTTCTCCTACAATGAAGGAAATGGTAGATGACATTAGGTGACAAAAGTTAGAAGAAATAATTTCAAATACTCCCCATTGTACTGATATGACATTATGCAGCAGTATTTCTGTACCTCTGCCTTTTTCTTGTTCTCTACAGCCTTCATCAGCATCATGTGCTGTCTGCGTCTTTCTTTTTCCTGTGCATACAGAGAAATAGTAAGTTCTGTTATAATTTTAAATGATGATCACAAATAAAATACAGTATCACAACAGAAATGTTAAAAACACATGATGATGCTGAAATACTATGTCTACACGACTATGAAAGCGTCATACTGTGTTTCAAAACAATCACACAAGATAAATTATGGTATAATGACTGAGGACAGCGGTGAGAAGAGAAGAATCCACAAATCAATGTTACAAAGATTTGTTTCAACTTCAGCAGCAAGCAGTAGTTTCTAAAGGCTAACCTCATGGTTTGGGCTATAGTGCTTAAACCAGGGGTCTCAAACTCGCAGCCCGTGGGCCATTAGTGGCCCGTAGAACAATATCTTGCCACCCCCACCTTGATTTGAAAGTCGAATTTATGGAAATATTTTACAGATTTGTTTATTTATGGTAAATCCTATAGTTCCCAAAACCCTGATCCCCAGTCTCCGTCTGGTTCAGTGTTGTATTACACAGAATCTATGGGAAACTGATTTTCTTTTTAATTATATTTTTTGTTTTTATTGAACACTGAAAGATGAAGTGGCCCTTCTGGGAAATGATAGTGTGGGTGGTGGTCCTCAACATATTTGAGACGCCTGATTTAAACTGAACACAGAGTCTAAACAATAACGTCTTTAAGTCTTCTTTTTCGTCACTTGCTTTTAATAATAAACAATATCAGTTTATTATAGACACACTGGTAACATCTTCTTTATTTCTGCCGATTCCAACTTTTAAAAGAAACTGCAAACTGTTGAAATAACGTATCTCTCTTCTCTGAGACAACCATACCAGTATGAAGAGGACAGTTTTGGAAAAGCCATGCTAAAAAAGACATTGTATTAAAGCAACCAAAAAGACTGCATGAACTGCTCTGACTGCAGCCATTTATCACCAAACAGTGGCAACAGTGTATAAAGGTAAGAAGTGCAGAAACAAGCAGTCGTACCATATCTAGTCTAAGCCTCTTCATCTCCTGGTCAAAAGAATGCAAATATGAAGACATGGAAAGATTAAAAATATAACTTAATTCAAGCTTTTTAAAAGTGCTCGCACCTAAGAGTCATGTTCTTATAAACTACTCACCTGGTGTTTGAGTATGACTGCATGAAGTTGTTGCATTTCCTTTTCCTCAAAGTAAGAAAACAACAATATTTTTAATCAAACAGCAAGCAGTGACAAACACAAACAAATGTAAACACTTTAACAAAGAAAGAGTTTTTTTTATTTTTCATATTTTACAGATTGGGTAAATGTGAAAATGCAAATGATAGCAAAACACAAGAAGACGTCAAACTTCATCAACTCAAAGAGATAAACTCAGACAAAAGCGAGATCATCAATAACGTTTCTTCACCTTGGTGCGTTTCTCCACCTCCAGAATTCTGGCATTAGCTGCTGCTTCTTTCTTCTTTCTTTTAGCCTATAAATGCATAGAAAAGAAAAGAAAAAAATGATTCCAGGGAATGAGCAGTAAGGCAACAGTAAACACAAGCAGGAAACGAGAACAAATGAAACCTTAAATTGATTCCTGTTAAAAACCCATCTGATGACATGAATGGCAGGTATTTTTTTCTTTTTTAACTTGACTAAAATGCTGTATTTTAGATAAGTTGCTCCTCATATAGAGAGATTTTAATATTCAATGACATGTTCTCCAGCGTTATGTTTTACTCCCATGAGTGGATGTGAGTGCTTTAAATGTTAAAAATACATATTTTGGTTCAAATAGGAAAAAAGTAACGTCAACAACCAATGGAAGTGTTTTGTATCAACTCCTTCAGTATTACTGTGGACTGCTCATTTCAGAACCAACCTCCAGAATTTGCTGTGCACGGAATTCTTTCTCCAAACGAATTTGCTGAATGCGCTTTATCTTCTCCTGGAAAAAAAGGAATCGGGGTGAGTTTTAATGAATGATCTGTTAAGTCATGCATGTTAGTGGTGGTGGTGCAGACACTGCTTGGATGAGAAAGGTGCTGAGTTTTTAAGAATTGTGTCCTTTATTCAAAGCCTTTAGCTTGAAATTTTAATATGTAAAAATGCTAATAGATGGTTAGCTCCTGAACAAAGGGTTGGATTCTCCTTACTTGCTGTTTAAGAATCTTCATCTGTTCTCTTCTCATCCTCTTTTCCTCAGCAGTTTTTATTGCTGGACAAACAAAGTTTAATATTTTAATTATCTTGACTTAATAGTATTATTAATAGTTGTATTATTAATAGTATTAAATGAATAGTTCATATGATACTGATTGAACAGCAACTGTTTACCTTGTTGCCTTCTTGCTTCCTTGGCTGCCTGTGCCATGGCTTGTCTCTCACGTTTTCTCATCAGTTTCATCTGAGTGGCCTGGCGAACTATTTCTGCAGCATGAAAAGAATTGTCTCCCAATCCTTGAATTGCTTCAAATTTAAAGTAAAAAACAAAAAACTTTTAATTAAATAAACTAACTCAATTATGGACGGCTTTTAATATTATAAGTCAATATCCATGTTTTATAAATATGATTTTTCAACGACAATGAAAAGAAGTCACTATTCTCAGGTTTTGTGCACATTGCATATAATATCTAACAGTGCTTATGACTTCTGCACTGTAGCCAGGTCACACAAAACATAAAACCATAAAACATATACCAAAAAATCAATTGTTGGTAACTTTTGACCACAAATATCCATCTAGATTTTGAGGATGTGATGCTGAAGCATTTCTTAGACGAACCTTCAGCCTGCAGTTTGCGCAGGAGCGCAGCTTTGGTAAAATCTTGGAAGTTAGTGATGTTTGTAGGAGTTGTTTCCCATTGTTTTCTTCCAGAAGCATCGACTGTTGACTGTAGCACAGACTTGAAGCAACGACTGCCAGCATTAGCCTTCTCAGCCAACAAATTTTGCTCTAAGCTCTGGCAGCAACATGACAAAGAAAGAAAATATAGAATCAGCCACACTGTGATTTGAGTTACAGTATTATAAATGATCTAATATAAATTCCCCGACAAAAACATATGAACAACAAAATCATTTGTTTTCCACCCTCAGGGAACAGAACAGGGTTTATGACTCAACTGTTAATAATGGAAATTCTAAAGAACAGAAACAACAAATGCCTACCACAGATGTTAAAGCACAACACAAACTGTCATCATTTGATATTAAAATCTAGGGACTATCTTGCAGTCTGCAGACATTTACCTTTTCTTCTCTGGAGTCATAGAAGTCTCCAACTTTGATTTTTGTACTGAAGCTGAAGTTGTCCCTAGAAATGTCCTTTATTCCATTTCTGTAAAGATACTGCAGGAAGAAAATATATTCATTACTGAAATCCATGCTCATTCCTTTGAGCTTAATCTCAATTTTACAAAACTCATTCACCTTCATTACATCTGGAAACTGACGCAGCCTCTTTCCACATGGTGCCAAATAGATAACTTCCCCTTGAAGACGACCTGCCACAGTTCGAATGTGTGTCTCCCTCCTCCACCTGAACAAAGATCAGTGTTTTCATAGCTGTATCTAAGCAAAGCATAAATAGTATAGTCCCTTAGAACTGTGACAATGTTTTCCTTCGGCAGATTTGAAAGATGTAGGACAACATTTGACATCTCTAATCAGCAGGCACATTCATGTACGTGACTCATTGAGCTATAAAATATATGATTTTCATTGACATTTGTTTTATGGCAACACATCAAGCAAAATGCAGTATATATAAAGATTTCACTGTGTTTTATATATGGCTGTAAATATGATAGACTCTGAGCAGCTGGTGTTCTATATCGGTGTTGAAGTAGGATATTAAAAAAAAGAAAAAAAACTTGTTGTTTGACATAAAAAAATCCTGAAAAGCTTTTGTTTGTGTGTTTTTTGTGTTCTGGTACATTGATATCTAGCTTTTATCAACATTTTTGTAAGAACCATTCTGATATGTCTTTAAGTGTTTGTAATGGAAAAAAAAAACACTAAAAAGTGGAGATGCCTTGAGAAATGGACATTATATTATATAGTGCATTCCACCAGCCAGAAAAATACATTACAGTTACTCTATTAAATATTAAGGTAATCATGAGCAGTTGAAAAATAGTATGAAACTCGTCTAATTCTTGGTTTCTTTTGAATCAACATACCCAAACTTAAGAGGTAGTTTCAGGAGTCTCTCGTCAGTCACTCTTTTCCTCTTTCCTGTTTCAAATCAAGACAAGATATAATTTTAACACTAAATTACCAAAAAAATTAGTGAATTTAATTAATTGTGCAAATTTAGCAATTTTCTTAAAAATGTTCCTTTCTGATTCCTCATAAACGTTTTGAATTTTAGCTTGATGTTATCTTGAATTGGCAAGAGCTCTCTAAGAAAACTACTGACTATGTAAATAATGAATAAAAAACATTTTACTATTTTACTATAACACTACACAGTGTGAACTTCCAAAGTAAATGGATGTGTTTTAAGAAACTCTCACCTGTTACACCATAAGGTGTTAGAGATGAGGTTGTAGAGCCGTTGTTACTTATGGAATCTGAATGAGTGGGGAGGGTGAAGGTGAGGAAACAATCAGGTAAGTTTGGGGGCTTGATGACCGACAGGCTGGACGCGGAGAAGGTGGAACTCTGAGTACAGAGTGGGACTTTCGAAACGGAAAGAAACTTCTCTGCATCAGTTTCTGCTTCACTCTTTATGTTCCTCTTCACATTATCCTCCAAATCGCTCTCCAGATTGCTCCCTGACTCTGCAGAGGATTCAAAGGTAAATAGAAAGGACAGTAAGTAAAAGAAGGAGTTACCCGTTTTTTGTTTATATTTTTTATTTTAGAATTAAATACATAAATGATTTGTATTGGATTTTGGATTTTCAGATTTTTTTCATGAAATTCAAAAATTTTGAGAACTAAACAGAGAAAGTATTTATTTTATAGATTTTTTTTTTAGAAAAAAGGAGCATTCATCCTTAGGAAAAACTTTTCACTCACCAAATAGTGATACTTGAAAAATTATGTACTTGCCAAATAGTGATCCTTGAAAACAAAATTACTTGCAAAATAGTGATCTCTCTGGAAAAGTTCTAGATAAGTTGCTTGTCAAATAGTGATCCTTGAAAAAAATTGTACTTGCAAAATAGTGTTCCCTCTAGAAAAATTCTAGATTAGTAGCTTGCCAAAAAGTGTTCCCTCTAGAATAATTCTAGATTTATAGCTTGCAAAATAGTGACCTCTCTAGAAATGTATTAGAAAAGTTGCTTGCCAAATACTGATCCCTCTAGAAAAATTCTAGGAAAGTAGCTTGCAAATAGTAATCCCTCTAGAAAAGTTGCTTGCCAAAAAGTGTTCAGATTTTTTTACATAAACTTCAAGTATTTTGAGAACTTCTAAATTAAGATATTACACTTTTTTTGTCCAAATTGTAATCTCCAACTTCCTTTTTAAGAAGGTTAAGATTATTTTAACTAAATATTTAATATTTAACTAGATATTCATCCTCAGGAATAATTTTTCACTTGCCAAATAGTGATCCTTGAAAAAAATGTACTTGCAAAATAGTGATCCCTCTAGAAAAATTCTAGATTAGTTCCTTGCCAAATAGTGATCCCTCTAGAAAAAAATTCTAGAAAAGTATCTTGCCAAATAGTGATCCCTCTAGAAAAATTCTAGATTAGTAGCTTGCAAAATAGTGTTCCCTCTAGAAAAAATTCTAGAAAAGTATCTTGCCAAATAGTGCTGCCTCTAGAAATATTCCAGATTAGTAGCTTGCAAAATAGTGTTCCCTCTAGAAAAAATTCTAGATTAGTTCCTTGCCAAATAGTGATCCCTCTAGAAAAATTTCTAGAAAAGTATCTTGCCAAATAGTAGCTTGCAAATAGTAATCCCTCTAGAAAAGTTGCTTGCCAAAAAGTGTTCTGATTTTTTACATAAACTTCAAGTATTTTGAGAACTTCTAAATTGAGATATTACACTTTTTTTGTCCAAATTGTAATCTCCAACTTCCTTTTCCAGAAGGTTAATATTATTTTAACTAAATATCTAATATTTAACTAGATATTCATCCTCAGGAATAATTTTTCACTTGTAAAATAGTGATCCTTGAAAAAAATGTACTTGCAAAATAGTGTTCCCTCTAGAAAAA
>JAFBJS010002804.1:29915-92505 GCA_016785265.1 Paraplagusia blochii | reverse complement strand
TGTCCAATATATATTAGCGATATTAACAGACATTGCCCAAACACTTAATACCCAGGTTTGAATATATACAAAGAAAATTAATATTTATACAAAACCAGAAGCCTTCCCGCCCCAATCCAGGTGGAGCTAAAGCTGCTTCCAGCTGCACATGAGTTACCGATGAAACAGAGCGATTGAAGAAGAGTGATTAAAATGGTTAAAATATGCTGTAAATGCATTGCGCTGACAATTGAGTACTGACCACTAACAGAAAGGAACTAATCGAGTGTCAGTAGTGCAAATAGGGATTTAGGTTAACCTTTATTTAAAGACATCTGTTTGATATATTTAACATGACGAAGTCAACTGTGTTGTCTTTAAAAAGTCCATTTGTTCATGGGTCCCTTGTCAGTTCTCTGAAAGTGTTCTGTTGGAGGTTCACTAGTTCTTCCCTGATGTTGTGGTTTTATGTGGTTCGTATATTGTATATATTCAGACTGCGGCATATATATATCTATATATATATATATATATATAATAAAAGGTGAACGATCGCAGCTCGCAGCTCACTGTTGTGAGGGATTCACAATAACCCAATGATACTGTAAGAATGAAAATTTGTTAATATAAGTCATATTTTAACAATTTCTTAATACGTTATTAATGCTTTTGGTCCGTTGCGCTGACGATCGAGTACTGACTTCTAACAGAACAGAAGGAACCCAACGTCAGTAATGCAAATAGGGATTTGTGTTAACTCTATATCTTAAAGATATGTTGTTTGATAGATTAATTCAACTATGTTGTGTTTAAAATGTCCATTTGTTCACGGGTTCCTTGTCCACTCGCGGAGAGTGATCCGTTGGACATTCGCTGTCTCTTCCCGTTGCGAGTGAAACAATGTCCATAATAGTTCTTAAAAAGGAGACGTAAAACAACGATGATAGAATAAATCTATACAATTGTGTCTGTTTGTGTCACTGTCGCTGTCTGTCAGTTTACTGTTTACCTTTTTTGCCCCGCTGTGTGGGCACAACACAGACCGGAGTCTGGCTGTGGGAGCAGCAGCCGTAGCTCCGACCTCATCTGGGCGGAGCTACGGCTGAGTTTTGTATATATATTCAGACTTTGCAAAGAAAGTCTGAATATATATACAAAAAAGTCTGAATATATATTAAAAAAGTCTGAATATATATACAAAAAGTCTCAATATATATACAAAAAAGTCTCAATATATATACAAAAAAGTCTGAATATATATACAAAAAGTCTGAATATATATACAAAAGTCTGAATATATATACAAAAGTCTGAATATATATACAAAAGTCTGAATATATATGTAAAAAAGTCTGAATATATATACAAAAAGTCTGAATATATATACAAAAAAAGTCTGAATATATATACGAAAAGTCTGAATATATATATATACGAATAAAATGAATATGTATGTACAAAGATTGAAGCCTTTGGGACCACAGCTTATTCCAGCCAGATGAACACAGACCAATACAATCATCAGTCATAGATGCGAATGTCAGGTTTAAACAGTGAATGGTGTCTCATAGAAATGTAATGAATGAATAATTATTAGTTAGGTTTGTTTTATTATTAATTTTATTTTAGAACTGTATTAATCTCTTAGGGGAATCTTTTGGGAAATTATGCCTCTGCATTTAACCCATCACCATAGTGAGGAGGGGGAGCAGTGTGAGGGGGACCTCAGCGCACCTCAGCGGAATAAGAAAAGAAAAATAAGAAGAGATTACAGTAATAAGTGGTGAACGATCTCAGCTCACTGCTGTAAGGAATTCACAATAACCCAACAACATTAATAGAGTGATTAAAAATGGCTAAAATCCGTCGTAAATACATGTTACGATACGGGAGGAATTGAGCGTCAGTAATGCAAATACCGATTTATGTTAACCTTTATTTAGGGACATTTTATTTAATAGATTTAATATGATACCATCAACTACGTTGTCATGAAAATATCCATTTGTTCACGGGTTTCTCGTCCACTCGCGAAATATGTTGTGTTTGACGTTCGCTCTTTCCTCCTTCTTTATGCTGTTATAATAGAGACATGATCCTCCATATGATGCGATACAGTCTCCAAACTATCGCCGTCATTTGCAGTACAACTAGCATCAAAAACCTTTCCAGTTCAATAAAGTACTGAAACATTTCATTGATGTAAAGCCAGCTAATACAGGAGGCTGTCACTTCACTTGTCTTGGCTTTGGACGTTTTTCAGAATGTTGTATATATATATTCAAAGTTTTTTGTATATATATATATTCATACTTTTCATATACATATTCATACTTTCTGTATATATATTCATACTTTCTGTATATATATTCAGACTTTTTGTATATATATTCAGACTTTCTTTGCAAAGTCTGAATATATATACAAAACTCAGCTGTAGCTCCGCCTAGATGAGGTTGGAGCTACGGCTGCTGCTCCCACAGCCAGACTCCGGTCTGTGTTGTGCCCACACAGCGGGGCGAAAAATGTAAACAGCGAAATAACATTGATGTAACACAAACAGAAACACAAACGTTTAGATTTATTCTCTCTCCGTTGTTTTTCGTCTCCTTTTAAGGACTATGATGGACATTGTGAGGGCAGGGCAGTGGTTAGCGATCAGCTGCGGCTGGGAGAGCGGACCAGTGGTGAGGCTGACGCTGTACCAGGCGCAGGTGAGCGCAATTCTTTTAATGAGATCTCTCCCTTTATTAGTAGGAGCCGGGACCACAGGGAGAAGGGTTGAGCTGTGACACTGCAGTTGCTGTGAAGCCGTATGAGACAAGACAGAAGCGAAAACACTGCATGCACGGGACTGCCCCGTGAACTTTGTGTGCATATTAAATAATTGAAACGTTGTCCGTTGTCCGTGAGTCTGTCCAGAGAACCCAACACATCACATTTTGGTGCCCAACTGAACTGGACAAAGGATGGAACAACGGCAGATCGATGTATTGGCGACGATGATGGGGGAAGTCGTAACCATGCATCGAGACCAGGTGGTGGCTCACCGTGAGCAGCTGGCAGAGCTGCAAGCACAGACGGGGGCTCTGGCCCAGCAGCTGGCGCAGATGAGGCAATCAACAGTTTCCTCATTGACCGGAGTCTCCCTAGCAGGAATGTCCCTGCAGAGAATGGGGTCAATGGACGATCCACAAACGTTCCTGGACGCCTTCGCAACCACTGCAGCGGCGTGTGGCTGGCCACGGGAGGAGTGGGCGGTCTGTCTTCTTCCGCTGCTCTCCGGGGACGCGCAGACCGCGGCGCTGGCCCTACCGGTGGCCGCGAGGGGGAGTTACCAGGACATCAGAAAGGCAGTGCCATCGTCGCCGTTTCCGAGGAGCGAGGCTGGGACCAACGGACAGACCGTTCACCTACGCACAGCAGCTGCGTGATTCGGCCGCTAGGTGGCTGCAGCCGGGGAAGTCGGCGGGGGAGACGAAGATGCTGGAGGCCATAGTGGTGGAGCAGTTCATCGGGGGTCTTCCGCCCAGGACAGCCGACTGGGTCAGGCCGCTCAGGCGTCTGGGCAGGAGTGTTGGGGGTGCGGACAGCTCGGACACGTGCGCGGTGACTGTCCATCCATGGAGGTGGGGCAGGTGATCCGAGTGGACGGACCCCCAGTGCCCCTCCCCTGGTCCAGAGGGACATACAGCGTTCCGGTAAGGATCCAGGGGTGTATATATCAGGCAATTGTGGATTCAGGCTGTCAGCAGTCTCTGATACACGAGAACCTGATTCAAACCGGGGCTTTGGATAACAGGGCTGTGGTAGGTTAAATGTGTTCACGGAGACATTCACCGGTACCCTGTTGCATCTATTGGGGTCCGTTATAAGGGGGAGAAGTGTCCCATCCGTTTTGCGGTCAGCTCTCGGCTGTCACACTCTGTGGTGTTAGGAACTGATTGGCAGGGATTCCACAGTTTACTAGGGGACTGTTCCTGGTCATTGAGAAATGATAGTGTGGGCACAGTGCTGAGCGCAGACTAGGAGCGGACGCAGCGGGAGCGCGCAGAGCCAGCGGCAGAGCGCGCCCCTCTGTTCAGCCGCGCTGAGGATTTCCCATTGGAACATGCGCGTGACAGCACTTTACGCACCAATATCCGAGATATCCGGAAGCCGTGGCGCTGCATAACATCTCTGCAAAGAGTGTTGCAGACGCGCTTTTCGGGATCATCTCTGGGTCGGGATCCCGAAGGAGATCCTGACAGTTCAGGGAACGTCTTTTATGTCACGGACCATGAAAGAGCTATACAGTGTATTAGACATCAAGTCTATTCGGACCAGCGTTTACCACCCTCAGACTGACGGGCTGGTGGAGCGGTTGAATAAGACACTGTAGTCTATGATCAGGAAGTTCATTCAGGAGGACAGTCCAAGCTGGGATAAGTGGCTAGACCCCCTGTTGTTCGCAGTGCGCGAGGTTCCCCAGGCCTCCACGGGGTTTTCCCCTTTTGAATTGTTGTTTGGCAGAAAGCTGAGGGGCGTGTTGGACCTAATTAAAGAAAGCTGGGAGGAAGGTCCAAGCGCCAGCAAAAATGAAGTTCAATACGTTCTGGACCTTAGAGCAAAACTACACTCACTCGGGCAGGAATCACGGGTTAATTTGCTCAGGGCTCAGGAACGTCAGCGGCGCCTGTATGACAGGGGAGCTAAACTGCGGCACTTTGCACCAGTAGACAATGTCCTGTTGCTGCTCCCATCTTCAGCATCCAAGCTGCTCGCCAAGTGGCAGGGACCCTTTGTGGTCACACGTAGAATGGGTGATGTTGACTATGAGGTGGAACGGTCTGATTTGCGTAGCAGCTAGCAACCGTTTACCAATTAAAAACATCAATATGCAGGACAAAAAAATATGGGTATATATTATTTTAATTTATAATAATTGATGAAAAAAAGATGTCAATATGTGCCAATATAGTCAACTGGTAATAGTGGAGAATGTTCCTAAATGCAGGGTGGCAAACTGCTTCTCCTAATCAATTCCGGTGAACTTCTCTAATCTGCTGAGCGAAGCTGAACTGGACAGAAGCACTTTATCGTCGGTGTCCTTATTTCACCTGTTTTTACAGGTTGGTTTTCATTAATGTCCTTTAAAAATGACATTTTGTTCACCATATTCTTTCTTCATTATTTTGTATTAAGTATTTACCTTTCCAATTCCTACAGTACTCTGGAGAGGACATCCTGGGCTGTCCTTTGATGTGTCATGTGTTAGGTTTGCATGCTGGGAACTTTACTTTTTCCCTTTATCAAGATGGCTGCTATACCCACAACCACATTTTATGGAAAGCGGAGAGGGAAGTCAAATATTCTTAATCTATTACTATTTTTACCATCATAATGATATATATTATTGTTTATAAACATGTTAAGAACATTTATTTTACATCTGAACACAGTTTCATTATTTCTGTTTTGAAATAACATTAAATGAATGTCAACTTTAGTTGACACCAGGACCATTTTATTGTATTTAATGACTGTGAAGCAGAGAGGATTCTGCTATGGATAGTAGAGGGAAATTCAGATTTGGAGCTTTAGGAGCTTTCTGGTTGTTGTTGGAGGGAACTCTGGTAGTTATACTACTCTAGACTACTCCCTTCACCACTGGACAAAGGTGTGAAGAGTTGTTTTGATCACACCTTTTTGGACAGAAACTGCTCCTGATGTTAATGAGCAGTTTTCTTGTCACATGTCCAGATGTGAATGGGAGTCGTTGTCCAGTGGTGAAGGGAGTGGTCTAGAGTAGTATAACTACTAGAGTTGCCTCCAACAACAACCAGAAACTGATGAAGTTCCTCAGTTGAGGAATGAAACGTCTTTCAACTCCAAGAAGAAGTCCAGTTGCTTACAACTAAACCCTTTTTGGATATCATGACCTGGATGAATGAGAATCTTCACAGACACAAGCAAATCATCCTGTTCACAGGTCGCTGCTCAGTCAGGCAGTATGTGCCAGGAAAGCCAAATGGCTTTCCCACTGGCCTAAAGGTTTTTGTGCTTGCCTTGCCAAATGGTCTGGTCCTAGATTTCTAGGTCTATCATGGCAAGAATACATTCAGGGGCCAAAGACTGGGAGTTGGAGCTGCAGCGGTCTTGTGAATGGTCGAGTCAGTTCCTAGAGGAACATATGTGTTCTTTGATCGATATTTCACAACAATCGATCTGATGGATGCTTCGGACCCTTTGAGAAAAAGGGTCTTCCAGCAACTGCAACTATTATGAAGAACAGGGTTCCAAAGAAATGTCAGCTGCCAGGAGATAAGCAGCTGAGAGAAGAAGGGAGAGGGGCTTCAGTGATGTTGGTCCGGAGGGGACCTGAGCTGGCATTGTTTTTGTTCAAATTAAATGTGTTTTTGAGTAATGTCACTGTAAAGATATTATCTGCTCCTTTTTTATTATTATTATTTTCTAAATTCATTCCATTTTCAAGCAGATATTGTCCTGTTGTCCTCTACAATGGACATGCTGTGAAATTAAAATAAAAAATATAATTAAAAAATTTAAATTGTAAGGGTTTTTTTAGGCCCAAATAAATAGAAAATAACTTAAAAACAGAAATTGTAAGACACTTTTTTCCCTTGGTTCTCAGGAGGATATTGAACTACGTCAAAAAGTGTGAGATGCTCCTTTTCAGTTACAATAAGTTGTACAAGGGTCATAAATTACATTTTATTTTCATCATATTATTTTCTTTTGTTGAGAACTAAGCATTAACTCAGTTGATTGATTGAAAAAGAATAGATTAATACAGTATTAGACTGAACTGATTTCCTATACAGAACTGTAAAAGATGTTGTGATAGCATATGTATTTGGATTGGTTATTGATGTTGTATACACTGCACTGATAAAAGACAGACAGATGTGAAAAGGAAATTACGCAACATTTTGTGCAGTGATAAATAAATTCTGCTGAGTGAAGCTGAACTGGACAGAAGCACTTTATCACTGGTGACTTTATTTTTCCTGTTCAACAGGAACCTTATTTGTTCTACAGGTTCTCGGTCTGGATCCTGTAACAGATTTGTGGGGGCTTGCCTTTTAATGGCAGACCATCGTCAATCCAGTGATTTCTGAACTCATGGACCAATGGGGGGCAAATCAGAGAATGCGTTGCAAGAGTCCGAGACATCTGAATGCTGTCAGAGTAAGGGAATTCGATGGCCGACAATGAGAGAAAGAAGTTGGTTTAGACCATAAAGAAGAGAGCCCTTCTTCCACAGGCTTGTTCCAGATTGTCACTACCATCCCCAAAACATCCAGCCAAGATGCAGTTAAGTTGTACAAACATAATTAAGAAGGTTGTATTGACTATGTATGTGCATATATGAATAGTACATTTTTCGTTAGAGTTGAAGGATGAGGGAATTTCATAGTTACTGGTTATAAAATGAACACTGTATAACCGCACAGGAGGGAGAGAAAGGCGTTATAGTACAAGCCGTCCCACCACTCTTGTGGTTGTAGTACTCTTGTCCCACCACTTTCATCATTTACTGTTTCCCATGTTGACACTCGTCCTACAGGTACACATCTGAAACTACAATAACAATACCAACAATACAAAATGATTCTTCAAACTTGCACCGTTGAATCACAACAGAATAAGATCATTTCTAGTCATGGGCACAACCGAGAGTTTCCACAGGGTAATGCCACATGCACACAGAAACTGGTCGCAAACCCTCCAGTCCATGCTGTTCCCTTTCCCAAAACGCTGATCACCACTCCATCAAGCATGATTGCTCTCAAAGATCTCCCCCTTTTACAGAGGAAGAAATTCAAAATTTATGGGGGATAAATTGCTGATAATGCATACAGAGAGTGAGATTATCAGAGCTGTGTTTTGTATCATCAAGCATGGCAACTTTAAATACATAGTCTCCAGCAAGGATGAAATTACTGTGGCAGAACTGAAGAGCTTCCTTCAGTCACACTGACGAAAGGAAAAGTAGCACTGAGTTTTTTCAAGAATTGATAAACGCTAAACAACATGAGCACAAAACGCAGCAGCAGTTTCTTTACAGAATGATGGGTCTCAAACAAAAGGTAATTTTTACATCAATATAGACATATTCAGATGTGAAGTATGAGGCACAATCAGCACAAAATGTATTCCTTCGCTCACTCCATCAGGGACTTAATGAGAAACATGACCACATCCGGCATAAGTTGAAGCACCTCCTTTCGGATCCTATGGTCATTGAGATGCTTCTAAGACAAGACAGTCACCAAAACAACAAACGAGGAAAGTGAGAGAAAAAGAGGCTTGGGGCGCAACACTCGTCCAAAAACAGTTCATGAGTAGTGACAGCAACCTTGAAGAGGTGCGTAAAGAAAAGAGTCACAATGATACTGATGTTAAAGATGAACTACTTAAACAGCTGAGTGTGAAAGTGTAGGCCAGACATGTCCAAACTGTTCCACAAAGGGCTGGTGTGGCTGCAGGTTTTTGTTCCAACCAAGCAGCAGCACACCTGAGTTGACAGGTTTAATCAACTGATCACAGTCATCAGACAGCTGATTGGTCAAGCTGTGTGCTCTTGCTTGGTTGGAACAAAAACCAGCAGCCACAACCGCCCTTTGTGGAACAGTTTGGACACCCCTGGTGTAGGCCATGACCCAGGCTTTAAGCTCCCTACAGTCAAATGCCTCAGCAACAGCAAATCAATCCACATCTGATCCTCATCCCCAGTACACCTGCCAGTGTTCTAATAAACAGAGTAGATCAATTAGAAAAGGGAAACCACAATGCTGCCCTAACTCTATTGCTAGCCATCGGACTGACTGCAACCACTGCTTTATTTGCAGAGAAGAGGGAAACGTGCAGTGGGATGCTTCAAGAGAGTTAAGTCGACAGAAAATGCACCCCGGTCATGGTAGGGGCTCAAGCCATGGCTGGCAGTAGTGTCCGACATACATCACCACCAACCAGTCTGTTCTCCTCATTCACTGGCCAGTAGTAAATCACAACGAGTGGCCCAACTAACTGGAGAGAAATGTTTATTAAGGTGTAATCTGAATGGTTATACAGTGACCTCTTCTATCTCTTCAAGATTCTGGTGCCCAAGTCAGTATTATAGACCGGTCATGGAAACAAAAATATCTACCTCACCAGTGTGTCCCTATAGTGAGCACTTTGGAGACTCCCGGGTGTAACGATCTCACTGCAGCCAATGGGGGGACGATACCATATGATGGATGGGTTGAACTCACCTTTGACTTACCGGGTAACAATGATCCAAACCTCGCCATCCAAATGCCTCTTCTGGTCAGTCATGTGAGTCTTGTGAGACCAATAGTAGGCTTTAATGTGATCAAAGAGCTTATCCGAGGACAGGATGGTGAAATGGGTGTTGTTAATGTCATTACCAGACTGCTGAAAGACGCTATGCAGGTTGAAAGTGACAAAGTGGAGGACTTCTGGTTTGGCAAGTTAGTAGATGGCAGCATAGGGAACAGGGCTTCCAACAATAGAAATAGCCCACAGCGACCCAAATTTTCAAAAGAAAATACTCTATGAAGAAAATAAGGTAAGGGCTTTAAGATGCCAAAAACAATTCAGAAGAAATTTACACAAAATTAGTTCTGCAAGGGGGATGGAGACAACGGTGTCCAACTAACAGCAGACAATACGATAATGGCCGACCAAGAACTAGCGAATACAGCCAGTTCTGAGCCAGCTGAGGACCTAATCCTCAGGGAACGAGGAACGAGGAAGCAGTAACGGAGATGCTCAAACTCCACATCAAAACAAGTGCTAAGCTGCCGGAGTTAAAAAAAAAAAAAACGCTCTTAATGGTGGTGCTCGTGGAACATTTGCTTCGGCAAAAACTGGAGTTACCTGAAACGACCAATATACGAGTCGAGAGACTATACTGGTACGGAAGCGACCACCGGGCACAATGTCACGGTCTATTGTTGCCAAAATGTCTAGTTACAGTTGTGAAGGAGGACATATTAAGAATAACATGGCAACAAAGCGGATTTGAGTATCTGGGCAAAAAAGTGAACTTGGACCACGACTATGCACCAGAGGTTCTGAACCAGCACAGAGAGTATGCAGAGATAAAGTCTGTACTGAAGGAGAAGCTCCGGTTCCAAACTCCATTCTCTGCAAAGCTCAGAGTTTTCTACTGGGAGCAAACAGTGTTGTATGGCTCGTGGAAGAGGCAACCCGCGATATGGCAAAAAGGGGATTTGCAGCGCACTACGGAGAAGACAAAAAGCCAGACTGACAAGGACCGTAACTTGGATTATCATGAGAGACTGCAAATCTTCAGACAGAAGGAAAAGGAGAAACTACAGGACAAATTTGAATGTTAATGCAACTTGTGGTGAGTCTTTGTTTGGTTAACTTTTTTCAAAACTCCCCTAAATAATGTACAGAAAGTATAAGGGATTTCTTCATTCTAAAATAAGAACTATTGATAGCAATAAGAAAAATAAAGAGAGGAGTAAATTGGATTTGTATCAACTATGCTATGAAGAGAATGGACAAAAGATGGACAATGGAAGGCCCTTTAACACAGAGGGATGAGAGAGACCCCCTCTCCCGAGCCCCTCCTTCCATCAGGGCCATATCAGGGTCGAATCATAGACCCCACCATTGGAAGTCAATGCTTTTTTCTTTATTTTGTAATTAAGGTTTTTTTTCAATAGCTGTGGTTCCATACAACTATGTTTGTGTTAGTCCAGTGAGTGTAGGATAAGGTCTTGCTACTGTAAAAACTGCTAGAAAACCAGAGTGTTAGGAAAATTCTATTGTATTTGTTTACTATGTTATTTTCATATTAAATTTGTGCTTTGCCCTGCTTTGTAACTTTTATAGAAGAGCTGAAAGATGAACACATGGTCACTAATTTCTTAACAGGATGTTTTGCTGTCTGCTGAAAAGTCAAAAGTGTATGTGTGGGGCGACAGACATGGTCCTTTCTTGTTTCGATATTATAAAAAAGGAACAACTATTGAGCAGTGACTCCACCCCAAAACTCTGTAGCCTTAACTGTCACATGTGTACATATGCAACAAGACTGTGTAAAAATGTGTGCACCAAAGGTGTTCTTTGGTCCAGTTCTGTATGTAATCATTGCACTGTATCCGCTTCTGCAATTAAATCAATTGACTTGAATTTTAACTCTTAGCCTTTTGTATGTTAGGAAGCTTGGGTATGAACTAACAGCTATCTTTGACAGTTCTTTTTACAGAAAAGTTTCCTGACACAGAGAATGGTTAGTTATAGGTTCAAATTATTTCATATAACATAAAAGGTCTGCTAAGCCCACTAAAACATAACAAGATATTAACTAAAATGAAGAGGGAAGAAGCATAGATATAAAGTATATTTACAGGAACTCCATCTGAATTCCAAAAAACATGAAATATTGAAGAACATGGATTTCACAAATGTGTCCTCTTATAAATCAGGACAAAGAAGAGGTGTGCCTATAGCTATTTCAGCTTGAGTACATTTTGAAAAAAATACTGGAGTTAAATGAGGAACCCAGCCACCATGGAGCACAAGCCAGTGTTTTTTAGTGCCGGTCTCAAGCTCAGATAAACGGTGAGGGTTGCGTCAGGAAGGACATTCGGCGTAAAAACATTTTGCCAAATCTATGATGCGAGACAACAAAAAGATTTCTATACCGGAGTGGTCGGGCCCAAGTTAACAACTAGCAGTTAACCTACAGGGTACTGTTGGAAATTGGACTACTGTTGGTCGAAGACAAAGAAATGGAGGAGGGAGATTGATTAAGACAAAGAGGGAAAAGAGGAAGATTAGACGAGTTGGTCTGAAAGTGGGAACCCTGAATGTAGGTACAATGACAGGGAAAGGTAGGGAGCTAGCTTACATGATGTAGAGTAGAAAAGTGGATGTGTTGTGTGTGCAAGAGACCAGGTGGCAGGGCAGCAGGGCTAAAAGTATTGGGGGAGGTTTTAAGTTATTCTACCATGGATTAGATGGGAAGAGAAATGGAGTAGGGATGATCATCGGGGAAAAGTATGCAAGTAATGTGGTGGATGTGAAATGAGTGTCAGACAGGTTGATGTGTGTGGAGGTAGAAATAGAAGGAGTCTTGTTGAATGCTGTCAGTGGTTAGGCTGTGAGTTAGCAGAAAAGGAGAAGTTTTGGAATGAGTGGGATTTGGTTGTAGAGAGCATCCCCAGGGGATAGAGAGTGGTGATTGGAGCAGACTTCAATGGCCATGCAGGAGAAGGGAACAGAGGGGATGACTAACCCCTAACCCCGATTTAGGGTTGGGAAGGTGAAGACGGAGTAGAAGATCAAGTGGTGGAAGTTAAGGAAAGAGGAATGTTGACTTTGACTTTGGAAAAGAAGTCAGAGCAGTTTTGGGCTGTGGTGGGGAATTCCCAGATGATTGGGCTACCACAGCTAGAGTCATTAGAGAGACAGCTAGGAAGGTGCTAGGGGTTTCCTCTGGACAGAGAAAGGAGGAAAAAGAAACAGGAGAGTGTCCAGAAGAAGAGATGGGATAGTGACTGGACAGATGAGAATAGATTGAGTCTTGGCCAAGGCCAAACAAAAGGCATACAAGGAGTTGTACAAAAGGTTAGACATGAAGAAAGGAGAAAATAGTTATACAGATTGGCAAGGCAGAGAAATCAATCTGGGAAGAGTTTGCAGCAGGTAAGATTAATTAAGGACAGAGATGGAAATGTCACCACCACTGAGGAAGGTGTGCTGGGAACATGGAGGGAGTACTTTAAGGAATTATTAAATGAGGAAAATGAAGGGAAGTGTAGGAATGAGGAGCCTTCCGGAGAAGGATGATCAGATTAGAAAGGATGAAGTTAGAAAAGCTCTGAAGAGGATGAGGAGTGGAAAGGCAGTCGGTCCCGATGACATACCAGTGGAGGTATGGAAGTGCTTAGGGGAAGAAGCAGTATGTTTTCTGACTCGGCTCTTCAATAGAATTTTAGAGACCGACAAGATGCCTGATGAGCGGAGGAAAAGTGACCTTGTGCCAATTTACAAGAAGGGTGATGTGCAGAGTTGTAGCAATTACAGAGGGATAAAGTTGATGAGCCATACAATGAAGATTTGGGAAAGAGGAGTTGAGGCCAGGTTGAGGAAAGAGGTAGAGATTTGCGAACAACAGTATGGTTTTATGCTGAGAAAGAGTAACACAGATGCAATATTTACCTTGTTGATGGAGAGATACAGAGAGGGTTAGAAGGAGCTTCATTGTGTTTTTGTAGATTTAGAAAAGGCCTATGACAGAGTTCCAATGGAGGAACTGTGGTATTGTATGAGGAAGTCAGGAGTGGCAGAGAAGTATGTTAGACTGGTGCAGGATCAAGGGTGGTGAGTTGTGCTGTTGGAAGGACAAAAGACTTTAAGGTGGAGGTGGGACTTCATCAAGGATCAGCCCTGAGCCCCTTTTTGTTTGCTCTTGCGATGGACAAATTGACAGATGAGGTCAGACAGGAGTCTCCATGGACGGATGTTTGCAGATGATATTGTGATCTGCAGTGAGAGCAGGCAACAGCTAGAAGAGAACCTAGAGAGGTGGAGGTTTGCACTGGAGAGAAGAGGAATGAAGCAAGACCGAGTACATGTGTGTGAATGAAAAGGGGAACAGTGGAGTGGTGAGATTACAAGGAGCGGAGAAGGTGGAGGAGTTCAAACACTTAGGCTCAACTGTTCAGAGCAGAGGAGACTGCGGAAGAGAGGTGAAGAATAGAGTGCAGGCAGGATGGAACCACTGGACAAAGGTCTCAGGAGTGATTTGTGTATGGAGAGTGTCAGCTAAGGTGAAGGGAAAGGTTTACAGGACAGTTGTGACACCAGCCATGATGTATGAATTAGAGACACTAGGGATTGGTAAGGATGGACAGGATCAGGAACGAGGTAATCAGGGGGACAACACAAACAGGAAGGTTTGGAGAAAAAGCTAGAGAAGCCAGATTAAGATGGTTTGGACATGTTCAGAGGAGAGTGGTTATATTTGGAGAAGAATGCTAGACATGGAGCTACCAGGTAAGAGATGAAGAGGAGATTTATGGATGCGCTGAGGGAGGACATGGAGGTGGTTGGAGTTGGAGAAGAGGATGGGGGGTCCAGTCAGTGGGCATCCCTCATGACTGAGGGCCCTCGTCTGTGTGGTGATGACTAGGTTTTTCAGCAGGACAATGCTGCGATTCACAATGCCCGTCTGACAAAGGATTTTTTTCAGGACAATAACATCACTCTTTTGGATCATCCTGCATGTTCCCCTGATCTAAATCCAATTGAGAACATTTGGGGATGGATGGCAAGGGAAGTTTACAAAAATCGACATCAGTTCCAGACAGTGGATGCCCTTCATGAAGCTGTCTTCACCACTTAATAATAATAATAATAATAATACATTTTATTTATAATGCACTTTCCATCCCTAAGATCTCAAAGTGCTACAGTCATAAAAGCATAAAAAAAAAATAAAAAAACATATTCATTATAATCACAGGACTGTGGCTAACGGCAGCTGTATGCGTCTTGGAACAAAAAGGTTTTTAGGCCTTTTTTGAAACAGTGTGCTGGGTGGCTCTTAAATGGGGTGGAAGGCTGTTCCACAGGTGTGGAGCAGCAGCACAAAAGGCCCGGGATCCCATTGTGGAGAGCCTGGTCCTTGGAACCTGGAGGAGATGAGTGTCTGTAGATCTGAGGGTGCGAATGGTGGACTGTCGGGCAATAAGGTCTTGGAGTTAGGTAGGTGCATGTCCATGGATGCATTTGTGGGTTAGCAGAAGAATTTTGTAGTTGATCCGGGATGAAATGGGGAGCCAGAGGAGCGACTGCAGGATGGGAGTGATGTGTTCATATTTACGGACTCTCATCAGGACCATGACAGCACTGTTTTTTTCCAGGTATCCCGATAAAGAGTCCGTTGCAGTAGTCCAGTCTGGAGGTGATGGAGGCATGGACCAGTTGTTCTGCTGCTTGGTGCGATAGAGTGGGACGGAGTCTTGGCATATTGCGAAGATGAAGGAAAGAGATTTTACAGAGGTGTTTAATTTGGTCAGTGAAAGTCAGATGAGGGTCTAATCGCACCCCCAGGTTTGTTGCTGAGGAGGAGATGGAGACGATTTGACTGTCAAAGTTGAGTTGGGTTATGGATGGGGACTTTACCTGATGAGGGGTGCTGATGATAAAAGCTTCAGTTTTATTACAGTTTAATTGGAGCAGCATTCCTTCAAGCCTTTTGGAAACACTTGCATCAAGCATGCCAATATGAATTTTTGAAGTGATCAACAATAATGGTGGAGCTACTCATTTCAGACTCTGTTTTTGAGACTTGAATTTCTGTTTTAGGGGTTCTTTTGAGCTATGATTTTAAACTTTTGATCAGCTGATGTCTATTTCAGTTAAATTGTTCTTTTTCAATAAATTGCCTGCTCAAAACATTTGGTCTCTTGTTCCCATTTCCTCTTTGCATTTTGAAACTCTACTTAGAACCCTCTTAAGATATAACAGTGCAAAATGCAAATTCTGGCAATTTCTTAACTCGTCTTAAGATTTTGATCAGGAGTGTATGAGGCACAATGGAAAAACATCAAAGAATGGCTTTAGCATCCAGTGGGCTGTTTACATCCACACTGAAGCCTTGTGGACTTCACATCTGCCTTCAACACGATCATCCCCCAGAAATTAGTAACCCTTGGACTGAGCTCCATCCTCTGAAACTGTGTCCTGAACTTCCTGACTGACAGGCCGCAGTCTATAAAGATTGGTGGCATCTCCTCTTCTTCCATCAAGCTTATCACTGGTTCTCCTCAGATCTGTGTGCTGAACCCCCTCCTGTTCACCCTGCTGACACAAGATGGCAAAGCGCTGAACTCAGGCTGCCTCATCGTGAAGTTTGCAGATGACACAGCTGTGGTTGGACAAATCACCAACGACGACGAGTCCGACTACAGGCGGGAGGTTAAACACCTGGAGAGCTGGTGCAGAGAAAACAACCTCGGCATTAATGTGAATAAGACCAAGGAGATGATCATCAACTACAGGAGGGGCAGACATCCCCTACCTCCACTGCACATCAGAGGAACAGCGGTGGAAGTTGTCTCCAGCTACAGGTACCTGGGCACCCATATCTCAGAAGCTCACCCGGAAGACCAACACCTCCTGTCTAATCAGGAAAGACCACCAACATTTCTACTTCCTCAAGAGGCTGAGGCGTGCTGGACTAGGGATCTCAATCCTAACATCCTTTTACAGATGCGTAATGGAAAGTGTACTGTCAACTTGCATCAGTGTGTGGCATGATAGTTGCTCAGCAGCAGAGAAAAGGTCTCTACAGAAGGTAATGAAGGCTGCACAGAGAACCGTAGGACGTAGCCTCCCTTCCACAGAAGGAAACAGGCCTCCTGCATCATGCAGGAGGCCTGTTTCCTATGCAGCCTCCCCTCAGGCAGGAGGCTGCATAGTATCAAAAGCAGGATCACCAGACTGAGGAACAGTTTCTTCACTGAAGCCTGTTAGTCTGTTGAAATCTGGTGGAAACCTGTAAACTGTACCCCACATAACAAATTGCAAATTGTCACCACATTACTTCTCCTCTTCTCTCTCCCCTCTTCTCCCTCTCACCTCGATCCGTGATCCAAGTATCTTACTCCATTCATCATATGTCTAAGATGTGTTGCAATGACAATACAGCTTCCTTGAATCCTGAATCCCATCCCCTTACAGGCATTGACAGTGCTGTGCTGCTCACCATTCTCACAATGAGTCTCTATGCAGTGGGTCCCTGTGCTGTGGAAGACATCATGCTTGGTTCCAGTACCAAAGACGCCACATCCTTGTGGACCTCAGGACTACAGGCCTGTGGCACTGACTTCTCACGTCATGAAGACCGTGGAGAGACTCATCCTGGATCAACTTTGACCGATGGTTGGATGGTTGATCCACCTACCAGCCTCGCCTTGGAGTAGAGCAGTGGTCCCCAACCTTTGCTGTACCGCGGACCGGTTTAATGTCTGACTATATTCTCACGGCCCGGTGTAGCAGATATAAACAAAATAAAATTATATGATCGGCATTAAAAACTGTTGTAGTTTCTCTATGAGAATAAAAATGACCGTAAATCCACTGTGTAATCATGTGCAACTTTATTAGCAACGTCCCTGTGACGTCGCACCAACAACAGAACATGACATGAACAACAACCTTTCTGCCCCAACACAATGAAACACACGTTTAAACATACCTTCAAAATAAGACAAAACACAAAAACAAAGTGTATGAAAATACTCACAACTCACAGCAGCACTGAATCAATGGGAGCCCTGAGATTGTTTTGCTGTAACGAGACGGTCCCATCTTGGGGTTATGGGAGACAATGACACCCGAAGTGTGCTACTCAGGTCCAGTTTGTTCCGTAATTATTGTTTTGGTTGTCGTCACTGCAGAAGGACCCACGGCCCGGTACCGGGCCGCAGCCCGGGGGTTGGGCACCACTGGAGTAGAGGATGCCATCGTCTTCCTGCTGGATCGCGTCTACGCCCATCTGGACCAGCTGGCCAGCAATGTGAGGGTCATTGGGGTTCTTTGACTTCTCCAGTGCAACACCATTAGATCGACTATCCTGGGTGAGAAGCTAAAAACAATGCAGGTTGATGCCCCACTTGTGTCCTGGATAGTGGACTATCTTACAGGAAGACCACAGTTTGTGCTACTGCAGCACTGCATGCCAGACATCGGGGCACAGCAAGGCACTGTCCTCTCCCCTTTCCTCTTCACACTGTACACCACTGACTTCAGCTACCTGACAGAGACCTGCCATCTTCAGAAATTTTGTGACGACTCTGCCATAGTTGGATGCATCAAAGGGGGTGATGAGTCAGATAACCGGATGGTGGTTGGCTCCTTGTCATATGGTGCATAAGAACCATCTTCAACTCAACATCACAAAGACAAAGGAACTGGTTGTGGACTTCTGATGGCCCACTATGTGACCCCTTTTTTCCATCCAAGGGGTTGACGTGGAGGTTGTGAAGGACTACAAATACTTGGGAGTCCACATTGACAACAAACTGGACTGTTCAACCAACATACATGCTATCTACAAGAAGGGCCTGAGCCGTCTCTACTTCCTCTGGAGGTCCTTCAACATCTGCAGAACAATGCTCAGGATTTTTTATGAGTCAGTTATGGCAAGTTCAATTCTCTATGCTGTTACATGCTGGTGTAGCAGGCTGAAGATCGCAGACGCTAACAAGATCAATAAAATAATCTGCAAAGCTGGAATGTTGGGGGGCTGGAGCTAGACTTCTTAACAATGGTGTTTGAGAGGAAAATTCTGTCCAAACTACAAACTATACTGGACAACAATCTTCATCCACTCCATAAGGTCCTTATTGGCTACATAAGCTTCATTGACAGACTAAGGCTAGGTTCACACTGTGCCCTGAAATGACCCATATCTGATTTGTTAAGAAATCAATATTTTTTCTTAGGCCCTTCACATTTTCCACTTATTTGGACTTGTATGTGATCTCAAATATGAACGGGAAGCAACTCAAATGTGTCCCACATGCGCAAATTGACAGGTGTGTCTACGTAATACATAAACAAAGCAGGAGCACGTTTGTTAAAGTTGTAAAGCATAGAGTTGAGACAGTACCTCGCGTTCTGGTTCTGTGGCGGCAGCGGCAGAACTCAGCCAACAACCTGGTATTGTGAAGGAGATTAAGCAGGAAGGTAAGGGCTTCTGTCCTGGCGCTGTGTGGGGCAATAACAGCAACCTCCATTGAAAGGGGTATATGGATGCAGAGTCGCAGCCAGGAGTGGTAGGATGTTGATATACTGTGCTTCTCATAGAGTTCATCAACAATTTTCGGCACACGTGAAACACCGCCAGCGCCACTGTCTCTGGACGAAAAGGCAACTTCTGCAGTAGTTTATATAACAACTGTGGCTGTCACATTCATCTCAATATATGAAAAATGTTGTCTAGCCATAATATGTAGTGCCTTAAATAAAGTATATTTAAAAAAAAATGGAGAAAAAGTGAAGCAGAGGATGGAGTCAGTGTTATTAGTATTCCTCGGCTTCACTTCTTCTCCATAACGGTGGTGATTCTACAGATATGACAGCTGCTTTTTCACATACAAACACACATGCGCGCGCGCACACACACACACACACACACACACCCACACACACAAAGATGTGTTTGTGCATGAATGCGAAGCCGTTCAGACTGCAGTCGCATGACTAGTGACAACTTTAACACTTTTTTTAATGATAAAATTAAAAAGATCAGAGATAGAATTAACCTGCTTCTCCCCATTCAATCTGAGAATGTACCTCCACAATTAATAAAACCAGTGGTGGCCCCAATTTTCTCCTTAGAAGAATTTAGTTCCATAACCCTCCTGGAGTTGACCTCTCTGGTTTCCTCTTCCAAACCCACTACATGTAAATTGGACCCCATACCAACCCCACTCTTTAAAGACTCTCTGTCAGAGCTTGGCGATGTTACATTAAATCAAATTAATATTTCACTTCTAAGTGGTTATGTTCCTTAGGCCTTTAAAGTAGCAGTAAATAAACCCTTACTTAAAAAAACCTACCCTTATGCTAATGTTCTATCAAATTACAGACCAATTTCTAATCTTCCATTTATCTCCAAAATCCTTAAGAAAGTAGTGGTTGCACAATTGTGTGATCATTTACATAGGAATGATCTTTTTGAAAAAATTCAGTCTGGATTTAGAATCCACCACTTGATCTCAGTGCAGCATTTGACACTATTGACCATAAGATCCTACTTCATAGGCTAGAGTATGATGTTAGGATCAAAGGAACTGCACTTGTTTGGTTTAAATCCTATCTAACAGATAGGTTCCAATGTGTTCAAATAAACGAGGACTCCTCTGTACACACTAGAGTTGATTGCGGAGTTCCACAAGGCTCTGTACTTGGGCCAATTCTTTTTACATTGTATATGCTTCCTTTAGGCAAAATTATTAGACAACATAATATAGATTTCCACTGCTATGCAGATGATACGACCCAAACTACATCCCTCGGCTTCAGTCATGTTTTAAAGTCATCCAGACATGGATGACCCAAAATTTTCTGCTTCTAAATGCAGAAAAAAACAAAGTTATAGTATTAGGACAAAAACATGAACCTGGGGGTGTTATTCCATAATAGCTTGAGTTTTGATGAACATGTTAAGCAAATTAAGTTAAGCAGAATTGCCTTCTACCATTTAAGTAATATTAAGGCAATTAGAAATATTCTGTCCCGTTAGGATGCAGAGAAACTAATCCATGCCTTCGTAAACTCTAGGCTGGATTACTGCAATTCTCTTTTATCAGGTATTTCCTTCAGGTCCTTAAAGAACCTTCAATTGGTCCAAAATGTGGCAGCCCGCATATTGACTGTAACCAAAAGACGGGAGCACATAACTCCTATCTTAGCCTCCCTGCACTGGCTCCCAATTAAAAGTAGAATTGATTTCAAAGTTCTACTATTAACTTACAAGGCCCTAAATAATCTGGCCCCTTCCTATATTAAGGATCTGCTTTCCCCCTATAAACCTAGCAGACCGCTCCGATCATTAGATTCGGGTCTATTAGTGGTTCCCAAAATTACTAAGAGTAGAACAGGAGGTAGAGCCTTTAGCTACCAAGCCCCTCTTCTGTGGAATCAGCTTCCGCTTCAGGTCAGGGATTCTGATTCAGATTCTCTACATTCTACCTTATCTATTTAGTGTCGCCTATGGGAACTTTTTGAATGTTTAATCTTGTAGTTTAAACTAAGCTGCTATAAGTTTTTAAATGCTGGGGTGGGGGGCTCTCACATCATGCACTTAGAACGAGTGCATAGTCTGAGCACCCACACCTCCCTCCTCCTCGTCCCTGTGTCACTCTCTACTCCACTCTCTCCCCCAATCTATTGAACTCCATTTTTTTTCTGTTTCTCTTTTTTATTCCAGTTGCTGATGTATGGGTCGATGCCAGAATTAGGATAACGAAGACTAGGAGGATCAGCAGTAGGATGGCCAGATCATAGCCTAAGAAATCATACACCTACTGACATAACTGCTTCTGGAAGCATTTGAATTCTGACTATGTGCTGTATCTCTTGTATTTGTTTTTTTTTTTTGTATGTTTATGTTCTGGTAACATCCATTGCACTGTCTGTCTGTCCAGGGAGTGGATCCCTCTCCTGTGGCTCTCCCTAATGTTTCTACCGTTTTTTTCCCTGTTAAAAGGGTTTTTTCCTCATTTTTTCCTTACCCTGGCTGAGAGTCTAAGGACAGAGGATGTTACCAACCCTGTAAAGCCCTATGTGACAAATTTGATTTGTAAATGTGGGCTATATAAATAAAATTTGATTGATTGATTGATTGATGTAAAAATAATGGATATGAATCGGAATTAGGACCACATCTTGAAGTGACCTGGGTCGCATGTGAAAAAAAATTGGGTCTGTGTCGTTCATATTGTCAATAACAAATCGGATACAGGTCGCATATTGGCAAAAAAAAAATGGATTTGGGTCCTTTCGGGGCGCAGTGTGAACGTAGCCTAATTCCACCTAGGTGCGCCACTGAACGGCATAGGAAATATTTCCTGCCTACAGCTATTAGACTTTACAACTGCCACCTGAAGATGTGTGTTTTTTTCAATCTTGTGTAATATCGTGTTTTGCATGTTTATTCTGTTCTTTCACATTTCCCGTCTGGTCATTTAACTGAACCTTCTCCAGTGCAATACGCCATAGATGTTCCTTATACCTGCTGTCACAGTTGTCATTTTTACCTGCTGTTCACTGCTGTGTCACGGGGGTTGAGGTATGTGTGGACCCTGAAGGTTCACACCTTAGACACAGGTATTGCCCCTGAGCTAAACTTACTGTACATTATTGCACATTTATTGATCTTTTCCTTCACTGATCCACCGTATTTATTTCATTTTATCTTATTCTGTATTATTATTATTATTGTATTATTTATTTTTACTTTCCCACCTTTACATTTATTGCTTTCCAAGTGTGCCTGACATGGACCAATTGTACCAGAACATTTTCCTTCGGGATAATAAAGGTATTCTTATTCTGATAGCCGACAGTAGCCTATGTGACTACTTAAATGTAGAGAAAACTCATGGATTAAGCTGCCTTTAAAAATTTGGAAAATGATAACAAAATACAGATTAGAAGAGGGTTGTGATACTGAGGTGGTGTGCATATGTCACAGTTTGCCCCATGTAAATTAGATTCAAGGATTGAGCAAATAATGGAATAACAGCTTTATGTAAGATAATGAAAGATAACGCATTGCTCAGTTTTGAAATAGTCAAAGAGAAATTTGTATTAGAAACAAATTATTTTTATCACTACTTACAGCTAAGTCATTATGTTAGTGAAAATATAAAACATATCAGACTCAAGTAACCAGTTGTTGGAATGGTTTAAAAGGCATACGACCCAAATAAGGATGGGGTATTGTCTCAGGGCTATATAAAGGGCTAATAAACATGAAAACCCACGCAACCCTGTACATTAAAACAAAATAGGAAACGGAGGGTGGGAAAAAAAATAAAAAATACAGAAGAGAAATGGACTAACATTGGAAATGTAGCTGTTAATTAAGTTTGAGAGAGTTTTGCTGGGAAAGCCTGATCAGATATTTTATTACACCTTACCAAAAATCCCACTACAAGGACAATCTACAGCTTGTTGGAGAAAGCTTGTAAATACCGAAGCCAATTATTACCATATTTTCTGGGAGTGTCAGGTTTTCATGCTTACTGGGAAGAAATACACATAGCGGTTCGAGACATATTTGGGAATCACCTGCCACTTCACAGTAAAGTTTTATTCTTTGGACTCGTCCCTGAAGGATGGTCAAGGAAGGATAAATATCTATTCAATATATTACTGGTGGCAGGAAAAAAAAGGCTCTTACAAGAGGTTCCAACATGTGGATGGACACCACAATGGAAATATACAGAATGGAAAGGTTAACAGCAGATATCAACTACAAAAGGGATTTATTTGTTTCATGATGGAAGACGTGGACAGAATATATAATACCACTCAGACCAGGATTGGATTAGATAGGCTGCAGTAGGTAGCAGTGACTGAACCTTTTTTTCCTTTTGGGGTTTTGCTGTGTTTCTGATGTGTTTTGGTTGTGTGTATTTCGATTTTACTCTTTCTTTCTTCTTTCTGTTATGACAATAGAACATTCATGCTTATAATATGTAACGATGGAAGTATTGTATTTGATCTACATGCAACTGAATGCCAATAAAAAAGTTGATTTAAAAAAAAGTGACAAAGCGGAGACAATTGTGCACTTCTTACAGGCCTAGGATTTCACGCATATCCAAGCACTTGTAAGAGTTTGTCAGCATGAAGCCTTCCTGGCAAAGGTGCACGCATCAAATGCAAAGTTCCAACACACACATCACATCACCAGCCAAATGCTGTTTTTATATTTATAGTATATAAATGTATGAACTCCTAAAGACAAAAACTCATGTTTGTTTTCCTGTGAAGTGGATTAAGGAACACCAAAAGGCTCTTGACCAGCTAATAGACATCCTGTCCAATCCACCAGTGCTGGGTTATCCTGATTTTAACCTAATTTCATGCTTCATACAGATGCATCAGAACAGGGATTGGGTGTAGTTCTGTATCAAGATCAGGAAGGAAAGCTGAGGGTGATTGCCTATTGTCAAGGACATTGACACCTGCAGAGTGAAACTACAACCTTCTCTCAGGCAACCTTAAATTTATGGCCTTAAAGTGGGCCTTAAGTGCGAAATGTCGAGATTATTTATTCTATGTGCCCCATTTCATTGTCTATACAGACAAAAATCGTTGACATACGTGATAAGCACTGCTAATCTAAATGCTGTAGGCCACCGGTGGGTTGGTGAGCTTGCTGATTTTCAGTTCAAGGTAAGATATCGAACAGGAAAAGTGAACATTGATGGTGACAGTCTGTCAAGGTTGCCTTTGGACATTGACAGCTATGTAAACTTATGTACGCAGGAACTGTCCAGAGACACCATTCTGGCAACATTGGACGGCAGCAGGGTGGCCATGTAATGTGATGTTGCTTATGTAGCTGTCCTTAACTTATCACAGAGCCGTCCAAACATGAAGCAACCAGAACTCCTTCCAACCATAAGCCATGCTGAGCTTATGAAACCTCAGAAAGATGATCCTGCCATCAGTCAAGTCATCAGACTAAAAGAAGCTCATGACACTCTGACCAGTGACATGAGAAAGAGGGTTAGTGGTCTTATTAAAAAATCCTGCATTAGTGGGAAAAACTTCATCACAGAGATGGCCTACCACCGTGTACAGTAGGCCACAACTTGCAGACACAACTTGTCTTGCCCCATCATATCGGACCTGGGTCCTAAAACACCTTCATAATGAAATGGAACACCTTGGTAGGGAGAGTGAGCAATTCTACTGGCCATATATGAAACAGGATGTTGAGGCTTGAGACAAGAAAATGACTATGCATCAAGAAGAAGAAATCAGTCTCTTACAGAGCACCCATGGGAGGCATTACCACAAGCTCAACCCTAGAGCTTGTGTAGATTGACTACCTTCAGCTGTAGCCTAGTAGAAGAGGCTGTAAGTACATTCTGGTTGTTGTAGCCCATATGACCAGGTTTGCAAAGGCCTATGCAACCAAGAATATGTCTGGAATAGCAATGGCAGAGAAACTCTCTCAAGATTTTATTTCACTGTTTGGTTATCCCTGAAAACTACATCATGACCAAGGAAGAGAGTTTGAAAACAACCAGTTTAAAACCTTTAAAAGCGATTGGGTGGTGTCGGTCCTTCAAGAACGACTCCCTATCATCCTCAAGAAAACCCTGCAAAACAGGCTTTTCCCATTTTTATTTGATGTATGGCCATCATCCCATGTCTGCCTGTGGACTTAATTTTTGGTTTGGGTACCGATAAAGATGCTAGTTCTCCAAGAGACTACAGAGGGAAATTGGCCTTTATTACCGTGGCCCTGAGGTGCAAAACAAATTTGCAAACTCTGAAACAAAAATACATTTATGAAAACAAATTTCCAAACTCTGAAACAAAAATACATTTATTAAAAAACAAATTCACAAACTCTGAAACAAAAATACATTTATGAAAACAAATTTACATTTTAAGAAAACATTTTTACAAACTCTGAAACAAAAATACATTCATGAAAACACTTTTACATAAAAAACAAACTTACAAACTCTGAAACAAAATTACATTTCAGAAAACACTTTTTACAAACTCTGAGACATAAACACATTCATGAAAACACTTCAAAACAAACTCCGGAAACACGTTTACAATCGGCGAGACAAATTTACATATTGACGAAATACTTTTACAAAAGCCTGAAACAAAATTACAAGTACAAGTTGCTGATGAAAGAGGAACGTCCCAAGTAACTTCCCCAACCGGAAGAGAACCAACCATGATGGACGGCAGTCAAATGGTGTTTTGCAGCGATCGTGTATGAGCCGACTAATGCTGTCTTGAGTTTTGTGAGGTCAGTTTTTGTTGTTATTCAATTCCACGGCTCAGATGGACGGACAGGGGACATCTCATCAGCCGGATAATGTTTAACAAAGTAAGTGCAAGGAGCATCGCTAACCATCGCTATATGAGCTACGTGAATCAGTGTTATCACTGTTATTAACTTTCTATAAGCTTTGTGTAACGTTGAGTTCAACCCAGACACGACCAAACACACTCTGCGCTTGGTTTCAACGCTTTATTACAATGCACAGCATTCACTGGCCACAATGTATATTCAGTCCTTTCACTGTCTGGCTTTCGTCAGCCTCCACTGACGGCATAGCAGTCTCTGCTGTCCCAGCTCCTACTAATATAGAACGCAGTGTTATCACGGGAATTACCCTCACCTGTCATATATGCTGCAGCTGCGTCGCCGCTCCTGTGTTTATTCTGCTGCAGCTGACCGCTAACCTCCGACCGCCTCCACACTTTATTGCTTTTTTTTTTATTTCAGCAGAAAAACCTTGACCATCACATAAGCAATGCATTAGTGCAGAGGTCCAACAATCATCAGTCTTCTATCTACGGCCAACAGGAAGACATCGAAGACATTTTACATACTAATCTACTAACACTACTATCATTAACCTTCCTAACTTCCTATCTATATTCTACTAATTTACTTATCGACTAACATCCACCATCAACATGTTCAGGTTTTACATGCCTCAATCCTACCCTTGTCTGTATCTATTGAATTGGTTTTGTACTTATTTTATTCATCCATTGGACTGCACTGTACTGCTGTTGGAACCATAATTTCCTGGAGGATAATTCTGAAGGATTATTAAAGTTCTATCTATTAATGTATCGGGCTAAAAAGCGTGCATTTTACCCTCTCCCTCTGTTTTAGATTCATCATTCTAAAACTGTGTCTTTTTCACGAATCACTGCTAGTCTGTGAATGTATCCATAAAATGCAGTTCACGCTCATTAACTTTATATATTTTTCCAACTTTATTTAATAAAGCTGTGACAAATGTGACACTTTATCAACATGCTACACCATTACAATAAAAGTCTGTTTTCCACTCATTGCTGAGTCATTTATTTTAGTGTCAGATACAGTTCAATTGCAGACTGCCAGGACTTCAGTAAGTGGTTCCTCTCCATGATAATATCCAGATACTGCAGCATGTTGACATCCTCACATGGAGCACTTCACTGACTCATACATACATAAATCTATAAAATAAATGATGGTTTGAGTAAATGGACGAAGGGTAAATACAGTACTATTACATAATGGCCACTTACCTCCTCTTTCTGAATATGGACCACCAGGACTCAATCCGCTGGTCGTACGTGTATGAGCCATACATGTGGCTGGCCTGGGGTCCACTAAATTGCTGCCATGGTCCCGTTTTCCGTGTCGTAATGAGTCCTCAGTCTCATAGGAACGGCAGCGAGTTGTCAATAACTCATACGTCTACGGCGTAATTACGGAGTGTCCCCCATTAAAACACTTTGTGCACTGCTGCAGCAGAGCTGGTCCATCCGTCTGAGCCACTGTATTAAAACACTCCAAAAACTGACCACACAAAACCATGTTTGTCGGCTCATACGCGTTCACCGCAAAACATCGCTTGACTGCCGTCCATCACGGTTGGCTCTCTTCCGGTTGGGGAAGTACCTTGGGACGTTCCTCTTCTGTCAGTAACTTGTACTTGTAATTTTGTTTCAGGCTTTTGTAAAAGTGTTTTGTCAACATGTAAATTTGCCTCAATGATTGTAAACGTGTTTCCGGAGTTTGTAAAGTGTTTTCATGAATGTGTTTATGTCTCATAGTTGTCTCATAGTTAGAGTTTGTAACAAGTGTTTTCTGAAATGTAATTTGTTTCAAAGTTTGTAAAAAAAAAAATTTTATGTACATTTTTTTCATAAATGTATTTGTGTTTCAGAATTTGTAAAAATATATTTTAAATGCAATTTTGTTTCTGTTTTGTAAATTTGTTTTCATAAATTATTTTTGTTTCAGAGTTTGTAAATTTCTTTTCTGAAATGTAATTTTGTTTCAGAGTTTGTAAATTTGTATTTTTAAATGTAATTTTATTTTTGTATTTGTAAAAGAGGTTTGCACCTCAGGGCCTTCGTACTTTAGGATGAAGGAGGCATACAGACTAGCCTTTGCTAAGAGTCAACACTCGAGTATGAGGGGAAAGAAATACTATGACGGACATGGTCCTTGGACCCAGTCACCGTGTCTTGGTATACAACTTGAAAGAAAGGGGTGGTCTGGGTAAACTAAGAGCATACTGGTAGAAGGTGATCCATATTGTGAAAGAGAGGGTTGCTTAGGGTCCAGTGTATGAGGTGGTTCCAGAAACCGATGGAAGTGGAATACGCACATACAGCTTTTTCGTCCTTATGCTACGGCTCTGTTTGGCTTGGGAAAATAATTGCATTTATTAAATGTACGTATTTGATGAAAGTGCATCAGTGGTGTGCAGTGGTTCAGAAGAAGAAGTTCCATTTACCGACAGTATTGAAGCAAGAATGTGAAAACATCCGGGGGTAGGGCAAAGTGATTTCACAACACACGGTGGAGCATGCATACGGAGAGTACGGATACGGAGAGCCCTCTCCCCCCTTCCCACCGTCATAGCAAAGGAGGGAAGAGCGGGCAAAGGGGTTCAGTAATTACCTTTAACTTTTTTTAAGCACGGAGCAAATGTCTGAGCGTCTGTAATGTGTCTGAACGGCATGACTCGGCACTATGAACAGACTTAGAAAACTGCAATAAAGGACAGCAGTTCACTATCACTTTGACTATAACTTTTTTATATTTATTAACTTCAGTTCAATATTTGTGTCTAACAGCAGGCTTATAAATGGGATTGTGTCGCTACTTTGTTCAACTTTATACCAACGGCACCAGACAAACAATTTTGATGTACGGTAGGCTGAACAGAACTGAAGTTAGGGTAGATCAGGTAACGATGTTGCAAATAAAAGAAGAAAAAAATACAGAGGTTAAGGTAAAAAAACACATAAAGGTAAAAGGTAACAAAAACATATACTGTCTTATCTTAATTTTAGAAATCAAAAAATATTTGCGGCTCCCAGCGTTTTCTTTAACCTGGAAACTGGTACCAAATGGCTCTCTGGGTGTTAAAGGTTGCCAACCCCTAGCAACAGCCCCACTCATTCAGAGAGCAAGAACCAAACACGCACATACAGGAAGACAGAGTGAGAAGAACTCAACCAGTGACTCTTCAGACGGTGAAGAGCCCTGATACTGGTTGAGAATACTGATACAGGATACTGGTAGAGACTAGGAAACACACAAGTGAAACCTGTATATCACCACAAAGGACAAACTGACCAACATTACAATGATGTGATAGCCACTAAAAGCTCGGCTCAAACTCCAACACTTTTATGTGAAGGGGCAAGTGGACATGCTAGTGTACATGCTGGTAAAGAAGTGGAGAACTCACCAGAGCTAGAGAATTGAGAAACCAGACAGAGAGCACATGGAGAGGATTGGGCAGATGAGGAGCACTTGTCTGCTGATCAAATACTAGCTGAGCCTGAGCAGGAAGCCAGCAGGCTGGTAACCACTCAGTAGTAAGTGAGCAGTTAAATGATGGTCAAACCACTCTTCCTCAAATTCGGAGGTCCACTGTTGAGACGAAGCCTACCCAGATGCTCACATAACAAACCCTCATATAAACCATGCACCATGTGCAACACTGTGGGTCTATGGATTGCCTCCGATTACAACCTGGGAGATGCAATCATACCCCGTGATCTACCCAACACTTTTTCAGATGTCACCATATCTCTCACCATACCAGATCTTACCACACACACCAATTCAACAATGCACCATACCACCATATTTGTATTGATAGTCACATACACATCATTAGACACTGAATGTTGAATAGTGTTAGATATTACAGAGTTTCAAGAGTATATAAATGTCTGGGAGTTTGTGACGCTTATAAAAGATAAAGTCACATTATATAACATTTTATTTTGAAACTATAATTAATGATGAAAACAATATGTTAATATGTGCCAATGGGATCAATTAGTACTTTTGGTAATAGAGGAGCCTGTTCCTAAATGTTACTAGCAGAGAGCAGGGTGGCAAGCTGCTTCTCATAACTAATTCTGGTTAACTTCCTCATTCTGCTGAGCAAAGCTGAACTAGACAGAAGCACTTTATCGTTTCCTTTATTTTCGTTGTGACCAAACCATTTTTTGGGTTCTGTCTCCAGCATATTTAACTTTGTCTTAAAAACTATTTGGTTTATAATCGTACTTATTGCAGTTTATAAATAGCAAAAACAGATAAAAGTCTAGCAGTCATACCAGACAAAGTATTCAGCGTTTTTATTGAACTACATCAAAAAGTGTGAAATGCAATGGAGCCAGAATAGTCTCAAAAAGAACACACAGGTAAGCACAGATCCGCAAGCGTATTCTGAGAAGAACACATGCTTAAGCATGTATCCGCAAGCGTATTCTGAATAGAGCACACGCGTAAGCACTGATGTGTGAGCTCAGACGAGCACACAAGCAACGCTTCACACTTCAAAATATGTTGCCGTACGCCAAGCTTAAAGCTTTTGTGATGTTTCTTCGTATTGCACATGCACAGTACCTTGTTTTGATTAACTTTGATGGTGTAGGGTGCAATAACATATTATAGGCCTATAGTACAGTACAGTACACACTTTTAATCCAAAACAACACAGCAATGCAGCATTATCTCGGATAGCGACCAATATGAAAACTTTCAGCTATTTAAGACTTGACTTGGACTTGGGACAAATGACTCAAGACTTGACTTGGATTTGAGACGAAAGACTCAAGACTTGACTTGGACTCACACATAAAGACTCGAGACTTGACTTGGACTTGGAAAAAGTGACTTTACACCTCTGCACATGCAAATCGCTCCAGATGCCATTTTTATAGGACGTGAACTTGGTTTTCAGGTGCAGTTTAGTGACGTCACACACGGACCCTTGTGGGGACACTGCCGTGTGATTGGCTACAAACAAGTGAGACTTCTGATTGGCTGGTGACGGACTGACATAGCAAAATTACGCTCGCAAATCTGGTCTGCGTCTCAAAAAGTTTCTCTAAAATAAAAATTTGCATGCGCGTAGTTGAAAAAAATAAAGGCAACGTACCACAATTCACAATTGTATTTAGAATAATTCACAAATGTATTTTGATGTGTGAAGTGTTGTTTGTGTGCTCTTCTCAGAATCCGCTCGTGGATCCGTGCTTGCGGGTGTGTTCCTTTTTAATACTAGTCTGGCTTCATACATGCTCCTTCTTTTCAGTTACAATAAGTTGAACAAGGGTCATAAGTCACATTTTATTTTCATCATTAATTTTTTGGGGTTGCGAAACTAAGCAGTTATTCAGATAATTGATTGAAAAAAGAATAAATGAATACAGTATTAGACTAAACTGATTTCCTATAAAGAACTGTAAAAGATGGTGTTATTATTGTATATGTATTAGGATGGGGTATTGATGTCGTATGCACTGCACTGATAAAAAAAGATGGATGTGAAAAGGATATTACGCAATATTTTGTATAGCAATTAAGAAATTCTGCTGAGCGAAGCTGAACTAGACAGAAGCACTTTATCGCCAGTGTCTTTATTTTTCCTATTCTACTGGAACCTTATCTGTTCTACAGGATTTCCGTCTGGAACCTGTAACATAATCGCAGGGTTAAAGTGATATAGGTATTGATTCAAACAGTATAACGAATATATAACAATGTATAGAATAAGATTTATATATAGTTTATATAGTTAAATATATTTAGAGTTTTCATCCTAGGTAGATCACTTCAACCTGGTCAGTAGCTCACACGACAAAAAAATGTGTGGGCACATCTGGAATTGGGGAAAAAACAAAAACAGAATAGGAGGGGTAAAGTAACATAACCTTTACATGGCCATTTTAATTGTAAAGTTCTCCCAGGAGGTGGATTTGACAGAAACAAGATTTGTAGCCACTGTCAAATGCTTTCTTATAACTGAAGTACTTCCAGTCTAAAATAGCACTTAAATGGAACCACAATGAATAGAAAGAATGTGGAGTGTGGCTTCGGCAGACTACACAGAAAACAAAACAACACGACAAATCCATGAGTTGTTTTAAAAGGAGAGTGAAAAGACTGAAAAAGTGACACATTTACAATATATATCTGCTGGTGCTCTTACTGGGCCCTACTAGACAACACTCAGTAAGCCAGTGTTACCTCAGTGTAACTGTGGGCAATGCATTCACCCACTCTGTTATGAAAAAAGAGACGAGAGCCATTTTGCCGAAAACTTGTGTGGGTCACGATGCTGCCACCAACGTGCTTCACTGTAGGTATGGTGTTTTTTGGGGGGTTTGTTTTTGCGTTAAACGTACATTTTAGAGTTATGACCAAAAAGTTCCATCTTTTTGTTTTATCGGATCACAACAAATTTTTCCACATATATTTGGGAGATTTCAAACATCTTTCTGCAAAATGGAGCCTTGATTAGATGTTTCTCTTTGAGTGTTAAGGCTTCATTCTTGGCACCCTTCCCCACAGCCGAGACATATGAAGGAGACGGGAGATTGTTTTCACATGTACAACGCAGCCAGTATTTGAGAGATATTGCTGTAACTCCTTCAGTGTTGCAGTCAACCTCTTGGTTGCCACCCTGACTACTTTTCTCCTTGTTTTTTCATCAACTTTGGTTTGGCGTCCTGTTCTTGTTATGGTTGCTGTTGTGTGTTCCGTGGTTGATTTAACTTCTTCAAAATTGATTTGTACCCTTCACATTACCTACCTTTGAATAAAAAAGATCCCTCTGATGCTTTGAAACATGTGCCTACAAAAATGTGATAAAAATCTACTGGAACAGCCAATTTTTATTTGGGGTTCGTCAGAAGGACTTTACATGGTGACAGGTGTGTGTTCACTCCATTTACGTTTGTTGAGTCAGCCATGCCCCAAGTTATACAGAAGGTGTGCATTCTTATGCAACAAGGGTCGTTTTTATTTTTTTCCTGGTAAGGATTTCAGATTGTTTTTCAATTGCATATTACATGTTATGTGTTACATTAACAGTGAAGAAAATTGACTCTCCACTTGAACTTGTTGTGTCTTGTGATCTATGTTTGTGTCTTGTTTGCGTGATGTTTTTAGATCACAAAAAGCTGGCTTTGCACAAGAGTGTATATATATATATATATTAGAGCTGGGCGGTATACCGTTTGCACCGGTATACCGGTAATTTTTATTTTTATGATATGAATGAATCCCCATACCGGTATGTGTGCATATGTCGGGAACACATGGAGGCGGAACGTTGCACAGCAGTAGATTGAGCGAACAGTAAACAGTGTTGCACCAAACAAACCAACTGTGCACGAGAGCGGTAG
The DNA here is from genome assembly GCA_016785265.1 of Paraplagusia blochii. Taxonomy (NCBI): domain Eukaryota; kingdom Metazoa; phylum Chordata; class Actinopteri; order Pleuronectiformes; family Cynoglossidae; genus Paraplagusia; species Paraplagusia blochii. The sequence goes on along the minus strand of JAFBJS010002804.1, from coordinate 59,514 downwards.
TAGTAGTAGTGGCAGTACAGGGAGTTGACCGGTCAGAAAGAATGGAGGGAGATAATTCTAACACACTCATTCCAAAACAAGGAGCGGTGTCTGCTGTGTGGAGGTACTTTGGTTTGAGAAATCCGACTCGGACCAAACACGGGTAATTTGCAAAGGTTGTCGAGCTATTGTTTTAGCAGCCGGCGGCAACACAAGTAAATTGCTTCACCACCTCCGCCACATATCCTGGACTACGAAGATTGCATGAAAATGAAACTTGCAACGTTGGCACTGCAGAAACACATAACACTACACAGTCTTTAAAAAAAAGCAAACGGTGGAATGATATTACCAACTCTATTACACTCCACTTAGTCAAAGACTTTTATTATTTGTTAGAAATGTTAATAAATCTATAAATGTTAATAAAGTCTATATGGATGCAACTTGTTTAAGAAGGTGTGGTTGTTTATGAAGTTTTCACTTTACAGTCACAGGGGGCACATCTCTCTTACATTGCAGTCATCTATAAATGATGTTTTCAAGTTGCACAATAACGAATTCTGTATTTTTACTGCAACTGTCTGGATCATTCAGTCTGATATCTGCACCTCATTACAATTGAGTGCCTGACACTCAATTCTTTGTGAACAGCAACATTTTGTGGGACCATTAAAACCAGGGTTAATAACTATAATTATTTTCTAAACAATTAGGAATTGAGGTTAACACGTAAAAAACAATACCGTGATAATTTCAAAAAATATCGTGATATCAATTTTTGGTCATACCGCCCAGCTCTAATATATATATATATATAAAATACTGTAATAATCTACAGTATATACCACAATGTACATACAGTGTACACATATTTGTGTTTTTATGTATAAATACAAACATTATGTATTATGTGTATGTTTACAGTATATATATATTTGTAAACTTTATATAATTTTATCTCTCTCTTCTACATGTAATTATTTTCTCCTCAATGTAATTATATCATCAAACTAGAGAGATAATGATATTCCTTACATCAATTCTTACAAGTATAACTATAATTTCCGAAGGATACCACCCGAGGGATTAATAAAGTTCTATCTATCTATCTATCTACTAGTGGATATCTAACTCAGCCCAGAGGGAAAAAAATGTTTATTTTATTAATTATCTACTGGAGAGACACTGTAAGAACTGGCGTACAGTTCTTCTGCACCGTCAAACACAGTCGTATTCCTGCTTCGACGTCGAAAATGTGAGAAAATATTGACTCGGAGAAACAGACTGTATTTCTCAGAATGTGTTTCAAATATGGATGGATGAAATGTGCTGACAAATATATAAAATTAAGTAATCAAGCAGCCGTTTAAATCAATCGTGTCATGGTTTTTCGCCTTATTATTCGCAACACTACGGCGTAGACGCCCAGATTTCCCCTCGTTTCTCGGTTACAGGCTTTTGGCCAGTTTATCGCTTCTACCTGTTAATCCCAGCCCCGGCTCCAGATCCATCTCTTTCTTGGGTAGGAGCTCCGTGGCTCGGATTGCTGAGCTGTCCAGTTTCCGCTGGTCCTGAAATGGAAGACGAAGCCGGCGTAGAAACGGCAGGTCCGGCCTGTACCGCCTGTCCCTCCCCTTCCATGCTCGCCTCGTTACCCATGGCCTCTGGATAGGTGGGAACGCAAAAAGAAGCTGTAGAGAGTGGTGGTACAGCTGTTGAACAAACAGATAAAACTCAGAGCTGCTCTTCTTCCGCCATCATCATCGACAATTTAGAATTCTGCACTGAGCACGCGCGCTGACGCAGTGGGTGGGACCACGGCTTGCTAATACGTGCGCGTTCACGCTGCACGGGTCAGCGCATACGCAGTGATGTGCAATATTGGGACTATGAGAGTGACCTCTTAAATTCATGTTGGCGTATATTCAACGTAATGCACTAGAATTACATTTGATAACGTACAAACGACCAGTAGAAGCAAGATGTACATTAATGGAAATGATCTACACAGCTCAGAATATATGTATGTACTGTATGTACCAGTGATGTGTGGTGAGGTTCCTGCCTGGTGAGGCAGTGAGGTCGGCACAGTTATATTTTTACAAATATGTGAACCCTACAGAGTAGTTATTTAACATTAGATTGGCAACATTTAATGTATTTTGTTATAAAACATCAGCATTCTTTACATATACAAAATGTAGCATTTTGTATATGTAACACTTTTAAAACCGTTATTAAAGTCTTACTGTTGAGGTTATAATACGACCTTAGTATTTTATTTTGTTAAACTTATTCTGTTTTCCGGATATGACGTTGTTGTTGAAAGTTTTGTTGAGACGTTATCCGTATGTAAGAATTCTGCAAGTGCTCAATAATAAATGATACACGCTGCTGGTACAAGTAAGATCCGACTAAGCCTGATTTTTGATTCCTGTTAATAGAGGATATACCACTGGAAAACTCAACAGGTTATGGGCCCAGGAAAAGTCGGAACTTTGGCTTAGAGGAAGGAATAAACACGACACATTACGTGAGTCCTCTTGAAAGCTTTGCCGACAGGCTCGAAGAAGTCGATTTTGACGAAAGAAGAAGATTTGTGTATCCAGACGTGAGTGAACAAGAGTAAACACGGATAGGAATTATTAGCACAATGGCTAATCATGCAGCAACAGCTATGACGCATATTCGACGGAACAGAAGAAAAGTATGATCTTTGGGAAAGGAGATTTCTTGGCTATCTGCATACTGCATAAACTTAAAGAGACTATATTGCATGAGCCAGTCGGAGTAAATCAACAAGAGCTGAAAAAAGACAGAAAAAGAAATGCAGACTGCTATGCTGAGCTAATAAGGCTCATAGATGACAAGAGCTTATCACTTATCAGACATGAAGCTGCTGATGATGGGAAGAAGGCTCTCAACATCTTGAAAGAACATTATTGTGGTAAAAGCAAGCCAAGAATAATATACAGTATATATACCTCTCTGACAAAGCTGAACATGAAGGACAACAAGAGTGTAACAGACTATCTGATAAGGGCAAAAATATTATCACAGCTTTGAGAGTTGCTGGTGAAACCATGAGTGATGGACTGATCATAGCTATGATGCTGATTGTTGCCTGATTGTTTTAGGCCTCTTGCTGTACATAACGTAACATGTGACGTAACTCAAAATGAAGACAATGTTACTTTCTCAGACTTCAAAAGAAGACTCAGAGTGTATGAAGAAGCTGAAAAGATGAGAAGTGCTGATTCTACTGACAACGTGATGAAGACACATGTGAAACAAGGACAAGGACCCTCCAGGTCATACAAGAAAGAAGACACCAACATTACATGCTATAAATGTATGCACATGCATTAAAGGACACAAAGCGAGAAAATGTTACAACAAGGTATGGAGCAATTACTGCAAAAATAGCACGCACCAAGAGTCCATATGTAAGAAGAAGAGAGAACCAGATGGCGTAAGGAAAGTCATGGCAGAGGAGGGAGTCCGGGATGATAAGGATTATATGTTTAAAGCCAAACATCTGAAGGAGCAAAAAAACAGAAACCACAGTGAAGAAGAAAGGCATTCTACTGGACACAGGAGCAACATCCCACATTGTGAATGACCTTGAAAAATTTGTGACTTTTGAGAGCTCATTCCAGTCAGAAACTCATCTCATTGAGCTTGCAGATGGGACCAAGTGCAGCGGAAGAGCACAGAGAAGAGGGACAGCGATTATACATCTGCTGGACACCAATGGACAACATCGAGTTCAGTTAAGGAACGCACTGTACATGCCCTCATATCCTCACAACATCTTGTCAGTAGCAGGAGCAACTAATGGAGGCGCTACAATCACATTCTACAAAGGAAAGAGCAGCATGATAACTAAAGATGGCTGAGAGTTTGAGATTTATGAAAATGGGAACTTATACTATCTCCCAACTGTTGTGGACAATGTTGATCAGTGTAAGGGTTGTCGTGATCTTCAAGGGTGGCATGAAATCTTGGGTCACTGCAACTACGAAGATGTACTGAAATTACCAAATGTGGTTAAAGGTATGGAGATAAAAGGAAGTGTAGCGAAGCCTACAGTGTTCTGTGAAATATTCACTAAAGGAAATTTGTGCAAACAAGAAACAGGGAGCCAGATACAAAAGCGACAAAGCCCCTAGAACTAGTACATACAGACTTAACAGGTCCAAAAAAAACAGAGAGTCTAGAGGGACACAGATATGCACAATCTTTTACAGATGATTATTCTGGCATGATGATGGTGTATTCTCTGAGGTCCAAGAGTGATACAGAGCATGCTACAGAGAAATATATGGCTGATATATCACCTTATGGAGAAGTAAAATGCATTCGTTCTGACAGCGGAACTGAGTTCACTTGTAAAGACTTTCAGACACTTTTAACAGAGAACAAGATCAGACATGAGACATCAGCACCGTACTCACCTCATCAGAATGGCACAGCCGAGAGAGGTTGCCGCACATTATATGACATGGGCAGATGCATGTTGTTACAAAGTAACTTGCCAAATAAGATGTGGAACTATGCCATTCAAACTGTGGCCTACATAAGGAACAGGTGCTACAGCAAACGCACGAAGAAAACTCCTTATGAGTTGTTCACAGGAAAAGTAACAAACATGTCAAAACTACAAAAGTTTGTATCAACTTGTTTTGCTTATAAACAAGAGAAAGGGAAATTAGACTAAAGATGTGAGCAAGGTGTGTTCATGGGCTACGACAAGTACAGCCCTGCATATCTAGTTTATTTCTCGAATGAAGAAAGAGTAGAGAAGTACAGACTAGTCAAGTTCAACTAAAAAAAAGAAACACAAACACTAGGATCAAGCAGAGACCAATGTGTCGGATACATTTATCCAAATATTGAAAATACAGTCAGAAATGAAGGAAAAGACAGCGAGGAACCTAAGAGTGATGTTGCTGAACAGGCAGAACATGTGCAAAAAGATGGTAAAGATGAAGCATTTGTTAAAAGAAACCCCCAAAGAATGAAGAGAAAACCTGTACGACTGCAAGACTTTGAGACAGAGGACATAACAGACAATGTACATGTATGTGTAGATTACTGCTATAGGGCAGTATGTGACATTCCTCACACATATCAGGAAGCAATAATGTCATCTGATGTACAGAAATGGAAGCACGCAATGGATGATGAGATTAAGTTATTAGAAGAAAATGACACTTTCAAACTTACACACCTACCTCCAGGTAAACAAACAGTGGGGGGTAAATGGGTGTATGCTCTGAAAAGAGAAATTGATGGATCAAACAAATACAAAGCAAGATTTGTTGCTAAAGGTTATAGTCAAAGGAAAGGTATTGACTATGAAGAGACCTTTTCACAGACATGACAACTGTAAGAGTGGTCATGCAGAAAGCAGCAATGGAGAACCTGATTTTACATCAAATGGACGTTAAGACTGCATACCTGCTTGCACCTATTGACTGTGAACTTTATATTGACCAATATGAAGGTTACGAGAAAAAAATCTGACAATGGTGAAAAACTTGTGTGCAAGTTAGAAAAGTCTCTTTACGGACTGAAGCAGTCCGGGAGAAACTGGAATACTTTATTAAACCTGCATTTGAAAGAACATGGGTTCATACAAAACCCTGCAGACCATTGTTTGTATGCAAAGGAGAACTGCAAGGATAAAGTGATCATAATATTGTGGGTAGATGATTTGATCCAACGAAAAGGTGCTGCGAGAAGTCAAACACACACTCACTGAATATTCAAAATGAAAAATCCAAAAACCATTTTCTTGGAATAGATTTTGAACAAACTGAAGGAGAAGTGAGAATGTCTCAAAGACGATATGTGGAGAAGATACTGGACAGGTTTGAGATGGCAGACTGTAAACCGAGAGAAACCCCATGTGAATCAAAACTACAATATTCAGATGATGCTGCAAAACTGAGTGAACCAAGAAAATTCGGAGAAGCAGTGGGGAGTTTAATATACTTAGCCACCTGCACTAGACCAGATTTGAGTTTTGTGGTAAGCAAACTATCTCATTTTTTCACTCAGCCAACAGAAAAACATTGGAGTACCATAGAACATTTTCTCAGGTATCTGGAAGGTACAGCAGATCAAGGAATATGTTTTAAGAAAAATGATGCAGAGATTTTGGGTCTGGAAATGTACTGTGATGCAGATTGGGCATCAGACACTAAGGACAGATGAAGTACATCCGGATATTGTACCATTTTAAGCCAAGGAAGTTCTGTTATCTCCTGGAAGAGAAAATAACCAACAATTGCCTTGTCAACTTGTGACATCAGCTGTTCATGAGTGTATTTATTTGAAACAACTGCTCACAGGTATTGACAAATATGACTACGCAAAAACAAAAGTGTACGAGAACAATCAAGGGACAATAGCGTTTGCTAAAAATCCTATTTACTGACAAAGATGTAAACATATTGACATAATATACCATTTTGTTAGAGAAAATGTCAATAATGGAGCTTTGGAGTTGCTTTATTGTCCATCTGAGCAAATGATTGCGGATGTCTTGACAAAACCTGCCATGAAACATAGGTTGAAACATTTTGTGCATATGTTGGGGTCATAGAGAAATAATATGTTATGCATATATTGCATTAGATTGATTTCTGTTTAATATTAGGTCGGGTGGGGGTGTTGAGGTTATAATACGACCTAAGTATTTTATTTTGTTAAACTTATTCTGTTTTCCAGATATGACGTTGTTGTTGAAAGTTTTGTTGAGACGTTATCCGTATGTAAGAATTCTGCGAGTGCTCAATAATAAATGATACACATTGCTGGTACAAGAGAGATCCGACTACGCCTGATTTTTGATTCCTGTTAATAGAGGATATTCCATTGGAAAACTCAACACTTACCTTTACTAATACATGAAGGCCATGCGCCGCTCCTGCATTGATGACTCGCCTGTAAAAGTCCTCCTTATTTTTCTTTAGTTTTACAAGTCTCTCTGTCTCAATGGAGATCAGTGCAAAAGAAGTCAGTCGTCCTGGTATGCTTTTATTCTGTTTAGTGCGGTGAATGACCGCGATACCGACGGTGTAGTCGCTGGCACAGTGAGCATCAGCTGGAGGAACTTTGATGCCTCAGGAACAGTTTCAATTAGATCTTTCTCGGCCAAAATGCTGAGAAGCTGTCCAAGTGATCTACATCCATCCCTCACTTTAGTGCAACGAGATCCACCTTTAGTTTTACAAAGTGTGTTGCAGTCTATCTGAAAAGCGCGGATCGACTGTCCTGTAGTCTGGAGCTCCGGTGTTGGTCGTCCTTAAATTAGTATCTCCTGCTTTGATTGAAAGACCAGTTTAGAGAATTCTTTCAGTTTAGATATGTAATCCTCCATTTTGAAATAAGACCAAGCAATGAGGAAAAATACTTGATAGATGCACTTGACTTGCTGTTTACTGTAACTCGCTAATTCTATTACTGATTTGATTGGTTGGCCAAGTTGCAGGAAGAATCAACGGGATCACTATGACCCCCTGCCAGGAGGCTAGAGAACTACAGGCCTACCTTTGCAGCTCTGTGCAGCGGGTTTCTGTCCGCTCAGTACTAGAACATGTTACACAAAGACAGTTGTTGATAATCGAAAATAAAGACTTTGCATTATATACACAAGCTGAAACAATGACATGTTATTTATATGGTATTAGTGTTGAAACATTTTAATATCGACATGAAGAGGAACGGCAGAACGGTCTCCCTGCAGATGTGCCTGCACAGCATAGTGATTATGCAATCCTCGTAAGGCTTAGCTTCAGCGCTCTTCTCTTCAGTATTTGAACGGTAAAGGTGAAAATTCAGCGATTGTTTTTAAAAAACAATTCCAAAAATGGTACAGTAATGAAATTACATGAAAAAAAAAAAATAGCATAAAGAACAAAGATGCCAAAAGTCCACACTCCGATAAAATGTGGAAGACAGTCTTTTGCAGTCAATCTGCAAAAGGGGCACTGGTTCACACCACTAGGTGAAAAAAAATGACAGGAAGGAGTTGGATGCCATTGCCCCATGTAAAAACCCTCCACTGTAGATCCCCTGGTCTTTTCCTCAGTGGAGGTAAATATTCTCCTCCTTCCTTGTGCTTGTGAGAGGAGCCTAGGATTTCAACAGTCCATGGTAAAAAGGGCAGTAGACCGGCAAGGCTAGGCTTGCTAACATCAGTCAAAAACTGAATAGCATCCAAGCCAAGGTCGTTGACACGTCGGAGGATCCAATTGACCGGTTCTCTCCAAACCAAGTCCTGTGAGCTGTTGAGATACCTTTGTACAAAATGGAATCTGAAGGTGGCTATTCCACAAGATAGGTGGACCAAGCCCTGACCTCCCTCTGCCCTGGATAGAAACAACTCTGCCTAAGGCACCCAATGAAATTTGTCCCAGAAGACATTAACAATCTTCACCTGAATCTGGGTCAGGAGGGCTGGCGGAGGTTCCATGACCATGAGAAGCTGTCATTACATCAAAGAAGGTTGTTCACAACAAGAAGATGTCTCGAATAAGGTGGACATTGTTGCCCAAGCACGCAGTAAGTCTGGTCATGGTGGATAATCTCTTCCATTGCGGTCCTCAGTATGTTAGCCGGGAATTTTGACAGGAATTTGTAGTCAGTACAGAGGAGGGAGACAAGACGCCAGTTCTTTATGTCCTGCAAGTTGCCATTCTTGGGTAAAAGGGTAATGACCGCCCTCTGACATGACAGGGGTAGTGAACCCCCTCTAGGCACACGTTGAAAACGTCCAAGATGTCAGTGGCAAAAATGTCCAAGAAAGCCTTGTAGAATTCCACAATGAAACCCGGGAAGTTCTGGCTCTGCATACCCTGCAGTGCAGTGTGCAGCTCTTCCAGAGTTAATGGGCTGTTGAGCCGAACTAGGTCATCAGTCCGTCACTGCCTTTGAATTCACTCTGAAACAGTGATGCATAGAAGTTGACAGCTCTCTGTCCAAACTCAGAGAGTAGGGAGTACATCTGCTTTTCTTTTCAAGCCAGAAGAAGTACACAGTATGCACATCCACATCTGTGATGGATTGGACATGGGACCGAACCAGTGTACCCTGCACTTTGGGTGTCGAGCAGATTGGCCACTTGTATTCCAGAGCTATGATGTCTGCATCCAGACTTCTAATCGTTTTGTTGGTGTTTAGTGTGACATTGCAAGACTGCCATGACCTCCTCAGCTAAAGGAGTTGCCCCCCTTTATTTGCACCTCCACAATAAATATAATCAATCTTTATGATTGTGTGTGGTAACTTACAGTCATGGTGTGAAACTAAGTGAAAAATCGCGAACTATGTAAATCTTACGTTGAAAACGAGTGATGATTGGTTGACATAGTTTCATGCTAAGCCAATCAGAAAGAAACCTGGGCGAGTCTTCTTGCCTAATAGGGAAATAAACTGTCTCACACACAGGTGACGTGGTACAAGCACCCACAGGAAAGACGACAGCAAGTGGCAAGTTACAATAAAGATGCCGGTCAAAATATCTAAACTTCTATTTTGTTTGTACTGTAATGTACAGTAAACGTATAACTTATTTCCAGACTAAGTGCAGAGCTGCTCCCTGCAGCTTCACTCTCTCACTCTCTCACATCTACACAGCTCTAACCACGCCTCCACACACTTAGACTAAAACAGACTTTATTGATCTGCATGGGAAATTGTTTTGGAACAGTAGCACGTTGAACTATCGCAGATAAAATGAATTAAAGTATAATTTGAATAAGTAGAAAAAATAAGAAGAATAGAAAAATAAAATTAGAATGGAAATTTGAAAATTCTAACAGAAAATAAAATATTAAGAAGAATACAAATAAAGACAATAAGCAATTGTGGAATTAAAAGGGTCAGAAACAGAAGTAAACCCTATAACTGCAGTTTAAAACTTAATAACTATTACAGTCCCACTAGATTTAATTATGATAGTTTCTACAGAGCACAACACTAAACTGTTTAATGTGTTTTTAAAGTAAAGTAACAAGTTACTTTTATAATTTGGTAACTAGTAACGTAACTAGTTACTTTTTCAGAGCAGTAACTAGTAAAGTAACAAGTAACTTTTTAAAGTAACTTGCCCAACACTAGTTACTAAATTCAGATAAGACTGAGTTCTTGGTCCTAGGTCCAAAATATGTGAGGGACTCTATGTCTGACATTATAGCATCTGATAATAGGTTAACCACTGCCTCCAACACATCTATTAAAAACCTAGGTGTTATTTTTGACCAGGAGCTTTATCTTAAATCACACATTAGAAATGTGTCTACGACTGCCTACTTTCATCTCCGTAACATTAGGAAAGTTAAGCAGTGGCTTAGTGGTTAAGGAAGCGGAGTAGGGTCTGCAAGGTCCCTGGTTCGAATCCCACTATCCCCAAATTACCACTGAGATACCCCTGAGCATAGCATCGTTCCTACATACTGCTCCCCGGGGTCTCATTAGGTGCTCACTTTGATGATGGGTTAAATGCAGAGGCCAAATTTCTTTGTGCGCTGTGGTGTGAATCACAATGTCACAATGACAAAAAAATAAATTTCCTCTTTCTTCAGTTACTTCCCCTAGATGCAGCTGAGAAGCTGGTCCATGTCTTTGTTACTTCTAGGCTGGACTATTGCAATTCTTTATTAGTCGGATGCTCAGCCTTCTCTGAGAATTCTGCAGTTTATCCAGAACACAGCAGCTCGTGTTCTAACTAAAATTAGGCAGAGAGACCATATCTCCCCGGTCCTCGCCTCTCTTCATTGGCTCCCTGTTCATTTTAGAATTCAATTTAAAGTCCTTTTGCTCACCTACAATGCACTCCATGGGCTGGCACCCCCAGATATAGTGGAGTTGATACAACCCAATCTACCCACTAGAACTCTTCGTTCTCTAGGAGCAGGTCTTCTTGTGGTTCCACAAATCTCTAAATCTAGATTTGGAGCTAACGTCTTCTGTGATTAGGCCCCTCTAGTCAGGGCTTTTCTTTTTGACACCCATGGTGGCCTACGAGTCCAGCCACAGACCCAATATGGGCCCCATTGCTGCCCTCTCTTTCTCCCTTCTGCTCCTTATTCAACTATTCTACTATTTATTTATTATTTGTGTTAGACTTAACACCTCTTGCCGGGGACCTTGTGTCCCCGGCAAGAGTCTCTATTCTCTCCCTAGAATCTCATTGCCCTGGGCCTGACACAGGACTTTGCCTGCATATCTTTGGCCCAACCAGCAACCTACTGTCTGATCTGGACCCTGGACTTCACCTCATGCAGCATGTGAACTTGATGATTATTAATAGACTTTTGAGTGCCCTTCTGTTATTTGTAGACCTGAAGAATGATTTTTATTTTTTTTTTTACTTGCTACTGTTTAGTTAACCCGCCTGTCTGTCCTGGGTGAGGATCCCCTCCACTGTCGATCACCCTGAGGTTTCTTCCTTCCGTCTGGGCTTTTGGGAGATGTTCCTAAGCCGGTGTGAGGGTCTATAAGGGCAGGGGCTATCTCTCTATATTCTCCCTTATTCTTGTTTTTATGCATGCTTATTTGTACAATTGCCTTGAGATAACGTTGTGATCTGGCACTATAAACAAATAAAAATTGAAGTTGTCGCGAACCTGAGGAAAAGGTTGAAGAGAAGAGGAAACCCACCCCGGAGGGAGGTGTAATGGCAAAAGAACCACCTCACCCCTCCATTCCACCTCATTGGCAGTGTTGCTGTGAGTCTCTTGCAGGAAAAGGACGTCAATGTGTTGCGTAATGCCATATCATACTGTCATGTGCACCATTGATGTTTAGGCTTCCTATTTTTCAAACTGGCCATGGTGTAGATGTTCATGGGGGACCAACTTCATTTTTTACTTATTTAAAGTGCCAAATCATAAAAACCGTTATCTCGAGGCACTGTACAGAACAACCATGCATTGAAGCAACAATTATCAATACAAGAGAGAATAAACCCTCTGCCCCTATAGACCCTCACACTGACAACTCCCAAAAAAAAAAACTTAGCAACAAAAAGTTACAGGTCATCCAGGTCTTAATATCATCTATGCAGGATTTAAGCCGCTGTAGATGATCTGTTCACCAGCCTTAATTGATAAAATGATTGAGTGTCTTCAGCATAACAGTGGAAGTCAATTGAATGTTTTCTGATGACTTCAATCAGAGGGAGAATATAAAGGGTGAACAAGGTTGGACCAAGCACTGATCCCTGCAGGACACCAAGGCTGACCCTGGTGTGTGTGGGGGGGGGTGTTATTAATATAAACAAACGTATATCGGTCAGTTAAGTAAGGCCGAAAACATTTTAAGGCAGTGACAGTGATTCCAAATAGATTCTCCAGCCTCATCAATAGAATCTGGTGGTCGCCTGTATCAAATGCTGCACTAAGATCTAACAATATTAGCTCTGAGACAGAAACCCTGGTCTAAAGCCATCATCAGAAGGTCATTAGTGACTCTGACCAGAGCGGTCTCAGTGCTATGGTTAGTTCTAAAGCCTGACTGGAAGGTCTCAGATAGATTATTGCAATTTAAGTAATTAGAGAGCTTGTCAGCAACAACCTCCTCTAAGATTTTGGATATAAAAACCAAATTGGAGATAGGCCTATAATTAGCTAGGACCTCTGGGTCCAGGCAGGTTTTCTTAAGGAGTGGTTTAGTAACGGCAACCTTGAGATTTTGAGGGGCACATAGCCATCTTTAAGAGATACATTTATTAAATCTCATAAGGAGGTGCCAATTAAGGGGAACACCTCCTTAAAGAGCTTGGTGGGAATAGGGTCTAAATGCATGTGGAGCAGAGGAAATCATGGCAGTCAGTAGACATAAGTCTATTGGGTTGGATGTGGTTAAGGATATTCCTGGTTTTCCAGCTATTTCCTGCACCTTGGCAGCCATTTAAAGTTTCCATAATACTTACTATTTTATCAGTAAAGAAACTTGTGTAGTTGCTGAGATGAGCTGGGATGCTCTGCTCAAAGAAGTTATGCCTCTGAGTCAGCCTGGCTACAGTGCTGAACAGGAACCTAGGATTATTCTTAATTTCTTCTATTAAAGAAGTGTAGTACCTAGCCCTGGCAGTATGCAGCGCTTGTCAGCACCTTTTAAGCTATCTTTCCAGATCAGGAATAAGTCACTGTCTTTAGATGAGCGCCATCTCCTCTCTAGTTAATGCCACATGTTAACTACTGAGGAGCAACCTCCTTGCTTTAGTGGGTAGTTTCTGCAGTCTGAAAAACTATTTGTCTGTCAAAGTAGACTCTAAGTCTCATGAAATTCTTAGCAGAGGTGATTTGAGAGAGATGAGATGAGAGATGACGCCAAGATTTTTGAAGTAATTTTGCAAAACGAAAATTTTGGAAGTAATTTTTGCAAAACGACATTCCTACATCCCTTGAGAAAGAGAGAGGGAAAAAACATACCATTCCTCAAAAGATACCATATTTAAAAACCAACAGCCCCTCCTCAAGAGTGCACAGCATATTTTTGATCTTTTGCTTTGTAAAAGTTGAAATGTACAGACTTGTATGTATTTTTACGAAGATGGGTACAACATCCAACCTTTAACCATCCTCTCAATGCTATAGCATCAATTCGCTTATCCTGTGCTTTATTAATGGACATTGAAAGATTTAAAAACACTTTGAGACGATATTCAATAGTTTCAACTGCAAACTTTAGCTTTCCTATTCCTAACCAAGCAAAGAGTGACCAAACAACTTTTGAACCGGTTGACCAATGTTTGTGCTCTAGTGGTACACGTGACCCCCAAACACCATTGTGTGGTTGAAACTGGGCCGCCTCCCTCTTGTTTCTCTTTTGGTGTCCTTTTAGTATTGACTGTTCAATTCTGAAGGAGGTGTGAAGGGGTGAATGTACCATACCAATTCCTTGGTAATGTTAAATACACGTTTTTCCCACATGTCCACCACGCCCCCGCTACGGAAACATGTGATAGGTATCTAGTATTTGTTGTGTTCCCCACATAAGTGGAATTGTTATTATTCCACTTTCTGATGAAACACCTATTTCTGATGAAATATCTATGAAATAAGTATTTGTTTTACTGACTTATCCATTCTGAATTGACCCACTTGTATACCTTTTTTGTCTTTTAATATTGGCATTCATGTAAGTGGTGTTTACTCTATAGAGTGACATCCATGCTTCCTAAGTGTGTAGTTGGCCATGCACCTAACCACTTCGGGTTCACAGTCTCACCAATTCCAGAAGGGCCAACATAGCATTTGGCCAGCACCATTGGCAGAGGTTTAGCGGTTAAAACAGGTTGTTTTACCTCTCTTGGAAAGATTGAACATATATAACATCTCTGTCTTTCTTTTGTTGTTCTACCAGCATGTTAATGTGTTTCAACTATGTCTTATCGTCTCCTAGCTCCTCTGTCAATTCATATTGTTTATGTATTCTCTTCATTATCTTCTACAAACAGCCACATCCATAACAGTAATGCCATGATTATCAAAGTCACAATCAAAACAATTACAGTTAGACTCTCCCTTTCAAATATTTCTCCCCAGAAAGTCTTACAGTTTCTTTCATGAGTCCCCCTTTCTGCTACCGCGACCCCTCAGGTTGTCCATTTGAGCTCTACCTTTGGTTGAAACGAGCATCCTCTACACCGTTTCTCATTCAATTCGGAATCGAATACTGAAGTAGTTAATTCAGGATATGATATTGTATTAAATAGTCCGCATTCGATTCACTTTGCATTCACATTCAGTTTAATTTGGTATTCGCTGCGCATTCGATACCTGCTTTGCATGCGCATTAGTCTAACCATGGTCCAGTTTCAATTTGATCACGTGGTTCTTTAACGATATCTCGTTAATATGCGGTTTTATTCAACATAAATACTGTCAACAAACGCACATGCAATTTTGAGGAATAAATGGGGCAGGTTAAAGAAAGATCAAGACGACATATGAAAGCGATGAGAAGGAGACACAAAGAACAAATGAAGAAGATAAGGAGAGAAAATATGAGTGTTTTGTAAACCTGTTCCTAATAATGGAGCAACATATAGTGGTTGACAAGAAGATGAGCCGCTCCCGTAGCATTTTACGAGCTTGTTAAACTAATACAGATGTTGTTGTGTTCACACACATGCGGGGACAACTGTTTTACTTTTTATTGCTTTACACTCATATTAGTTAATTCGGAATCGAAACCCCCGACTAGAGGTGGATTAGTTAATGCGCATCAGTTGAGGAGTGAATTCACGTCAGTTTGTAATGTGAACGTAAACGGGCAGTGAAACTGGTTTCGCATCGCAGCAAATACCGAATTAAGTGCCAGTGTGAAAATGGTACTAGATGGTACGCCTCCCCTTTGTAGTCAGACTTCCCCTCTAGCCAGTGTCCGAAGATTTGACAAGGAGCACTTTGCAATGTGATAGATGTATCCAGGTGGGTCTCTCAGCAATTTTTATTGCTGTCGTGGTTGTCAGCAGAACTTGGAAAAGACCTTCCCAACGTGAAGATTCCCATTCATACAGGTCATGATATCCAAAAAGGGTTTAGTTGTAAGCAACTGGACTTCTTCTTGGAGTTGAATAACGTTTCATTCCTCAACTGAGGAACTTGTTCAACATTCAGATCAACACCTGATCAACATAACCGGAGCAGAGAGGAAAGAAAATGAATACACACACATCAGACAGGCACTGAAAACATGTGGCTACCCCAACTGGGCCTACAGCAAAACAGGTAAAAGGCAGAATAAAGAAACCACTACAAAACACATCACAAAAGGTTGGAACTGGAGGAAACACGGTGGTGCCTTATCAAGAGTATCCAAGAAACTATGTAGGATTGACAGCAAACACAACATTCCTGTTTTTTTGTTTGTTTTATTGTAAGATGTGGTTGGCTCAGTAGTACTGCGGTAAAATGTAGCAGTCTGACAGGTGAAGGAAATGAAAGTTAATCCTGTAGAAGCAGAACATTTACCCCATGAGGAACTAATAGTTTCAGTCAATGGAATAGAACAACATCTGCTGAGCTTTCTATTGCCATTGCAGCTGCTGCAACTGCTTGCTCACATGGAGGAAATGTTCTTGCCACACTATCAAGATGTTTGGAGTAGTAACCAACTGGCCTTATCAATGAAGGTTCTCAGTCATCCGGGTCATCGTCAAGGTTAAAGAGTTTAGTTCAGAAGTTACTCTGAAGTTGACTTCTGTTACTCCCGACCAGTGTTGGGACAGTTACTTTAAAAAGTAACTGCTCTGAAAAAGTAACTAGTTGCGTTACTAGTTACCAAATTATAAAAGTAACTAGTTACTAGTTACTTTACTTTACTTTGAAAACACATTAACCTTTATAGGGCAAGTGACTGTTTTTGGAAATTTCCTCACCCTTTACAAATGGCCCCCTTCCGCTACCTCAGTGAGGTCAAGAACCATGTGGTCCTCACTCAGCCATTCAGAAGAGATTACCCAACATCACAAATCACCTGACTGTGTCATTCAACCAATCAGCAGGTACCTGGAATGTACCTGCTGATTGGTTGAAGGAGTCTGGATCAGCACTTCTGTTATAAAACTGATGCTCTAATGTGAAACATACATGTTCCTTTCATCTTATAGGTGTTTTTATTGTAAATTTTACATAAACATTTTTTTACCACCTATGGGTGAGGAACCAAATACAGTTACTTTGTTTCCTTTGATTTTCTCCAACACAGTGGAATATTTTGAAAATATTGAAAAAGAAATAACCTTTGGTTATGTCCCCCAACAACACTCTAAAGTTGTTTTTTTTTTTATTTCATAGTATTCGCCGCGGTCAGCAGCGACAGAGAGCGCACAGGAGTGGCGACGCAGGTGCAGCAACATATACAGGTGAGAGCAATTCACGTAATGAGATCTCTCCCTGTATAAGTAGGAGCCGGTGTTAGTGTTGGTGATTGTGTCCAGGAGGACTCATATATTACATTGGCCCAACGTGACCTGGACACGATGGCCAGCAATTGACAGCACTCACACAGATGATTGGGGAGGTCGTGGTTATGCATAGAGACCACGCGGAAGCTCAGCGGGCACAGACTGCAGCCCTGGCGATGTACGTGTCTCGCCTGCAGCCGGCGACAGCGTTCTTCCCCAGTGCGTCTGGGTCCCTCTCATGTTTAACCCTTCAAAGACTGAGTTCTGCTGACGACCCACAGTCATTTATGGACATGTTCGAAGCCACAGCTGTGGCGTGTGGATGGCCGGAGGAGGAGTGGACTGTCCGTCTGCTGCCTCTGCTCTCCGGGGACACGCAGACGGCGTTTGGCGCTTCCAGCAGCAGCGAGGGGGAGTTACCAGTACGTCCGAAAGGCTGTCTTGGACCGACAGGGATACTCCCCGAGGATCACAGACGTCGGTTCCAGGAAGCCAGGTTTGGGCCGGAGGACTGCCCCTTCACGTTTGCGCAACAGCTTCGGGATTCCGCAGCCAGGAACCTCTGCCGGGGAGAAACGGATGCTGGAGTCAGTGGTGGTGGAGCAGTTCGTGGAAGGCGTTCCGGCCAGTACTGCACGGTGGGTGTGGCCCTGCAGTCTGACGGAGGCGGTAGTGCTGGCGGAGAACCATCAAGCGGTGCATCCCTTCCAGTCCGTAATTGCCATCCGCTATAACAAAGAGGGTTGGCGTGTCAGATTCGCGGTCAGCTCCCATTTGGCACACGCTTTAGTTTTAGGGACTGACTGGCCAGGGTTTGGTCATCTATTTAGGTCCTGTCCATGGACTTCTGGAGAGGGCAGCATGGGCGCGGTCACAGGGTCCGAGGGTGGCGCACCGAGGAGTCACCGGGAGATGATTCTCCAGGCGGCACATCATCATCCAATGGCTGGACACATGGGCTGTGAAAAAACATTAGACCGTGTCTCTGACCGTTTCTATTGGCCTGGCATTCGGGGTGATGTGCGCCGGTTCTGTGCGTCACGCCCGGAGTGTCAGAAAGTAAATCCGCCCGCTACACCACGAGCGCCGCTGTGGCCGCTGCCGCTTATGGAGGTCCCGTTTGAACAGATAGGAATGGACCTCATCGGGCCATTTCATCGTAGTGCCCGGGGGTACCGGTTTGTCCTGGTTATGGTGGACTATGCCACGAGATATCCGGAAGCCGTGGTGTTGCGTAACATCTCTGCAAAGAGTGTTGCAAATGCACTTTTCCAGGTTATCTCGCGGGTTGGGATCCCAAAGGAGATCCTGACAGACCAGGGAACGTCGTTCATGTCACGGACCCTGAAGGAATTGTACAAATTATTAGGCATTAAATCTATTCGGACCAGCGTCTACCACCCTCAGATTGACGGGCTGGTGGAGCGGCTGAATAAAACTTTAAAGTCAATGATTCGTAAATTTATTCAGGAGGCCAAATAGTGCAGAGGGAGTTGAAGCAGATGCTGGAGATGGGAGTAATAGAGGAGTCACACAGCGCCTGGAGCAGCCCGATTGTTCTCGTGGGTAAGAAGGACGGGGCTGTTCGGTTCTGTGTAGATTACCGCAAGGTGAACGAGGTGTCACGATTTGACGTGTATCCAATGCCCCGGGTCGACGAACTCTTGGATCGGCTGGGTACAGCTCAATTCTTTACGACACTGGATTTGACTAAGGGATACTGGCAGATTCTCTTATCGGCAGAATCCCGGGAGAAAACGGCCTTCTCCACTCCGTACGGATTGTACCAATTTGTAACACTTCCGTTCGGGTTGTTTGGGGCCCCAGCCACCTTCCAACGTCTTATGGACCGGGTGCTGTGCAGCTGTGCTGCAGCTTATCTGGATGATGTCATCATCCACAGCGACAACTGGTCTGAACATATGCAGCATGTAAAAGCAGTGTTGGAATCTCTGAGACAGGCGGGGCTTACCCAGCGAAATGTGCAGTTGGACGCAGGGAGGTACGGTATTTGGGGCACTGCTTGGGTCGGGGACAAGTGAGACCACAATTGAACAAAAATGCAGCTATTTCATCTTGTCCACGGCCCAAGTCAAAAAAAGAGGTCACACAGTTTCTGGGTTTGGTGGGGTACTACCTGCGTTTCATCCCTCCCTCACCTCCCTCAGTCTGGACGCCAGGACTTTGGACAGGATTTTATAGTCTGTGCACAGCAGGAAGACTGGCCTCCAGTTCTTCAGCTCTTTTAAGAAGATTGTCACCAATCACAGGGCAGAACGAGTTATAGAAGTCCACATTGAGGTCGTCAATCCCAGGATCTCTTGCACACTGCATGTTCAGTGCAGCAAACAATTCCTCAACTGTTAGCTGAGCCTCTAGTTTTTTTATTGGCTTCAGCATCCACTCGTGGTAGGTCTTCAAAGAAGCTGTTCTGCACCCTTGTAATGTCTTGCAGCTCACTGTGAAACAGGTCTCCATAATGGGTCTTCCAAATCTCAGAGGAGTCAGAGACCTCAAAGCTGCTGCTGGAATGTAGAGAGTGGATCATTCTTCCTTGCCCATTCTTTTTCTCCAAGCTGAAGAACTGAGAGGATGCATCTATCTGTGTTGATGCACATTTTGACTTAAGGGAAACTAAATGTCATTGCTTTCCTGTAGAATCTGCCAAATGTTACAGTTCAACCGCTTGAATCTCCAAGTCTTTCATGGTTTTAAAAAAAAAGGTTAAAAAATACACCAATACGCACTGAAAAAAAACCATTGGAATAATGAAGCAGCTTTAAAAATGCTCAAGTAATGTCTAAAACAATAAAAATGATCCAGTCGACCCAATGATATGCAATGATATGAGAGTGACTCCAGGTTTACTCTTTAATGTTTCCATGATAATTCCTCCATACATCTGACAGCTCATGTTGCTGAACTAACTGTCTGAATCTGATGACACAGAATGAGGTGCACTTAAACCAGGGGTGGGCAAACTATTTGACCCGCGGGCCACAATTGGTCCTAAAATTGGACACGGGGGACGAGTCAAGAGCAGAAAATGGAGTGTTGGTTTGAACTGCGATGATTAGCATGTGAACAGCAGGAATAAAACTGAAAATGTAAAATTTCTAATAGCCTTTATTATGTCATCTAATGGGGAAAAGCATGAATTGCAGGAAAAAGGCAAAAAGTATGTTGAAAATATAAATAAATTATTTAATTTGGACAAGGTTGGCGGGCCACATTTAAAAGGGCAACGGGCCGCATCCGGACCTGGGCCTTAGTTTGCCCACCCCTGACTTAAACTCACCTCCTAAAAACAAAGACTCATCATTTTTATTTTCACAAATGGTATTGCTTAACTGAGAAATTACATTCTCTCTACCATTAGCTGGAGCATACGCATGAATAAAAAGACTTTTTTTTCACAATGCGCTCTATTTTTTTTTTACTAATAATCATTTTATTATTTCGTTGACTTCACAGGAAATTAGTAAAAAAGTTCTTGGGGAAGACAATCCCTACTGGATTTGTGGCTCAATTAATTCCAGGTGCACCCTGTTTTTCCAGTTACTCTCATTGCTAAAATCAATGTAAGTCTCCTGAATTAACATGATATCAGTTTTCTTGATTTACATTAGTTTAAAAAGGCAGCTCTCTTCATGCGGTCTCTACCTCCATTTAGGTTTAGGGACCCAACTTTAAAATCACACATGGAGAGATGGAGAGACAGCAACATGAAGCAATGTCGATAAGAGAAAAGTATAATGGATTCAATTTTCATTTACTGATTTTTTTTTTTTTTTTTTGCCTTTAAAATCAATTTCTTTAAACGAAAGATCTCTTGATCTGAAAAAAATTGCAATAGCTGTTTTCTCAACAGTTTTCTCAGCAGTTCCTTCCGGACATGAACGGATTGCTCAAAAAAACCCCTCTGCACCACAGCCACTACAGTTCATTGTATCTGATGAAGCAAATACCATATAATTAAAACTGTTACTATAAAGCTAAAAGACACATTGAACTCATTTGTGTTGTCTTTGAGGATCATGTAGGCCTGTCTGCGGTGACACACAACATGAGATAGCAGAGGAATTTTACATCCACAAGAAACTATTATGATTGGTGTTACTCGTTTTCCATAACTTGACAGCTCTTTGGCAAGCGTTTCATTTTTTATGAACGGCATAGCACTGGATATTGTAATTTTTCCTTTTGGACTGATGAGAGGAAGAACGGGGATAAATGTATCATGCACAACCCCACCAGATTTGACCATTTTTGCTAGTTTGTCCGTACCGTCCAGGAAGAGCCCCACGTCTCTGTTCATTAGTCAAGCAGACTTCACACTGCCATATGCTACCACCTTACCAGCAGCCAAACCAACCTACTCAAGGGATCTAATCAACATCCCAAGTTTGATAGCATGATGGTGTGTCAGCTTCTTAAACTTGGCCCCACCATCAACCACCGGCATACTGGCTTTACTGTAAATCTTTAAAACAAAAAAAAGGTAAGAGTAAAAGTAAGGTAAGAGTAAAAGGTTGACGAAAAAAATAACTCGCTGCAGCGAAGCATGCTTGGCAGTGGGTGGCATTTCTTTTGCGGGCCGCACAGCCAACCATGCGCTCCCCGGAGGAAGCCTGACTGACATTAAGTAACTAAGATGCTGGTGCAGTTGGCCCTGGGTTCCTCCTGAAACAAGACAATGCTAGACGACATGTGGGTGTGAAGGGAAAGGGTTAGGGTTAAGGTTAGGGTGAGTATCCTCCCATGCCCATGTGTGCATCCCTGAATTGGTTTCCTTGTGAGCTATCTGACCGTTAATTACTGCTCAGTGTACGGTCTGGTGCTGCTCAGTGCTGAGGCCGATTTTTTACATCTCCTCTTTGATGTTCAACTCACCTGGTAATAAGGGAAAATTCCTAATGTCACTTGCACATGAAACATTTCTACTGGTTGTGGACTGTTTTATTTTAACAATATATATATATATTGTTGTGATGGGTTACATGTAGGTAATAAAGAGCTCAGAACATATACCATAAAGGTGGGGGGTAGATACTGATCTCAAGGAGAGGGTGTCAAGAATGGTTGAGCTCAGTATACAAAAGTCATAACTAAGGGATCAAAGCAGGCAATTAAAAAAGTTATATGGGTGAAAAAAAGGTTCAATTTTAAGCTGAAAATACAAGAGACATGTGACGAGACATGGTATTAGAATTGTTGAGACATGTCCTACATGCTGGGTAGAGAAGAACAACGTGATGAAAAGCTGTGACGTAGTAATGCATAACTGTAAAAGCCTAAAATACATGAAATCAACAAGTAATTTTGAGTAATATGATTATTATGACTTTAATCTAAAGAGTGATATACAGTGCCCTCCATAATTATTGGCACCCCTGGTTGAGATGTGTTTTTAGCTTCTAATATATATATATATATTCTAAATAATATGGGGACCTTAATGGAAAAAAAGAGAAAAATCCAACCTTCAATACAAGTGCATTTATTCAGTGGGGAAAAAATCCCACATAAAGAAATAATTATTTGACATCAAATAATGTGTGTCTCAATTATTAGCACCCCTGGTGTTAATATTTTGTACAACCCCCTTTTGCCAACAAAACAGCACCTAATCTTCTCCTATAATGTTTCACAAGATGGGAAAAGACAGAAAGAGGGATCTTCAGCCATTCCTCTTTGCAGAATCTCTCTAAATCATCCAGAGACCTGGGTCCTCTCCTCTGTACTCTCCTCTTCAGCTCACCCCACAGGTTCTCAATGGGGTTGAGGTCTGGGGACTGAGATGGCCATGGGAGGAGCTTGATTTTGTGTCTGGTGAACCATTTCTGTGTAGATTTAGCCATATGTTTAGGGTCATTGTTTTGCTGAAAGACCCAGTGACGACCCATCTTCAGCTTTCGGGCAGAGGGCAACAGATTTTGATTTAAAATGTCCTGGTATTTCAAAGCATTCATGATGCCATGCACCCTAACAAGGTTCCCAGGGCCTTTGGAAGCGAAACAGCCCCACAGCATCACTGACCCACCCCCATATTTCACAGTGGGTATGAGGTGCTTTTCAGCATGCGCATCTTTCGTGGCACGCCAGACCCACTTAGAGTGTTTGTTGCCAAAAAGCTCAATCTTGGTCTCATCTGACCAAAGCACACGGTCCCAGTTGAAGTCCCAATACCGCTTGGCGAACTCCAGACGTTTGCGTTTATGACTGTGAGTGAGGAAAGGTTTTCTCCGTGCACGCCTCCCAAACAGCTTGTTGGCGTGTAGACAGCACCTGATGGTTGATTTGGAGACTTTGTGACCCCTGGATGCTACCATTTGTTGTAATTCTGTAACAGTGAGCTTTGGAGATCTTTTGATTTCTCTTACCATCCTCCTCACTGTGCGTGGTGGCAAAATACACTTGGGTCCTCGTCCAGGCTTCTTTACCACTGTTCCAGTTGTTTTGAACTTCTTAATTATTCCTCTCACAGTGGATATGGGCAGCTGCAGTTGAGTGGCAATCTTCTTGTAGCCTCTGCCTGACCTGTGAAGGTCAACGCACATCTGCCTCACTTGTATGCTGTGTTCCTTTGTCTTTCCCATGTTTAAGAGTGGATGAGAGAAATGGCCAAGGTGTCACGTCATATTTATACCCCAGGGAAACAGGAAGTGATGAATTACTAATTAAATGTTCCTACATACTCTGGTAAACTTTGTAAACTACTGTAGAAATGACAGAAATGCTTCAATTATATTTATTTCCTGGGAATTGTTGAGGGTGCCAATAATTGTGGAACAGGTGATTTAATGAAAAATAATTATTTTTTAGTCAGGGATTTTTTTTTTTTTCTTACAATTCATTTGAGTTGAAGGCTACATTTTCCTACAATTTTCAGTGTGACAGTATTCTTCTGCAATAAACACTGAATTTATTTGAAGGCTTTTAACACATCTAAACCAGGGGTGCCAATAATTATGGAGAGCACTGTATATTAAGATGTGATTCCTTTTTTATGATGAAATGTATTCACATACAGTATATGTTAACGTATTTACATAAAAGGAGTATTTGAAGACTGTGTGAGAGAAGAAGTGCAATCAAGTTGAGCTTACAGCCAAATCAAAATGAGAAAAAATGTTATGATTAACATTGTGATTTATGAAAAGAAGTGAAATTATTTTGTATTGTTGTTTTATGATGCTGATGGCTAAAATGTTGTTTATCTTTATAAAAGAAGAATAAAATGATTATAACAGAAAAAGGATACATTTAAAATTAAGTTATTATGAATGCTGAGGCTTATAGAAGAAGGGAGGTCTGGATGAGAACAGGGCAGGGAAAGACCAAATATAGTCTGCTGGGGGAATGGCCTATACATAATGGTGAAGCAGAGAGAGAGAAGTGAGAAAAAGCATATATACAGGACTGTCTCAGAAAATTAGAATATTGTGATAAAGTTCATTATTTTCTTTGATGCAATTAAAAAAACAAAAATGCCATACATCCTGGATTCATTACAAATCTACTGAAATATTGCAAGCCTTTTATTATTTTAATATTGCTGATTATGGCTTAGAGCTTGAGAAAACTCAATAAGAGACAGAGCTTGAGAAAACTCAAAAATCCTTTCTCAAAAAATTAGAATATCAACAAAAAGTATACCAGTGGGCTAGTCAACCAATCACTTGAGTCGTCTAATTAACTCAAAACACCTGCAAGGGTTTCCTGAGCCTTTAAAAATACTCAGCTTGGTTCAGTAAACTAAATCACAAGCATGGGGAAGACTACTGATCTGACTGCTGTCCAGAGGACCCTCATTGACACCCTCCATCAGGAGGGTAAGACACAAAAAGAAATTTGTCAAAAAGCAGGCTGTTCACAGAGTGCAGTTTCAAAGCACATTCATAGAAAGTCTGTTGGAAGGGGAAATGTGGCAGGAAACGCTGCACAACCAAGAGAGATGACCGCAGCCTTAACGGCATTGTGAAGAAGAGCCGCTTTCACAATTTGGGGGAGCTTCAAAGACAGTGGGCTGAAGCTGGAGTGCAGGTATCAAAAGCCACTGTTCACAGACATGTCTGGGAATTGGGCTACAATAGCCGTATTCCCATGGTCAAGCCACTTCTGAACTCAAAACAACGGAAGAAGCGTCTGACTGGGCTATCGAAAAGAAGCACTGGACAGTTGCAGAGTGGTCCAAAGTCCTCTTTTCAGACGAAAGAAAGTTTTGCATTTCATTTGGAAGTCAAGGCGCCAGAGTCTGGAGAAAGGCTGGAGAGGAGCAAAATCCAAGTTGCTTGAAATCCAGTGTTAAGTTCCCACAGTCTGCAATGGTTTGGGGAGCCATGTCAGCTGCTGGTGTTGGTCCACTGTGTTTCATCAAGTTCAGAGTAAATGCTGCTGTGTACCAAGAGATTTTAGAGCACTACTTTTTGAGTTTTCTCAAGCTCTAAGCCATAATCAGCAATATTAAAATAATAAAAGGCTTGCAATATTTCAGTTGATTTGTAATGAATCCAGGATGTATGGCATTTTTGTTTTTTTAGTTGCATTAAAGAAAATAATGAACTTTATCACAATATTCTAATTTTCTGAGACAGTCCTGTATAGGTCTAGGAGTCAGTTCAGTTCCCTGTCTTGCCCCACCCCCAGACGAAGAATGGACTCAAGCTCCAGACCCTGCTCATCCCAAAGAAGAATTGAGACTGAAGAAAGAAAAAAAGAAGAGAGGAAATAGAAGAAGAGGATCGTGTATAGCAAAGAGCAGAAGAAGAAAACTCATCTATTGTTAGGAAAATTCTATTGTATTTGCTTACTATGTTATTTTCCTATTAAATTTGTGCTTTGCCCTGCTTTGTAACCTTTATAGAAGAAAGAACTGAAAGATGAACACATGGTCACTAATTTCTTAACAGGATAATCCCCAAGGATAATCTGAGAACTAGTATGCAAATTGCTGATGTCCATCGTGCTAAACGAGAATCTGCTGTTAAATCTCCTCCCCTTATTAGTGATGCCTGGGGAAGGATCATGACTATTATTCCATCTATAGGTGTTGCATATTTAGGACATAGGATGAATGAAGTGTTTGTTACATTTGGCTGAATTTATGAAAAATGATCCTGAAAAATGTGCTATGAGAACCATGATTTTGCAGAATCGAATGGCTTCGGATTTCCTTCTAGCTGAAGGTGGAGGAGTTTGTGCACTTGTTGGAAACTATTGTTGTACATTTATTCCTGATTCCTCTGACAATCTTACTGAAATCATAAATGGAGTACAGGCTTTACAAAAACACCTGGCTTCTCAGAAAGGTGATTCGAAATGGACTGTAGAGGGAACCATAATGTCATGGCTCACCTCTGTGCCATGGTGGAATATCCTTTTGAAAGTACTTACTCCTGTGTTGATTGTATTATTGTTGTTTTGCTTGTTTACCACTTGTATTACCACCAAGGTGTTTACCACCTTGTATTAAATCAATGATTGAATGATGTACAAGCATTATACCAGTATGCTTATGATTTATTTATTTAAATGTTTATTTAACAGGGACAGTACAGTTACATTGTTACTAAATGTACCAATGTCATTGCACATGGGCTAGTTTGCAGCCCTTGTCCCTGGTTGGGCATTTAAGAAGGTTAAAAATAGGAAAGATAAAAAGAGAGAGAGGAAATAGAAGAATGCACACAAATACTTATATTCATCTACTAGTTCGATTTGATGTTGATTGATAATTATTTTAAGATCCTTGTTTGTAGTTTTCTTTATTGAATACACATCCTGTTCCTACACGTCCAAATGACGAACCACTTCAGCTATTTGAGTGTTCAACTGTTTTATGGTTCCAACCCAGCCACTAGGGAGCACAACTCAGCCACTAGGGAGCACAAGCCAGTGTTTTTTAGTGCCGGTCCGAAGCCCAGATAAATGGTGAGGGTTGCGTCAGGAAGGGCATCCGGCATAAAAACATTTTGCCAAATCTATGATGCGAGTCAATAAAAGGATTTCCATACCGGATCAGTTGGGGCCCGGGTTAACAACGACCGCCAACAGTGCTGTTAACCTACAGGGTACTGCTGGAAATTGGACTACTGTTGGTCGAAGACAAAGAAGAAGAAGAGGAGGGAGATTGATTAAGACAAAGAGTGAAAAAAGGAAGGTTAGAAGTGTTGGTCTGAAAGTTAGGTACAATGACAGGGAAAGGTAGGGAGCTAGCTGACATGATGGAGAGAAGAAGAGTGGATGTGTTGTGTGTACAGGAGACCAGGTGGAAGGGCAGCAGGGCTAAAAGTATTGGGGGAGGTTTTAAGTTATTCTACCATGGATTAGATGGGAAGAGACGGAGTTGGGGTGATCATTGGGGAAAAGTATGCAAGTAATGTGGTGGATGTGAAACGGGTGTCAGAAAGGTTGATGTGTGTGAAGGTAGAAATAGAAGGAGTGATGGTGAATGTTGTCAGTGGTTATGCTCCACAGGTAGGCTGTGAGTTAGCAGAAAAGGAGAAGTTTTGGAATAAGCTGGATTTGGTTGTGGAGAGCATCCCCAGGTGAGAGAGAGTGGTGATTGGAGCAGACTTCAATGGCCATGTAGGAGAAGGAAACAGAGGGGATGAGGACGTGATGGGCCGGTTTGGAGTTAGGGATAGAAATTTGGAAGGACAGGCAGTGGTGGATTTTGCTAAAAGAATGGAAATGGCCGTGGTAAACACCTATTTCCAAAAGAGAGAGGAACACCGGGTGACATACAAGAGTGGAGGCAGGTCCACTCAGGTAGATTACATTCTCTGTAGAAGAGGTAATCTCCGAGAGATAAGTGACTGTAAGGTGGTGGCAGGTGAGAGTGTAGTGAAACAACATAGAATGGTGGTGTGCAAGCTGACAATGGAGGTGAGAAGAAGGAAGAAGGTAAAGACAGAGCAGAAGATCAAGTGGTGGAAGTTAAGAAAAGAGGAATGTTGTGATGACTTTGGAAAAGAAGTCAGAACAGTGTTGGGCTCTGGTGGGGAATTCCCAGATGATTGGGAGACCACTGCTAGAGTCATTAGGGAGACAGCTATGAAGGTGCTAGGTGTTTCCTCTGGACAGAGAAAGGAGGACAAAGAGACCTGGTGGTGGAATGATGAGGTCCAGAGGAAGAGACTAGCAAAGAAGAGATGGGATAATGACAGAACAGAGGAGAATAGACTGGAGTACATAGAGACGGCAAGGGAGGTGAAGAGGGAAGTGGCCAAGGCCAAACAAAAGGCATACGAGGAGTTTTGTACGAGAGGTTAGACACGAAGGAAGGAGAAAAAGAGCAGCAGGTGAGATTAATTAAGGACAGAGATGGAAATGTCATCACCTGTGAGGAACGTGTGCTGGGAAGATGGAGGGAGTACTTTGAGGAGTTGTTAAATGAGGAAAATGCTAGGGAGCGTAGGGAAAATGATAGGGAGCGTAGGAATGAGGAGCCAGCTCCCAACAGGGAGAAGGTCGATCAGATTAGAAAGGATGAAGTTAGAAAAGCACTGAAAAGGATGAAGGGCAGTCGGTCCCGATGACATACCAGTGGAGGTATGGAAGTGCTTGGGGGAAGAAGCGGTAAGTTTTCTCACTCGGCTCTTCAATAGAATTTTGGAGACCGACAAGATGCCTGACGAGTGGAGGAAAAGTGTTCGTGTACCAATTTCCAAGAAGGGTGATGTGCAGAGCAGTAGCAATTACAGAGGGATAAAGGTAGTTGAGGCTCGGTTGAGGAAAGAGGTAGAGATTTGCGAACAACAGTATGGTTTTATGCAGAGAAAGAGTACCACAGATGCAATATTTGCTTTGAGGATGTTGATCGAGAAGTACAGAGGGGGTCAGAAGGATCTTCATTGTGTTTTTGTGGATTTAGAAAAGGCCTACCGGGGTTCCAAGGGAGGAACTGTGGTTTTGTATGAGGAAGTCGGGAGTGGCTGAGAAGTATGTTAGACTGGTGCAGGATATGTATGAGAACAGCACAACGGTGGTGAGGTGTGCTGTTGGAAGGACAAAGGACTTTAAGGTGGAGGTGGGACTTCATCAAGGATCTGCCCTGAGCCCCTTTTTGTTTGCTCTGGTGATGGACAGATTGACAGATGAGGTCAGACAAGAGTCTCCATGGACAATGATGTTTGCAGATGACATTGTGATCTGCAGTGAGAGCGGGCAACAGCTAGAAGAGAACCTAGAGAGGTGGAGGTTTGCACTAGAGAGAAGACGAATGAAGGTCAGTCGTAGCAAGACCGAGTACATGTGTGTGAATGAAAAGGAGAAGAGTGGAGTGGTAAGGTTACAAGGGGCAGAGGTGGAGAAGGTGGAGGAGTTCAAATACTTGGGCTCAACTGTACAGAGCAGTGGAGACTGTGGAAGAGAGGTGAAGAACAGAATACAGGAAGGATGGAACAACTGGAGAAAGGTCTCTGGAGTGATCTGTGATAGAAGGGTGTCAGCTAAGGTGAAGGGAAAGGTTTACAGGACAGTGGTGAGACCAACCATGATGTATGGACTAGAGACATTAGGAATAGGCAGAAGACAAGAGGCAGAGCTGGAGGTGGAGGAGTTAAAGATGGTGAGGTTCTCTTTAGGAGAGACAAGGATGGACAGGATCAGGAATGAGGTGATTAGAGGGACAACACAGACAGGAAGGTTTGGAGAAAAAGATAGAGAAGACAGATTGAGATG